>JAJIBD010002892.1:0-202395 GCA_021461705.1 Cryptotis parvus
AATATAGAAAGGGCCTTGAGGTTGTATAAGAAATAGCAAATATTTAAGGTGTCCATAGTGAGTGATGTTTTCAACAGAAAAGATTTTTTGAATGAATGTATTGTAATTCACATATGATTTTCCTGAATCATGAATTTTATCTCAATCTATTATACCATATCTAGAATTGTTCTTTAAGTGTTTTACTTCGCAAATGCTCACATTACAGCTCTGTTGCCATTTGTCCTATCCCACAGATTCATGTGTTCTTTCTGATCCTTACTCCCACTGACTCAGCATTCCTTTGCTTAGAGAGCTTAGATAATTGACTGTGTACTCCCACTTTTAAGTTATTTATAAAAATCTTTAAATAAAATTACTGTCAAACCTGGCAAATGACATTGTTAAACTTTCCTAACAGGGAGAATTAATTTAGGTTTGTTCCTGCCTAATTGTGTCTACCCCTTAGTAATAGTCATCAATGTATATTTGTTAAGCAGCACACTATGTGTTTAAAAAGTACAACAAAGTCTTGGGGGTATGATGATCAATTCAAAGTCATTAAAGGTATCTACTTAGACATAGACAATTCAATTTTATTTGAATTCTTAACAATCTTGATGAAAAATGTTTTCTTAGGAGTTTTTATTATTAATAACTAACATCTGCAAGCATTCTGATTCTCTTATTAATGAAAAGACTTTTATTTGATTTTGATGATTCAAGGGATATCTTTAACACTTCCTTAGTTTAAAAACATGACCAATAAAATTTAGAACTTTTTGATGAAAAATATTACTGAAATATAAATAATTTTTTAGTTGTCAGTTAAAAGATCATATCACTAGTATCATATAATGATTTCTGAATGTCTTTTTATGACTGTGACTAGTCTCCTTTAGACTGATTATCCTACTGATTTTAAAAAAAGCTAAAATAAAAAATATATAATAAAATTAAGATGTATAACTGTTTAATGAAAAAATATGATTAGTTTATTTTAACTATTTGCTTTGGAATTGTTGGCTTATAATATATACATTTTTGGTGACATTATTGTCTAATAATTAGTTTGGACATTTTTAATATTGATGGGTACTAGGTATATGCAGCAGAAAAAATTAGCCACATTCTTAAACATTACATAAGAGTAAAATTCTAGCAATTATTAGTATTTATTTATATAAAAATACACAAAGAATTTTATTTATTAAATTAAACTTTAATTTTAGGATTTAAGTGAAAATATATATTCCCAAATCATATTGTAGTCTGCGTTATCACCCCATGGAAGATAGATAGTTGTATCGTAGAATCAGAAGGAAAATATATATGCTAAATTAAAAGATAAGCCACATAACTGCTTTACATGGATAATTTCATTTTCAAAACCGAGCTTCATTAGCTCATAATTTCTAGAGATTTCAGCTTCAAACTGCCAGTTAAGTAGGGATTTTTTTCTTCCTCCAGTGTTGACATCCTAATCATTGTACCATGCATGTGTGTATGAAAGTGTGCACTTTTCATTATAGGAAAAACACTCTTGGGAGAATATTTAATCTTGTGAAATGAGTATTTCTAAAAAGGAAAGATATGAACTGGAGCAATACTGTAGTGATTAGAATTTTTTCTGGAAGTAAAACAGATTTTTTTATTGTAATGTATTTTTTTAAAAATATTTTATTATACCACCACGAGACATACAATTACAAAGATGTTCATGAATTACAAATTGTTCCAGCACCCATCCCTCCACCAGTGCCCATTTCCCACCACTAATGTCCCCGATTCTCTACCTCTCCCCTAGCCTGCCTCTATGGCAGTTTCTTTATCTTTTTCTCTCTCTTTCTCTTTTTCTCTCTCTTCTTTCTCTCTCTTCCTTCTCTTACATAGTGTAGATTGAAATACATACACTTAGAGGTTATGTGTATCTTTTTGCCTGTATTTAATGCTCAGTTCTAGGTTGGTATTAGCACTTTGGACAATTATTAGCATAGCACTCAACAGGTTTAATCCCAGGCACCCATATGGTTTCTGCATCCCTACATGAGGAATCATCCATGAGTGTGTAACCATGAATAAGTCCTGAACACTTCTAATAGGACCCCCAAAACACACAGGCACACAGACACACAGACACACAGACACACACAGTGTCAGAAAAAACGTAACGATATAGGAAGAGAATTAAGTTAGGGGGTATATATATATATATATGACTTGACAAAATATTTTTTCAACAAATATATCATAAGTACTAACAGAGTCTCAAAAAAGCTTGCTAGAAGTTTGGCAAAAGAAAATCAGAGATGGTCTCTATTATGGACATTAAAGAATAATTATAGTATCAACACTGACCAATCATCTTAAAAGAAATATACATTCATGGTTTAAGTATAGATTAAATATATCTGTGCAAAAAGTTTGAAATAAGAAATCAATGAAAAGTAAATTTATTTATAGAAGATGCTGAAGTTTTCCCTGATACTATAGGGAAATAGTTAAATGCTGAAGGGATACTTGATCACTTTATCACTTGACATCCCATTATTCATCGATTTGCTTGAGCAGGCACCAGTAACATTTCCATTTGACCCTATCTCATGCCAGTGTAGCCCAATGGCATCTGCTTGCCCAGGAATACGAAGAGCCTTAAATCATTCGTTAAGTCTTGAGGAATAAGTCTGACCATCTTGTAGAAGGGTGGGTGGCCACGTGATCTTTTGTCATCTCATGGGATCCAGTAGGTAAAGTCTCTAGTCCAGAGGTCATCTCCCCATCACCTTAAATGTCCAGCCCATCTGATTTTTTTTTTGCAGTTTTATTTTTTTTTTAATTTTTTATTATACCACCGTGAAACATACAATTACAAAGGTGTTCATAATTGGTTCTTGGTAATACAGTATACAAGCACCCATCTCTTCACCAGTGCCCCATTTCCACCACCAATTTACCCCACCCCCTCCCGCCCACCCCCCAGGCTGCCTTAATAGCAGGTACCCCAGTTTCCTCTCTTTCTCTCTCTGTCTTTCTCTCTGTCTCTGCATCTCTCCCTCTTATTTTACACATTGTGGCTAGCCCTGCAGATATTTAGAGTTTATCACTTAAGTCTATTTGTGTATATTCAATGGTGAGTTTTAATCTGCCATTACCATTTCCCACATTTAGTAAAAACACTGGTATCTACTTATGTCCTATTAATGAATGCAGTCATTCTATATCTGTCCTTTTCCTTCTGACTAATTTCACTCAGCATGATAGTCTCCATGTCCATCCATTTGCAGGTAAATTTCATAATTTCATCTTTTTCTGACAGCTGCATAGTATTCCATAGTGTAGATGAACCACAGTTTCTTTAGCCAGTCCTCTGTTCTCGGGCATTTAGGTTGTTTCCAGATTCTAGCTATAGTGAACAGCGCAGAGATGAATAAAGAAGTACAGATAGTTTTTCTGCTATGTGTTTTTCGGTCTCTCAGGTATATTCCCAGGAGTGCTATTGCTGGATCAAATGGGAGCTCAATATCTAGTTTTCGGAGGAATGCCCATATTGTTCTCCAAAAAGGGCTCTACCAGTTGGCATTCCCACCAACAGTGGATGAGAGTCCCTTTTTCCCCACATCCACGCCAGCACTGGTTGTTCTTGCTGTTTTGGATGTGTGCCAGTCTCTGTGGTGTGAGATGGTACCTCATTGTTGTTTTGATTTGCATCTCCCTGATGATTAAAGATGAAGAGCACGTTTTCATATGCCTTTTGGCCATTCGAATTTCTTCTTTTTGGAAGCTTCTATTCATTTCTTCTCCCCATTTTTTGATGGGGTTGGCTGTTTTTTTCATCTGATTTTTGATGCCTTGGCAAATGAGACAGTGTCCCTGACTCTGGATCGTTGATGGAGGTCGAACTCTGGATTCCTTCTCTCACTTGAGTGAGGCTTGATATTCCAAGCATATATTATTTCGATTCCTCTTTGTGTGATCCCAATAGCATTCTTATCCTGCTTTCCTAGGGCTTAGGTCTCTGAGGCTTATGTTAATGAGGGAGAATGGTGGAGTTGAAAGAGTTGTGCCGGGAGCCAGTAGTTCTTTGTCCTTTCAGCTATTTCTTCCATGCTATTGAAGGCATTCCATGCCACTCTCTTCCTCCCGTGCAGCACAGATTTTAGGTCGTTCATCATGTTGAATTCTGACCTAGATACACTTAACTGCTGCATTCAGAGAAGTTTTCCATTGAGAGTGAAATAGTTAAACGCTGAAGGGTTACTTGAAAGTTAACATAAATTTGGTAAGTGTAATTCAATGTATTGGGGCATAAGAGGAAGACACAAGTGTTCTTGTGAATGCGATTAGCAAGAATATGTGATGAAAGTAAATACTCTGACCGAATATAGAAAACAATATGTAGGAGGATTCTTGTGAATGGTTGAATCAGTCCTCTAGTGTAGGTATTAAGGACAAAGATAAAGTGGACTAAGAAAATGGTATAAATGGTCCTAATGTTTAGGAATAAGAGCTTGAGTACCAAATAGGTATTTAAGAAGAGTTTTATGACTTGCATATATAAAAGAAGATGAAAAAGAGTCATAGTTTATTTTTAATTACTGACTCAAATTACTAGATTCAAAGTTGCTCCATTTAATGGGAAGAAGCAAGAAAACGAATATGACCATGTAAAGGCTATAGTGCTTTGGGGAGAGTCAAGAGAAATTGTGAGACAGGAATTGAGTTATGGTATCTAAAGAGAAATGTGAGCTCTTGTTCAAACATTTTTGTTGAGTTTTTGCTTACACATGTCAATTGCTATGTATATGATTTAAGGAAAAGTGTATGTATATGATTTAAGGAAAAGTGTGAGAAGAACTTGAGATTCACTCAAAGAATTCCAGTTGTAGCAAACAATGGGGATCTAAACTCAGTATGGATGCCTAATGCTAAAGTAAGAGCTTAGATAAATTAATATGAAGCCATAAAAATAAGATTTTATGTAAAAATCATTACAAAATGCGTGTGAGTTAGAGATCAAGTAATATAATTAGAAAATGACAAATACATTTTATAGGTTTCATTTGTGAATACTATGAATAATTTTAATAGAAAGATAAATTAAGTCAATGGTTAATCTTTTTTTAAAAATAAAAAATTGGAAAAAATGAATATAGTTGGCTCTATTCTCTAATTTCAGTGATAGTTGCTGAGGCTGATTTCTTTGAACCAATGAAAGTAGGGAAGATAAAATATAAATGAAAACCTTTGAACCTATTAAATGCTAAACTTCTCACTCTATTAGTGTAGTTTTATTTAACACATTTCATTTTTTGTAGTCCACATGTTTTTAATAGACATATCCTTAATCATCAAGAATATGCCATCATGATTCAAAGATGTTTTATATTCCATTTAAAATATCAAGAAGCTCACCTCCTGGAGCTTTGAGAAATTTTAGTAAATACAACTAACAAAAGTAATGTACTCATTAACACTATCTCTGCCTTCTATAGGCTTGCCTGGTCTATCACCAAATATAGTATGATTTCCGTGAGAAGAGGGTTAGATGATTAGGTTGAAATTCCCTCAAGTTTTTAACACTGCAAACATTAATTTGTTTTGATTCAATGTTATCTGAATAATCTCAAGAAGTTTATATTTTCACAGTCATGCCTAAGGTTGTTTGATTGGCTCTGAACAACTTTCTTAGTTGAAATATTTCACTCGGTCATGAAGTTGCTAACTGAGACATCAAACTGAAATATTCATTCTATTGGGATAAGGAAATAGTTTTGATTAAAATTAAAGTGTTACAAAAGAGACAAATGAATATTCTCATTGATGTTATTTCTAGTTTGCTAAGAAAGAGTTTATATGATAGTATGTACAGCAACCATTATGATGTGATAAAATAAATTTTAGAGAACTTTTTTGAAGTTCAAGGGTCAGAACAAAGATACCTAAAGCTGTGACACTTCATAGAGGATGAGTAAAAAATAACATTTCAAGGATATTTTTCTCAAATTAATCTTTTCACTTATAACTTAATTTTATAAAACCAACAAACTAAAATATAATTTTCCTGCTGTTTTTCCTTCAGTGTGCCAGTTTGCATAATTACTGAGACATTTGCTAGAGCATTCTATGAAACAAAGCTATGTAAGTGTAGATGATTATTTCTCAACTTTCTCAATAATTTTAACATTTGTCTATTCCCAAACTGTTTATATGATTTGCTTGATATTTATCTAGTTAGACAAAAAAAAATTCATGAATACATAATTTAGAAATAGTTATAGAATTTATTAATTCTTTTTAGCTGTTCAATAAATAAAAAATTAAGTAATATCATATATGGAATTATTAATTAAATGTAAATGGTTATGCCATAAATGGCCACTATGACTTTGGTTTTCTTGAAACATTTGCCACCAAAAGTTCACAAGTAATATCACTAGATTCACGCAGTATCCATTCAGAAGAAACATTCTATTTATAGTTGTGATATTATTAATTTATTATACCTTAGATAGCATGAATTATATTAACATTTATATACATATTGGCTTTTGAGTCACACCTGTCCATGCTCAGGGGTTACTCCTAGCTCTGCACTTAGGAGGTCCTCTTGAATGTGCTGGGATGGGATGTTGGGATCAAACTCTGGTGGACCACATGAAAGGCAAACTCTGTCCCCACTGTACTAAAGCTTAGGCCCCAACATTTATATTTTGAAGTAATTTTGTCTTACTGTTACCAAAGTGCACAAATCCCTTTTACCAGTATTTATGTTGCTTCTGCTCCGCTTCTTCATTTCCCTACTTTCTATTCTCATCCCACATACTAAATAATCTCAGTTTTGTAATACGAAATCAAGGTTTGTCATTGTTCCAGCTATCTATTCCCTTGTTTTATTTCTATATACATGAAAGTTGAGTCTGGTCATCTAGTATTTTTCCTTCTTCATCTGACTTATTTTTCCTAACACAATTCTTTTCCATTCCATCCAATTTGCAGCAAATAGCAAAAATTTGTCTTCTTTATATCTGCAGATACTCCATTGTGAATATATGTCACAACCTCTTTACCTATTGCTTTGTCATTGGACTTTTGGGTGTTTTCTATAGCTTAGTTATAGTACTAGGTGTTGCAATGGACATGAGCATACAAATGACTTTTTGAATTCAAATTTTTGTTCTGTGGGATAGATGCCATGAAGCAGAATCACTAGGGTTCATAGAAAACTTTCTTTTTTGTTTTTTTTTTTCTTTTGAAATCTCCATGCTGTTTTCTTTAGAGACTGCAGCAGGCATCATTCCACTCCAATAGTGAACCAGGGTTCTATATATCACCACATCCCTGCCAACCCCGTTTGTGTCCAGTGTTTCTGATACATGTCTTTTTTCCTTTATGAGATACCGTATCTCATTGTCATTTTGATTTGTATTTTCCTGATAATAAAACTTGTGAACATTTTTTATATTCCAACTGACCCTCAGTCTTTTTTTCTCCCTATCTCATGCAAATTAGAAAACTATGCATCTTATTTCCCTTTAACAATTCTAATATGTATGTATTAGCTTTGAAAAATGACTTGCATGACCATATATAGAAATACAAATTTGAGGAAATTTTAAACTTTTTTCACTTTCTAGTATACCCAACCCTTAGATAACTACAGAAAAAATCTTGAACTCGGAGGCAGCACTAAAGACAGAACAGAATAGGAAAAACTAAAGACAACACCCTATTATCATGCACTATCCCAAAAGTTTTATAAATATGTGAGACAAACAAAATTATTTCTTGTAAGTAATCATTATAAAATGCTCACTTCTTTTGCAGCCAAATGCTTTCTTAATCTCCGTAGAGTTGATCTGTCTTTAAGTCACAATAATCTTTAGAATGATGAGAACTTATCGTCCATTATTGAAATTCTGGGAATTATTCCAAAGAAAAGGATTTATACCAGACCTCTAGGCCCTAAAGTGAATAAATTTCAAAGAGAAGCTATATGCAAAAGTGTTTATTTCAGCACTATTTTGTAGTACTGAAACAAAAAATAATTAATTGACATGTAGGAGTGGAAAAGTAAATTAAACAAATGATGATTATTTAACAGACTATTATTTAACAATGAGATAAATACTGGAATGAATAATGCCAAAATAAAACACTCATATTCAGAGTTAGCTAACATTCAAAATTATACAAAGTGTGATTAAATTATTTATTTAATAAATACATTGCTGTTTGGTTAACATTCTCCTGCTATGTAATTTTTTTCCTTACAAAACTATGAGTGAATAGACTTTTGCAACATTTCAAAGCTGTCAAGAAAATATTTAAAGAATATGAAATTCAAAAAGGTAGCACCCTAAATTCATAGATTCAGAATTTTTAATATGTATTCTTACACATATATTTTCCAAATTCTGGATTGTGTTGAAATACCTATATGCACATTCTGCAATATATTCCTTCAAAATGTGCTTTAAGTAATTAGATAATCACATGATATCTCAAAAAGCATACATATTATTATAATAATCATAGAAGAAATATTTTATTTCTTTTCAAATTTCTCTGACAGTCTTATAAACACTTTCCTGCTTATTTCTATTAATTATAATCCAAACATATTTCATTCATATATTACCAGTGCTTGATATGTTTGCTCTGTATTTTAACTAAAACAGTAACAATGACGGATCTCATTCCAATGAATGGAAACATTACTGGCACCTGCTCCAGCAAATCGGTGAACGATGGGAAGACAAGTGACAACTGTATACATATAACTGCTTTAAGTCACTTTCCACCTTATCCCACTTCAGAATTCTTCAAGCTCCATTGTCAATTGTGTTGACATTTTCGATCATTGACTTTTTGTTAAGAGATATTGTATTGTGTTTGTAAGTTATTTTACAGTCTCCTTCCACTACTTAATCAGTAGGTTAACACCACCTCACCCGGTTGTCATACTGACAACCGAGTATGTATTCAAACACAATGGTGCAGAGAATAGACTAGAAGAATTATCTGACCTAGAGTTCAGTTCAAGGATGGCTCAAAATTGTATACCCCATGCCTTTCAATGGTGATGCCTCATTTTGATCCCTGGTATGTCACAGCCATAAATCCTGCTGTTATGAGGTCTGTTTATGATTTCTTTAACTGGGGCTTCTTCTGGTGATCATTTATTTTTTTTTCAGGCACTCACTGATTCTTAAAGTCCTCTTTAATTTATCTCATTATTTTATGCTGTCCTGTTCATTTCTTTTCAGACGTTTCTCCCATCTCCTGTTGTTCACTAGAAGTTTCCTCTGAGTTTCTTAATCTTTTAGTCATCAGTTTATATTTTTTGTCAGAACTATATATTGAGGTTTTTTTTATATAACTAATATTCTCTTTATTTCTGTTACTTCTGATTTTTGTCTCTCATTTTGACTCTCATAGATTCTTGTGCTTTGCTGACTACCCGTGCCATCATTTCTTGGAGTTCATTAAACATCCTAACCATGGGGTCACTAAAGTCATTCTCTGAGTATTAACATCTCTGGTTGGTGTCTCTGGGTCTTCAGTGATTTAGCTTATTGAGCATTGTGGGCCACAATTTGTCTCCCCCATTGAGTTTGCTGTGGCCCTGTTGTAACTAGCTTCCTGGAAGTCTCTGGGGATAAAGTTGGGAGTTGCTTCGTCCTTTGCTGCTACCTTCACCCAGAGAAAGGAAGTATAACTGTGAGCAGTATGAGATTTTACAAGAAGAGCCATTGCCCACATGGTTATATGCTGTAGGATCGATATGTGGAACTGGGCCTGCTGATAGGGCAGAAGTTAGACATGGTGGCTGCTAGGTCATAGCAGGATGGAAGAGAATTTGCCTTCAGTACCAAAAATGGCCATAGAGATTTCAGCTGGAGATTAATCTCCCAGGGAGGTTGGGGAGGCAAGCAAATTTTCAATAGCTATAGAGATGAGTCTGCTCATGGTGCAGAGGTCAGGTATGAAGAAGACCTTCATACCTTAAACCATATATTGAAAATATAAGACCAATCTGAGCTATTGATTAAGTGCATTCATATGGTGCATGGAAGAGTAGCCAGATTAGAATGGGGATTCTCAAATTCCCGTGGCAGATACATGCCTAATATGGCTCAGATGACATGTGTTTGGGATAGAACAAGAGAAAGATAAAAATCACAGTTATTGATGAGGGTTTGCCTAAAGTAGAGCCAAATAGGTGCTTCTGGGATTTTTTTTTCTTTTTTTTCTTCACACCTGGTGATGTTCAGGGGTTACTCCTGGCTCTGCACTCAGGAATTACTCATGGTGGTGCTAGGGGGCCATATGGAATGCTGGGGATCAAAACTGGGATAGTCACATGCAAGGCAAATGCCCTACCTGCTGTGCTATTGCTCTGGTCTTGGTGCTGGGATTTTTGAGCACAGAAATATTGGTAATATTAAGAGAATAAAGCTCTCATTTCAACTTTCATTTCTTGTAATAATCCAAAATTAAGTGTCACAGGGTTCGACCTATTTCAAGGGAGGTAAAGTCACCTAATAATATTCTAATACCCCCCCAAACATTCATCTTTTGATATATAAACAATTCACCTTAAGTGGCTACAAAAACCACAAACAGGAATAAAGAAAAATATTTAAAAAAGATTATTGCACACATATACACACATTCAAATTATTAATTCTATGTTTAATCTTTGTCTCTATCTCATAGAATTGGTTTGAAGAACTTCACACATCCACATTGCATACCAAAATTTTGGTTTTAGTTTAAACTAAAAACCTTTCAGTTAGGGAATAGGTGAATCAGGTGCTATATACTACTTTACAAAAAAATGGCCAGAGACACTTTGATTTACAATATTATTAATGATAGTGTTTCATGCATACAAGAATCCAGCACCACATCCTTCATTAGAATGTCGGTTTTCTTCTACCATTATTTCAGCTCTTCATTTCTGGCCCTTCACACACCTATTTCCCACTGATGTCATAAGTTCAATCACTTCTGCAGACCTGTTGTCATGCCTTGTTGCTTTTTGGCTGCTGTTCGAATTCTGTGTTTCTTTATATCCCACAAAAGTATGAAAGATTATTCTTATCTGTCTCTATTTTGGCTCTATACTTCTTAATGCCTAAGGCTTTCATGGGTTTCCTTTTTTCCACCTTCAGCTATAATAGTTTGTGATTAATGACCATTAGTATCATTAATATAATTGTTTTATTAGCTCTTTATTTTAAATATCAAATAAAAGCTCTTTATTTAATACTTATCTTCACAATCATTTCCAAGATTATTTCTCTAACTTCCCTTAAGAATTTGAAATACAGCTTTTCCCCCTAAATATTCCTTTACATTTTCAGAGAAATTTACTCTTGGAGATTTGTCCGTATAATTATTATTCTTTAAATCACAAAGATCCTTAAGTTAATAATGATTCCTTGTGTTCGTATACTCCCAATCATATGAGACCTAGCTGCACAGGAGAGCTGTGTATTATCAAATTCTGAGTGCAGGGATAAAAGACGCAATTCATCATGTTGTAAGAAGCAGCTCTTCTTTCCCTGTGGGACGAAAGTAGAGGTGCTCCAGAGCTGTTGCTCTCCCAAAGAGGCAAATGGAGGTACTTGTCCTCAGTCTTGAAAAAATAAAGAGAATTAATTACAATTCCTAAAAAAGGCCGAGAAAGAGCATTCAGAAGAGTGAGCTTAGCGATATTTATCCAGATGCTGACTTGAGAACTGGGCAGAGATAGTCAGTTACCTAATACTGAAAAAAAGTACAAGCTTGTTCAAATGACATTCAACAAACTCAGGCAAAGTTGCCACAAGACCAAGAATTTATATGTGTGGCATCTAATGAGATGTCTTCCCACCACCTCTCTCCCTCTCTCAGTGTTTGTTATTGATTAGTACTGATTGAGCCACCAAAACATATATAGCAAAGAAAAACACAGCATTCTCCTAGGGCTTTTTAAAAATTGAATTACTATTAGAAACATAGGTACAAAATTGTTCATAATTGCATTTCATCATAGAGTGTACAACACTCTCCTCTTCACCAGTGTACAAGTGTCCATTTCCTGTCAAGAGTTTGCCTCCTGACAACACTCCCCCCAGCCTGGCTCTATAAAAAACACTTTCTTACTTCTCCCCACCACCACCGTCAAATGCTCCCTTTTTCCTTTTCTTTTTGGGTATTATAGTTTGCAATACAGGTACTGGAATGTTATCATGTATATCCTTTTACCTACTTTCATCACTTACTTAGTTCTGCTCCTAGGTCTGTTTTGATGAGAAAAAATCCTTCTCTGTTAATGTTTGTGTTGGGCTTAGTTGATTTTGATGTTATTTTCCCAACTAATTTTTTGTTCCTCCTACTGTGGTCTCAGTAATATAAAATTTATGGTGCCATACTGCTATAAAAACTCGAGGATTTGTAACTGGGCTTATAAGTGTACATGGTGCCGATTGTGGGATATGGGTGTGGCTTCCAGAAGTTCTCAGCCTGAAATCTGGTTACTTCAAATTTCTCTCACCGGGGCCGGAGCGATAGCCCAGCGGGTAGGGCGTTTGCTTTGCACGCGGCCGGCCTGTGCTGGCCGGGGTTCGATCCCCGGCATCCCATATGGTCCCCAGAGCACCGCCAAGAGTAATTCCTGAGTGCAGAGCCAGGAGAAACCCCTGAGCACTGCCGGGTGTGACCCAAAAAGCAAAAAAAAAAAAAAAAAAAATTCTCACCTTTGCTGTCTCTGTAGAGATTAGTTAAGAAGCAGTGGAGCTGGTCCCTTGGAATTGCAGCAGCCCTGGGGTGTGGGTACAGCTGCTGGAGTTTTGACAGGGCAGGGACTTGACCTGCCCAACTCCCAAGGGTTTTCAGCCTTGGGAGACAGGGTATCCAGAAATTTTAGTAGATTGGCTAGCATCTCCTCTGAGATTTAGTGGTGATTCTCTGTCACCACTACCCCTTCTACATTTTATGATTTCATCTCATTCTGCTCCAAAATCTCTGTCTCTTTGAACTTTTATAAAATTGCCATATGTCTTGTCTGTGCCTTATTCTCTTGGAAAAAGAGTTTAGCAACTGAATAAATGTCCATTTAGCAAGTTTCTTTGTCTTAATGCTCTTTCTGCAATTCTATCATAGACCTAGTTAGGTAAATAATAAAATGTAAAGTACTTCTTCACTTTCATGAGATTAACATATAGTTAGAAGTTTAGACATGCATAATAAACAGATATTATTTAAAGTAAGTCTGGAATAAACTTTTACTTATTTTGCCATATTCTGGTAGAAACATAAAGTAGCAGTAGTTAGAATGAATTAAGCATTTATTAGAAATAAAAACAGTAACAATAATGAACCTCATTCCCAACAAATGGAGACGTTACTGGTGCCTGCTCAAGCAAATCAATGAACAACAGGAAGACAAGTGACAACTGACAGTTATGAGACTGAATTTATGAACAAATAAAAACATTAATAACAGATACTATTTGAATGTAAGCCAAGGTTATATATTATTCAAAAAGAAACAATATAGGCTGAGTAACACATGATAATTAAACGGTAGAAAATATAACTGCATGAGTTTTGTTCATTTGCTCTTCATGGGTGTAGCTAAACATTTCCCTTAAGAAGATAAATTGTATTTGCTCTTTATCACTCATGTTATTTTGGTTTATATAAGTCTATAATTTTAAGAGGAAAAATACAGAAATTTTCATTATACAATATGATAAATCTGGTAGAGAAAATTAACTAATCTCTGATTAGTAAACTTACAAAACAAGTTTTAAAGAAGAAAAATGTCTGGAGAGAAATTACAATGTATAGGGCATTTAATTTGCATTCAGCTGACTCAGGATTGATTCCTAGCAACTCATAGGTTCTTAGATCCCTGCCAGGTCTGATCCCTGAGTGAAAAGCCAGGAATTAAGCCTGAGCAGTGGTTCAAAAATTTTTGAACAAAAGTATATGCATATATATATATATATATATATCATGAAAGAAAAAACTGTAACATGTTATATGGAAAAAAGCATTTCCTTAAAATATACTTGACTCTAAAGTGTATAGTTACTATATAAATTACTTTGCACCTCTATATATAGTTGGGTAAAATGAACTTACAATGACTACTATCATCATCATTAACTTAAAGTTTCCTCTTTAAGTTAAATTTTATAAACAAAAACAATCTAAATTAAAGGCATATGGATTCTACTTGCATACATATATGTTGTATTGTGTATGCCACTCTGAATATCTATAACATAGCCGTATTATTTGTTAATTTTCTTTATAATACTTTGTGATTAGAACACTTGAAATTACTCTCAGGGCAAATTATACTTTGACTTTACTTTTAAAGTTTAATGATTTTTTATGTCAGATAGCTTTAATGGTTTTTCATGTCAGATAAATTATTCTCAACTCATATGCTGTGTGTATGAGAAGAAGCATATCAAACATGTGCAGGAAAAACTGAAATTTGTTTATAGCTCATATAAATCAATAAACATAGATCTTTTGACATGACCAATAGACTGCTGCCTCACTCTTTTCCTTCTCTGATGGTCTTCATGTGCTTAAAAATCATGATAGGATCGAAACTACTCCTAGTCACCAATAAAAACATCATGCAAAATATCTACATGTGATAAACTATGCTTGGAAGACTCTATCATTGACATAAGCAAGCCATCTGCTGAGTTAGCGTCAATCACCCAGCCACACACAGTCACAGACACTCTGACAGAATTCAGGTATTCTGAATTCCTTTGCCTGTAACTACAAAGGAATATTAGAGATGTTTCCTGGTATTTAATGCTTGTACTTTTTACTTCATATTATAATATGGATCATACACAATTCATATTTTTATGCCAGGACATGATAGTGTATATTACTTGTAGACAAAGGATTAAATGAAGGAGAGCACCATGGTAGACTTTGTGCTTTGATTTTTGTATTAATATCCTAATATAAATTCCCTGTAAAAATTACATTAAGTAGTATGTGTGTCGTAGTTTTCTGTGACATCAGTTGCTTTATCTTAAATACAATGGGCTATTCATCTTACATTCTACAAAAAATTAGTTTGAAATAGGGAAGTTAGCTCATTCAGAAAGACCTGCTACCCTCGGCCAGTATCAGGAATTCAAATTCATGATCTTATGCATGGAAAGCATAAGCTTTACTCCTGAGTCACATCTCTTGCCAGGTAGGACATTAAGAAGAGTGTTCCCAGGAAGCATTTGCTGGGACTAGTGAAAGGTCAATGATTCTTTGTCTTTTTGGAAAGCATAGTGTGAGTTCGGGAAACAGGAAATACTGATTTGGCTTTTGTTAAGAGAGGTAATCTAGTGATGAAACAGGAAAAAAAAGGAGACTTGGGATATGAATATCTCTGACCTGATTTGAATTTAAATAGTAAATGAAGTCAGACCATTATCCTTTCAGGTTATTGAACCAATCAATTTCTTTGTTGGACTGAATATCTCCCCATTTTAAGAAAAGAATAATTAGTAGTGCAAGTAGTGAATTAGGATTTATAATACCAGTATTTTGATCAATAATCTTTCTTCTAATCAACTGTGCTTTGGAGCATATTACCTCCATGGCTGAGACTATAACTACCAAAATATATAAGCAAGGATGCTGAAAGATAAACATGCTATTCAAAGCAATATTGTGGTAACTTGTCTTGTCACTTGTTTTCCCATTGATCATTGACTTGCTTGAGCGGGTGCCAGTGATGTCACCATTTGTTGGGAATGAGGTCTATTATTGTTACTGTTTTTGGCATATCAAATACACCCCGGGTCGCTAACCAGGCTCTGCTATGGCTCTGGATTCATCCCAGGGAACCCGTCTTTTTCTGTGTCAGACCATCAACCCATCCATGGCCCACGGGCAGAGCCCTTGGTGTAAACAAGCCTGTTTCCTGTCTGCCACCTGCCGATGCAGCTGGGCACCACAGTCACACCTGCAACACCTCGAGAGGCAGGAATATTGTGATAAAAGCATTCTATTATGATAAAATGTATGTGAAAACAGTCTTTATGTAGTACAACAAAATAAACATAAAGGAGTACTACTTATGCTACATAAGATGAGCATTGAATTTTTCTTTTTTATTGTTTATAAAATTGAAATACAAAAGTATATGGTAGAAATTTAAGACATATTTTTACTCATGAATGAGAGATAGTTCAAAGGCATCATCAATTTGCATGTGGGAGGCCTGGGTTAAAAATTCCAGACACCATGAGATCCCCAAATAGACCAGGATGACCTACAAGCTCAGAGTCAGGAGTAGCCCCAAGTACTACTCTGTGGCCCAAAAGTCAAAAAACAGGAAGAAAAGAAGTAAGGACATTTTATTATTGGCTGCAAATTCTAATTAACTTTTAGTTTCTCTCTTGACAGACCTGCATCTTTTAATGATGCAGTTCATGCTCTGACTGCACAGATGTGAAGTTGTATTTTCATATTCTCATGTCTTTAGTTATAGACAGAACATTATTTGAAGCAGTTTTTTTTCCTTTACAACAAGTAATTCACATTTAGGCTTTTTGAAGTACTCTTGGGGTTAGCACATCAAGAAGGTGTTATCCCAAGTTTAAACATCGGTAGCTCCTTGAAAAATGCTTGCAAATACAGAATATTTGCCAGGTGGTGAACAGATACAATTATAGTATGCTCTGGAGGTTTGGGGGAAACTTAGCAGTGGAACATATTAAGAGGATACTTTTCTTCCACTCTCTGTGAGGTTTGCTGAGAGATAAATTAATATGTTTTAAATGACAACCTGCCAGACTTGTAGCTGGATGGCAAACAAAAAAATTCTTCCAGAATGTCCAGATTTCCATAGTGTCTTTTTCATTCCACTTTTCTGTCTTTAATTTCATGCATTGAAGTATTTATGTGGAGAATTTAGATGTTCCTATGAATGAAGATAAACGAAGGCATCATTTCAGTTTTGGAACATATCGTAATTCCAAGAAATCCATATAAAAGGCCACTATAATATCTTTGTGGGAACAAAGGACTGAATAGGCAACAGTGCCAATAAAATAGCAACTTGTCTGAAAATAAAACAAAGGAAAGAAGGAGTCATTGTCTCAAATAAATTTAATATCCCATTATCAATAGTTCATATGTTTCCCAAGACTCAGGAATAGGGTTTATTCATTGCCATCTTTCACATCCAAGCAAATTATTTTACGTGGTAGTGAGACTGTAGCTAAATTGTCCAAGTTGGTGAGGTTAAGTTTGCCGTAGAATCAAAGATTCTTGGGGTTAGTGTTTGGGTAACATATCTCTGACAAGGTATAAGTGTAATGGAAGGTGACTGAAATCTGCAGTTGTAGGCCATCCTATTCCTTTCCTCTCTCCTGCCTTTCCTACCTCAGGATAATTTGCCTGCTACTTAATGTTCTTCTGTCTAAAAAATTTAGAGACACAAAGAAGAGTAACACTGTAGTACATAGCATCATTTTATTTCTTTTGAGGAACCCCAAGGAAGGTACAGGAAGTGAGGTAGGGGGCATAAAATGTTCCAGGAAGTATTTTCTGAGTGTTCCCTTTCAACACAATACAATCCTCTATATTTTACTGGTGTCCTTTTGATAGTACATATTTTCTGCCTTGAGTTTCTAATATCCATGATTTATTAGCTCCCCTAGATTAGAATACTCTTGATATCCAGGCCCATGTTTTGTGCATCTATTACATTTATAATCATTCAATATTGTTCCTTCTCTATATTGAATTTCCAGTGAATGGATATAGCATGGAATTGAGTCCAAAGTATTTAACCCACTTGCTTTTGGTGGGAATAGCATACATGACAGAATTACCTGAATCAATTCTATGTGCAGACTCGGTTTATCCACTACTGCTAAAGCATTCAGTCAGTTTGCTGGTTGGGAGTAGGTTTGTGATAATCTTCCCAGATGGTTCTGATATTCATTCCTGGTTAAAACCTACAGTTTGTTTTAAGTGTGGAAAATGGTGTTTATTTCCTGTATATGCATCCCAAAGATATATTTCAATTTGACTAAATTTTCTTTAGCATTCTCCATCTCAGTGGGTATTCCTTTCGTCATAGCACCCCCATCCTCAGCACACTTTCCCAGAGGAACTATCTCACTTAATTAGCTGTCTGGCAGATTGGAAAGCAATCCCTGATCAAGTGTTAGCTGATGCTTCCTATGGTGTAACTTCCTGTACAGCAATTTCAATTTAATAGGGAAATGTGAGGACCAAAATCTTTAGGGCTTAAAAATACCTAATAAGGGTTTCAATTGCCAGTGTGGGAGTGATTTCAGGGCAGGGAGGTCTTTAAAAGAGGCCTTAAAAATCACAAGAAAACTGGCTCCTTAGTCTTATGGCTGTTCCCATTTCCCCTAAACTCAGACCCCTCTATACCTGACTTAAAAGAGAACAAATGGAAAAACTGAGAACACAGGGATAGAACAGTGGGTACGGCACTTGCCGTGCATGTGGCCCACCAGGGATCAATCTCTGACACTTGAAAGGACCAATCCCTTTGCACTAATGGTTATGCCCTCCCTCCCCTGGAAAACAAAAATTGCTCAAAGACTGAATGCAAATGTTATAAATATTAATTTGTAGGATTAATATTTATATATTTTAAAACACATGAAACTTGCTCAAATTTACTTTTAATATCTAAAACAGTTTTCTTCTAGAATTTCCTATAAATCATGACTTATAGAGAAAAATCACTAGTAACAGTTTTATTTATCCAGGCTGTTTTGGTCAGGTTTGAAAGCACAGTTTTTGACTGTTGTTGGGGATAATTTTTTTTTTAGTTTTTATTTTTAATCAGGAGAGTTAGGGTGGGTATCAAAGGCAAAATTTATTGGGAGTTTCAGAAAGCTTTTAAAAAATTCTATGCTTGGTTGGCATTTTTCTTAAACTTTTCTTTTTACCAAGTCTCCGTGCAACTTCAGGCAGAGAAGATAAAATTATACTGGTAAAAATCACCATATTAAGCTGCTTGATAATATTTTTTAAAGTTTTGTTTTAATTTTTATAAAAATATTTTATTTTTATAAATGCAAGTTGTGAAAATGAATATTTATTTTTATAAGTGCAAGTTCTGAAGAGAAGGCAATTTCTTATTAAAATTACCAGTAACTTTTCCATTTTTTCCACTTTCAAACCTTTTCATCAGACATTAAATTACATTGTCACAATCTTACACATGCAAGTACAAATACAAACCTAAAAGACAAATAAAGAAAATCCCTTCCAAATGGTTAAATGATACTGTGAATCAGATGTTCTTACATATTTATTAAATTTAACTTGTGTACAAATGCTGTAGGGTAAAAGTTTTGTCTTTGTTTTTATTGCTCCCATTAACAGTCTTGAAAATTAAGCACAGCTGGTTTAAATGGCTCATAAGAATACAAAAGAAAAGAGGAAAAGATTCAGAGCAATAGTTTGCAGGGTGCTCTCCTTGCACAAGGTCGACATGGCTACATTTCTGATGCCCCTGGCACCATGGTACCTTGAAGGAAGCCAGCAGGTGTAAATTCTGAGTAAGTCCAGGGTAAGCCCTGATCACTTCCAGATGAAGCTAAGAAAAAGAAAGGGAAGACTGGGGAAGGAGCCTAGAGGAGGAGATGGTAGGGTAAGAGAAGGGAAAGATGGGAAAAGAGGAGGTAGAACCTGTTCCTGCTGCTCTCCCCCCCCCCCGCCCCTGGCACAGAGCACAGTCCCTTGGCTTCTGCTGGTCGAGAACCCGAACACCACAGCAACCCAGGTATGTGATCTGATACACTGATACATATGTGCAGCCAGCAGCTGAAACTGTTTGATGGCCCAGAAAAAAATATTGACTGAGTGTTTGAGCACTGAGACCCTGTGAGGATGCAATCTCCACTCAAGGCAATAACAACTGTAAGAAGAGGGAATTAAAATCAAAACATTCAGAGGACAAGGATTACTTGTATGATGCAATGAAATCAGCTCTATTTTTCTTAAATGGTCTTGATTATAATATTTACTCCATATATACAAAACACAGTAAGTCACTGCACTTCTCATATGCCTACGCACCTCTTCTAGGAACACCTACCTTGCATTTCTAGGTAATTTCAGTACTGTTGTCAAAATCCAAGCATTTACTGTTATTCCTCATTCTCTTGTGTTGTCTCTTTATATAACATGTATGAGTGACAAGTGATTGGTATTTGTACTTATTTCTCTCTAACCTTGTACACCAAAAAACATAACACTATTGTTGTATTATGTTAACTGAAAAACCTTCAGTTGAAATTTTCTTTTAAAGTTAAGCTATTAAGTGCCAGTAGATAGTAGAACTTGCATGTGTAATTAATTATGAATTTTCTTAATTGACTTATGGTTATTTATCTATCTAGTCATTTATTAGGAGCTAATAGGCACTTTCTTTTTGTCTATCATTGTATACTAAAGAACAAACACATAGATTTTGAAGTAATTTATTCTAATGGAAGCTACAGAATATTTAAGAATTAATTATAATTCAAGACATAAGAGGCTCTGGTGGAGAATTGAGATTGACAGAGAGGGATCTGGCAAAGTTGGCTGCTGGGTAAAGTTGGAGACATGCAGAACTCACTGACAGGATGCATGGACAAAGCAGCAGTGACTGAAACACTGCAATTACATTTGGAAGAAAGGTAGGCTCACACCTGGCTGTGCTCAGAGATTATTCTTGGCTCTGTGCTCAGGGGTCACTATAGGAGGTACACGAGGTCCAAATACTGTGCCAGGGATCAAACCAGGCTTGGTGGCCTGCCAGCCACAGGCTTTATCCATTATTATATCACTCCAGACACTTAGTTCTTTATTTGTATAAGAACTGTGCAATGAGAATTGTTTATCAACAGTTCATCAAATTGATCACTGATTTTATATTTCTTTGGAAGTAGGTTCTAAACCTAACAGATGAAAATCTTGAGTGGTAGTGACACATTTTAATAAATTACTTCAAATTGGGATTTATGATCTGACTATGCAAAATTTAAAAGTTGTGTCTAGATAAATATTTCAAATCATGTGAGAACCAGTTGGCATTTGAAATAACTTTCTTCCTATTGTCAAGGTATTTGGTTAATCATTGAATTCTCAAAATCTACAGTAAAATTAGAGAAAAATCATTTAAACATGAAGGTAAAAAGGCTTGAGCAAATATTTTAAGATGATTTAAAATATGCACTAAACTTGAAATGGGAAAGTGTAGCTACTCAATGTCTTTGAGATTTATGAAAGTGGTTCTTATCTTGGTTCTTGTCAAATTTTACAAATTAAGTGTCAAATAAACAAAAAAGCCCAATAAACTCAACCATGAAAAAGTGTAGACATTAAATGTGTTTTTGTTTTCACCTTCTAGAAATTTTGTGAGTATAAATTCAATAAATTCTAAGCCTAATTAGAATTAGGCTTAGAGTAGGATCGAGATCGTGATCGTGAAATTCAATGTAACAAACTGTTAAGGCATATTCTAGCCCAATATATAAGCAATTTTAGTTTGTTTCATAAATTCTGTTTTACTTTAACAAATATTAATTTCTTATGTCTGTCTCAAACGGTTTTCAACTAGGGGCATGGAAGATTGGCACATATGCATAAATTACCCTGTTTTGATTACTAAGAAAAAGCAAATAAGCAGCTTCAATTATTTGTGAGATTTGCTTGGTAAGTAAGATTTACTTTTAATTACAAGTGAGTTCAATAATCCAAGTCTAAGGAATAAACTCTCCTCCACAATTAGAAATGATCTCTTTGAGAGATTGGCTTTATTGACCAACTTTACAGTAGTTCACTTCACAGGAAATGCATCAGACCGTGTATTAGGATAATTTATTTCTGCCAGAGCTTTAAATATTATATTTTCCTAGTTATTTGTTAGAAGAGAAAGGCTGACATTTGGTGTTCATACTTCTTTAAAACACAACATTATTATATTCCAGATGTATTATTTTTTATATTTAGAGTAGAAAAATTTTTATTTTTATTGTATTTGTTTATGTGAAATGAAAAATATTAATAAGATTTTATAGTACATCTCCTTTATGTAATATATAAAGTAAAATATTTAACTGAATCCATGCACTGTGAAAGTGGTCTAATAACCATTAATTCCCTTAAATACAGTTTAAATATAAAAATGGCTTCTTTTATTACTAATACAAATTAATATCAGGAAAGGAGAGGAAATATGTCAACATCCCTATTACAAATCCCAGTACATGTTAATCATTTGCTGAGCATAGAACTTGATTAGTAAATATTTTAAATTAAACTTTTTAATTTCAAGGGAGAAGTTTCTGGCTATATGCCTATCTTTCTTGACTCTGTTTTTATCTCATATTCAAAGATGTAAAGGAATAAAAGTTATTCTGGTAAATAGAACTCACTAAAGCATAGATGATATTATTGGCTTGACATTATTTGTTATTAATTAATGACTTTTAACTTTTTTCAGTGTCTGCTATTATGAACTGAGAAACTTTGTAATAAAGATACTGAAAAATTAGCTAGTTCTCTTAAAAATTTCCTGTATAGTGTAAGTGTCAGTTTTGTGAATAGAAATATAATAGAAGATACAAATAAAAAGAATGGAACTCACAGAGAATATACCAAGGAGAGTATGAGGAAACTACCTTCTTCCTCAGTTCCATATTCAACATCATCTAAGATCTAATTCAAACAAAACCCTTTGCCTAATCTTGATTTATCCAGAAATAATACATTGTAAAAATATTCTGGATAGCTGCAAGGTTGGTAGTTTTGAAGGACAGTTTCTGGTTCATCAAAACTGCTGACTATTGATCATCAATCCTTCCACTGGTTCTAGTTGAGCTGTGTCACTAAATGAAATTCATGTCATTAGAGTAATAAGAGTCTGTGGAGCTCTGAAAACAATTACACATAATAAGTGTATTAGTCCCATCTATCCCACATCCATAGTTTCAGTCTGCAGTTCAGTTACCCTTAGACACCGTAGATTAAAAATATTTAGTGAAAAGTTTCATAAAAAAGGAATTCCTAGGTTTTAAATCATGTGCCATCCTTAATAGAATGTTAAGTCTCCACGACCTCTGTGTCTCACTCACTTCTGAGTCACCCATTGGCAATTCTGCCAGTGCATAGCTATACTGTATAAAGCAAAATGATGCAATATCATGAGGCTTATATTTTCACTATATGTAGGAATTGTGGCACTGCTTAATCACAACAGAAAAAAGGCTGAGTATAATATAGTAAAAAACTTGAAAAAAGAGACCATGTTAGCATGCATTTTTGTGCATTCTTGTTAAAGTTATTTTATTTTGTGAATCCTTTTTAATCTTATCATAAAGATCAAACTTTAGGCTAGATTTGTATATTGCAGGGAAAGACTGCATATTGAGTTTTGAGCTCAATCTAAGATTTCAGGCATGCACTGAAAGCCTTGGATGGTTTTCTCACAAATAAGGGAGAACTGCTCTGTTAGTCAAGTGAAATTTGAAAGGAAAACGAAAAGACAATACTGAAGAGTGGCATAATGATAGATCAATACAAAAATATAACTTTTGTACAAGGATATGTCACGTTTTGATAAGTACATTTTGTTCAGCAGAGCAAAAACACGTCTTTAAAGGGTAGAACAGTGAGACTGGCTGGCTTCTTGGATATGTCTCTCCTGATTCTCGGTGCACAATTGCTTTCTTCACCTCCACCAAAGTTTTAAATAGTGACAGATACAGTTGGGGCTTAGATAATTCCCTGAAGGACAGATAAGTCAAAATTAGCATTTTGCTCATAAATCAAAGTAAATTGTATTAATTTGGCTACAATTAGAGTGAGACTGATAAGTGGAAGCTTTCAATTCAAACATCTGTGGAAGTTGCATTTTTTGTATTAGACTTAAAAATTACATTGTAAAAGTAATTTAAGTCATGGTTTCACCTCTCAGTTTCTAATGCTGGTCACAGAGCATTTAATAAGCATGTGCATTTATTCTAAAAAAAGTAAAGCCACATTGGTCAGTAATGGGAAAGCTCAATGATTTCCAAAGGTGATGTATTACGTGTGTATGACAGGGGTGTTCATAAAATGTCCCAAGAGGTATTAAATTAAATATATGCAGTAAGTTCCATTGCTTTACTAAAGTGCTAGCTTTTTTTTTTTTTTGCTTCATGCAGCTACCTATTTAGAAGTTCCCTGTGGCCATTTTAATTAGCTTTCCCATCAGTCTTGTAAGAGAGGGAGAGAACATAAAGTATTGGTTAAATGGATATGAATGTGAATGAATTGTGGAGTTTTAGAATATTGACGTTATTAGAAATGTGGACGTTTTATAATATGGAAAGAGAACCCGAACTACCTTTTGTCTATTTGATAATTCTATAAGCTAAGGCACACAGTGGCCAAATTAATACTGTGTTATGTAAGTTAGAATAGTCAGCTTTTGGCCTCTGCACATTTTTAGTTAAAGTTTTTTTTTCTCCTGCTCTTAAAAGACTTAAAATGTCATTTTATGAAATGCAGAGCACAATAAAGTTCTAATATTAAAATAATTATAATATTACTATTGCAAATACTGACATATCAAATTGAAGAAAATTCTTTGCCTGTGTTAGTTGGAGCATTCAGAAAAAAATTGTGATGGAGAAATTATAGATAGTGACAACTGAAGAGCCTGTTGTTTCCTCAGCACACAATTACAACCATTACAAAAGTTCTTTTCATTTTATAAATTAGTTATGTGACCATATTATAAAGTAGATGAGCTGCTAAATCAGTGGCCAAACAGCAGCATGCTACATTCCCATCATAACATACTTTCTAAGGAATGCTACTCTATATTAAACAACAAATTACAATAGAAATGGTATTGTCTTATTTATCTAGGCATCACAATTTATAATTCCTGATGACTTGAACTGAATGTCAAGATGGATGCTAAAAGCTATAACAATAAATTGCATTGCTTTATATTTATCTAAGGCATTTCATAAAATGATAAAATGTATAATAAAAATGATTCTTCTGCTTAGTGGGAAAATAACTAAATCCCTCAACCAGCATTTCTTTACTAAAAGAGACATGATTTTCTCATACAAATGGAAAAAAAACACATTGACTTATTTAAAATTTCAATAACTATTAGTTATATTTAGTGTTGTTCATTGCATTTAGAATTAGGCTTAGAGTAGGATTAAGTTTCAAGATGATAACATCAAAATGTGACACATAATTCTTGGAGCCATTAGATGACAGGATTAAAAGGATGAGCTTATCAAAGACTTATAGCAAATCTAGATAAATCAACATATCAACCTGACGAAAGGGAAATTTCAATCACATGACAATAACTCATTAAGGAGCCATAAATAATTTCTCATATCGAACTAAGTATAGCTCAGATAAATGTAGGATGCTAGATAAACCAAATTTCTGGGAACTGAACAGACTTTCCACAACAGAACCTATTGACAGGGCAAGAGAGATAGTACAGTGAGTTGGAGCTAGCCTTGAATGTGGTCTACTTAAGTTCTTTCACTGGAACCCCACATGATCTCTTGAGCTCTGCCAGAAGTAATACATGATACTGTTAGGTGTGGCTAAAATACCTAAATAATAAAAATTGACATAAAATTATTGATATCAAAAAGGTACAAGGAACTTTGAATAGAGAGAGCCACAATTGTCAATAAATATTGTTATAATAGAGATACTTATTCTATTATTCAAAGAACTAGAATAATTTTAGAAGTGAAATAGTAAAGTCAAGGTACAAAATGATGTCATTCAAGAGTCATAGGGATAGTGTGGAGGGTCATAGTTACGTTGATGTTTGGGGTGTTTAGTAACTTAATACATCAGTACCATAAACTATTCTGCTGTAACCAAGATTCCTAAACTTAAATAGAGATCACTAATAAAATGTCAAATTAGTGTTTACATTTTTTTTCTGGAATAATTGTGCTGACATAATGAATAGATAAAGAGAAAATGAAAGAAAAAAAGTATGGAAACAAGCAACGGCACTCCTCTTCATTTTAGATGCAACTGGAAATATTAAAGCATGTACATATACTGATATGAATTATTCAACAAAAAGAAAAAGTAATGAATGGGAAGAAACAGAGAAAATTGCTGATTTAGGTTCTGGAGCTTGTTAGAAGGGATGGCTTATGTTAGTGTTTGAAAAGTTTCATCTTAGAAACTACGGAAAAGAGTCACATGTGCAGGTGTGGAGAGAGTAAATGTGGGGAGAGGATGTACATGCTTTTTCCTGATTGCTTCTATTTCAGGGAACTCTGGAAATGACAAAGAAAAGCTCTATGTACCACTAAGTCCTGTGTGCATCGGGCGTGAAAGAAAACAAGCAAAGGAAAGGCAGCTGCCGCTTGAAAAGATTTCTGAGAAATCCGTTTTATTCATGGCAAGCTTGATTTCATGAGGGTGATATTTAGTGAAGTAACTGAGAAATTCTGTTGATAAGTACAGATTCTGAGATCCAGTGAAGGATCTAAAAAGAAAGGTTCAGCTGAGGTAATATATTAGTACATTTCTGAGATGTTTCTGGGTTCATATTATTGCATTTGTTTGAGACTGAATAGTGTCTGATCAACTATACGGGAATGTTGGAGACTGATGGTCTGTCTAGGAAGAATATTTCAGTGGTTCTCTAACTTTTCCAGTTTGATAAGGAGGCCTTGGACAAGCATGAAATAAAAATGAATTACTATGGAGAGAGGAACTTAGGTCTAACACAGGGGAATTTAAGGGCATGCATAATAAATCATTTAATATAAACTTGGGATAAAGGTAGGGGATGATATGATTTTAACTTTTTAGTGGTCAGTATATATATACAGTATAGATACTTTATAGATTTTAACTTTTTTAGTGGTCAGTATATATATACTGACCACTAAAAAGTTAAAATCTATAAAGTTATATGCATATATATGTATATATTTATATGTACAAATATGTATATATACTGTATATATACTGTATATATATACTGTATATATATACTGACCACTAAAAAGTTAAAATCTATAAAGTTAAATGCATATATATGTATATATTTATATGTACAAATATGTATATATATGTATGTATATATATATATATATATATACACACACACACACACAAAGCTGGAGATAGCTTAGTTTATCTCCAGTCTGAGCCATGTGCATTTCTTAAATTTTGGGGAGATATTTGAAAAGTCTCTACCCAAATTTTCTGAGATGTGTTTCAGTCCAAGTTTTCTGTCTTATTATTCTATACATTTAGCCATTTTGAAATGAATAGGTACAGTTGGAACAAATTTAAGTTGCATGTCTCTTTTAATTTACTTTTAGAGGTAATGTAGTATTTGTTTTAATATAAGACTCCTGCTTTTTCCATTCTAAAAATTTACTAGTTTTGTGACTTTGGGCAAATCACTAAAGTTTTTGAGATTAGTTTTTCTTTATATGTAGACAGGAACGAACTACTTCTAGCAATGTATACGATAGCTAAAAATATTAAGGTCAACTCACTAAATACTATTGTCTATCAATAAATTCCCACAATCTTTTATCCATAATTCTGAAATGCAAATATTCTGATAACAAATGTATTTTTCAATTCACTGTGCATAAAACAATATATCAATCAGAACAATGGGTAGGGTGTTTGCTCTGCATGCTGACCTGGACTAAAGCCCTAGCAGCACTTCATATGGTCATCAGAGACCCTCTACTAGTGATCCATGAATGTAGGGACAGAAGTTAGCCCTGAGCACTGCTGGTTGTCGCCCCAAAACTACTACAACAGGAATAAAAATCTATGAAATCCATAGGGTATTTTCTACTAACTGTCTCCTGTACACACTGCAAACCCAGGCTTACTTTCAGGCAACAAAAATGGTCTTCTGAATTCAACAGGAGTTATGTCTGAGCACGGAGCCCTGAGTGAACCCTGAGCAATTCTGGTGGGGCTCAAAATAATGTCTCCAAAAAAGCTTAGAAGTGAAAATGGATTAGTATGAGGATAGTAAATTAGATCTAATGCAGAAGTTAAGGGCATGCATAACAGTTTATTTAATATGAAGTTTGGGTAAAAGGAGATGGCTAATATGAGTTTAACTTTTAGTAACATATACATAAACTAAGCTGGAAATAGCTCCATACAAAAGAAAAATAGCATAAATATGGCCAGACTAACAATACAGCAGGTAGGGCATCTGCCTATACAATTGAACCAGGTTCGATCCCGGGCACCCCATGGTGCCCTGAGCAGTGCCTGGAGAATTCCTCTGTTTAGTTAGAGCCAGGAGTAACCCCTGTGTATTGCCAAGTGTGGTCCCCTATATCAAAAAAAAGCATAAATAAAGAAGGCATATAAAATCATTGAATAATGGTACTACATTGCTTCATACAACTCTGGAGTTATCACTGCAGAGATTATTCTTTGTTGTCTCGTATTTAATGTCTTGTAAATTCCCACTTTCCCTTAGAAACATGGATTATATTTTAAAAATAAGTAATTTGATCAGACTCAGATTGTAATAACATCCTGCTAGTCTATGAGCAATCAAGTCTCTTTAACATGCCTTTTAATCTTTTCCATGATTCTTTGTGCTTAATTAGCAGGGATCTGTCTAAAAGGGTTTTTCCTCCTTCCTCCTTTTTTCAGGAGGTTGTGGATTAGCACATCATAATACAGAATGACTAAAAAATAAGTAATAGTCATGAGATACAGAATTAGTGATCCTGAGATGAAAGATGGGAATTATTACAGTACCTGTTACACATAATTATGCAAATAAAATATAATGACCCCATATGATTATTTTCATAAATGAAAAGACTTTATATAAAATATATGAAGATACAGAAGCCATTTAATACATTTTATTTATTTATTTATTTTGCTTTTTGGGTCACACCCGGCGATGCTCAGGGGTTACTGGCTCTGCACTCAGGAATTACTCCTGGTGGTGCTCGGGAGACCATATGGGATGCCGGGATCAAACCCGCGCCGGCATAGGCCAACTGTGTGCAAGGCGAAGCGCTCTACCTGCTGGGCTATCGCTCCGACCCCATTTAATACATTTTAATATGTGAGCATACATTGTTAGTACTTTACATGCAATAAACATTTGATGGATGAGTAAAGATTGAGTCAGTCCACCATGCAGAGTATTTCTCATGCTTGGTGTCACATGCAGAACTTACCCTCTGATAAAGTCAAGGATACCAATAAAAGAAAACAGTTGCGATATATTGTCTTCAATGTCTTCTTCTTTTCTTTAGAAACATTTATTCACAGGTCAATTTCTATTGACCCTGTTGCCCAACATTCTAGCAACAACGTCACTTATTCCCTTTGCTGTTCTATGTGTTGTTAAGGAAACAACTAGTGCCCAGGCTACTTCTTATCACTACTGAATTACTGTCTCATTTGTTCCTTCATGATTGTTAAAATATTGATGTTCATAATCTACTATATGTTGCCTTTATCTGTTTATACATACAATAGTAATGTTTCCTTGGAATTAAAAAAGTTTCTTTCAATATAGTTTCGGTAGAATGCATATTATAATGTTACATTTATGATTTTCATGTAAAAAGCTACTGAAACTCATACCACCAAAGTTCTAATACAGTCTACCAAGGTCATCACAAGTTCACCTATGACTCTCTCTACCACCTTCTCTGCATTTTGGTAACCAGTTTTATAATACTTAAGGCTTGAATTAGGTAAATTTGTAATTGTTTTAATTTCCCAGAGGAAGGTCATATCATGTATATGTGTCCTTTGTGATTTGTTCATAAAAAGACTTTTATAAATGTAGACTCCAGAAATAGCTGACATTTAATTTCTTGTTTACCTGTCAATTCATATTAGATTCTCTCTTTTGTTCTTCTATCTTTCTCTCTTACAACATTCTCACTGTTTTTTTGTTTGTTTTCCAGCCTTTCTTCATATAATTTTGTTAGTAATTTTTTGGTGGTGATGGGGAGTAATCACAGCCAGTAATGCTCAGGGGTCACTCCTGGCTCTGCACTGAGAAATTACTCTTGGCAGTGCTCAGGAAACAATATGGGATACAATTCGGATTGGCTGCATCCAAGGCAAACATGCTACCCTCTATACTATTGCTCAAGCCCCCTGTAATTTATTTTAAATAAAATGCTTCTCAGTACCTGAAAAAATAGGACTTCAAATGTGATCTAGTTGGCAAAAGGCAAATATTGTCATTTCTTTAGAGCTACTGAGAATTGTATTCTAAATAATGTTTATATGTATCTATTGGATACTTTTGCCTCTACCTACTGAAAACAGAGTGACTAGCAGCAATGGAGGAGTTCTATATGCACAGGATGATTCTAAATGTTAAGGTAGAGTTAGAATTAGTATGAAAATGATAAACATCCTTATGTCTACATAAAGGAGATTTTGTGATCATGCATATTCCTTTAAAGTAACTGTAACTGTTTACAAGAGTAAATTTTAAAGAATTGAACCTGCTAAAATATTAGTCTCAGTTGTGCATTGTACATTAATGACTGCTGATAGAATAAAAATTCAAGAAGAAAATGGAACGGGATTATAATATAGTTCCACTGTAAATATAGTCCCCCAAATAAAAGCATTGGACTAAGGAGATTGCCTTGCAGGCTCCTGACCCTGGTTCAATCCTGGCACCACCTGTGGTCCCCCAACTACAGCCAAAAATTATTCCTGAGCACAGAGAAAGGAGACTACAAAGCCCTGAGCAGAGTAGATGTGGATTGACTCTCCTCACCAAACAAAAAAATAGGATGAAGCGAATATTTTATTTTTTAATTTAATTTAAATTTTTATTTTATTATTATTTAGTGATTTATTATTATTTTGAGTCACACTAGGCAATATTAAATGGTTTCTTCTGGCTCTGCATTCAGGAATTACTCCCAGCAATGCTCAATTGACCATATGGGATGCTGGAGTACAAACCCAGGTCAGCCTCATGCAAGGCAAACACCCTACCTGCTATACTATCACTCTGGCCCCCTGAAGAAAATATTTCCAAAGGCCAAAAATATAAAACTACAAATAAAACCATGTCGCTATAAATAACACTATGGAATAGTTTCTAAATAAAAACTAATTTATGTGTTATCTGTATTGACAATTGTTTTGTTTGGGGCTAAAACAAATGTGCTCAGGTCTCACTAATGTTTTTGTACTTAGATAACTTCTGGCACCTTTCCGAGTACCATATGTGGTGCAAGGAATTGAACTAGGGTTCCCATCAGAGTCTATCTAAACTGAGACTGATATATGTACTTTTTAATTAAAATATCACTATGCCCATTTTAATTTCCAACTGAATTTTTAGAGATGAGAAACAAATATATTTAGGAAAAGAGATAAAAACAATGGCAAAGCAAAACTATTCATGAATATTTAATAGATATTTAAAATGAACTTATCCAGTAGTCACATAAGCTAGTATTACAGAAGAAAAAGAGTAAAATATAGTTACAGAAGAGAAAGGTAAAATATAGTTTAATTAACATGCTCAATGTATCAAAACCAGAGAGTTAAAATCTATATTTTGGTTAGTTGACTGAAACCCCGAGCTATTAACTCATTTGTAAACTTACATGTACAAATCCAAAATAATTTTATGTCTGAGACATTAGTATATTAGTTATTAAGTATATTCAGACCTATAAACAGACTTTCAATTGGCAATGATTAGTCTTATCTGCACTCTCCAACTCCATGCTTACTAGAAAATAGTGATTTCAAGAGTATAGAAAATTAAGTTATCTATATAGTGTCAGTGTTATATTTTAATTTGATTAAGGAGCTGTGAAAGGATACAATTTAGCTACTCCAAGTGATTATATTCCTGTGCAACTTTGAATGAGTTGATGAGTCTCACAAAATGGAGGATGAAACTTCTTTCACTTGTTTCATGTATCTGTATACTACTGAAATGTCTTGGTTGGGCAGGGTAGATAGTATAGTGGGTAAGGCAATTTCCTTTCATGTAGCAGATGCAAGTTTGATTCGGGACCACATATGGTCTCCTGAGGATGGCCAGTAGTGATCCTGAGCACAGCCAAGTATGATTCAACTGCCTGACTAAAAAAAAAAAAAAAAGAAAAAGAAAAAGAAAAAGAAAATTAAATGTTGTGGTTACTCTTAGAGAAATAATACTAGATAGACCAATATAGGTCAGGATCATCTGCTTTGCATATGTAAAGCACAGATTAGATCTCTATCATGTATGCTAGCACCAGCACCATCAGGTATAGACTTGTGGCCTCCAGCACCACTTGGGGTGTCTCTGGGGCTCTCCAGCAGAGCAGCGTTAGAGAAGTGCTACATCCTTAAACCTTTACACTGATTCAACCACTGGGCTGGCTATGTATGAAGGGGCTATCTCCTGCACACGAGGCAATGGCTTAGGGCACCTCCAAATTTGTGAAAATACTTTTGTTTCTGAATGTGAGAGTAGTTGCTAGGAATAAAGGGAGCAGGTAAAATATACTGGCATCTTCGTATTAGTATAATTTCATGTTGTATTTTATACTGGTTTAGTAGTGGCTATACCCAGAGCTGGTGTGATGGGGGGTAGGAACCATCGCATAATACTTGGCCCATAGAAGGCCCTTACAGATCAGCCTCCAGTGGAGTTTTGGAAGCTCCACCTGGCAGCTCTCCAGTGGCCATGTGGTTCTGGTGATCAAATTCAGAACATTACAGCCAGTTCCCTTTAAACATCTGCCCAGAGTATCTTTGTCATTTTTTAATCGTATAAGAGATGTCTTGGTTATTTTCTCTAGCTCTTGAAGAAAATACATGTTTCATTAATTTTTATTTAAAGACCACTGTTGTAATTTTATTTTATATCCCACAAAATGCATGGCGCACACACACACACACACACACTCACACATATAGCTAAAACATTTTTGTTAAGGTCCAGGAGCAGAAAGGTGACCAAAATAGTATTACTGAATGGGGTCAGTGATCTAGAAAGCAATGAGTAAGAGCTACCATGCTTTATTTTAATATAAATTTTGTTCAAAATTGACCTTCTTCTGAGTGTTGTTAAAATGTGCAGTTCTTTTCTACTTTTCTGTATTCCTCAAATAATACATTTGCTTCCATCTCTTTATTTTATTTTTTTTTTTTTTTAACACCATCGAGAATAGGATATGAAGAATCAAGGTAAACCTTTTTTGAACTGGATAGCAAACTGATGCCCTTTTATGTTTGGCCACTCTTTTTTTTTGAGAGGAACACAAATGTTTACTCAAATGTCCTTGGAAAAACTACAGCCTGATTATTAATTGAAAAGAAGTTCTTTAAAATAGCTCAACATAAATCTCATGTTATTAAAAACAAAACAAACCAAAACCACAAATGGAATGAAATGCTTAGTCATATTACCTTTAATTTTGTCAACTAAAATCCAATTTCTCCTGATACATTGGTTTATTTTTAACTTTATTTTTTAAATTTTATTATACTGCCATGAGATAAACAATTAAAAGATGTTCGTACTTGGGTCTCAGTCATGCATTGTTCCAGCACCTGTCCCTCTTCCAGTGCCCTGTTCCCACGACCAATATCCCTCCACCAATGTGCCCCTATAGACACCATAGATTGGGGCGGAGGCGATAGCCCAGTGGTAGGGCATTTGCGTTGCATGCTGCCAGTCTGTACCGGCCCGGGTTCGAACCCGGAATCCCATATGGTCCCCTGAATACCACCAGAATTAATTCCTAGGTGCAGAGCCAGGAGAAATCCCTGAGCATCATCGGGTGTGACCCAAAAAGAAAAAAAAAACAACGTAGGTCAAGGCCCATCCCCACTCTCCATTCCCTGTCAGTCCCCCCAGTTTGTTGCAACTGAAATGATCATTATAGTGTATATACGGACAAGATCCTGGGAAAGACCTGGTCCTAAACTTGATTATTACCTAAGCCTGGTGCTTGACTATTCATCTAGCCAGACTCTTCTCCAGCTTTGTTGAGTGTGGTGACTGTGGATCTTGTAGCCACTCCCGCTGGGACATGGAGGGGGGGGGGTGGGTGGAGGGGCCCTATACCTACTTTGAGTCTGGCTGATATGACATTAGCCCACTTGTCTGCTGACCCTAGTGGTTGTGTTGAACCCTGCCAGGGACTGAGCCTTTTCACCCTCCTGTTGCTCCATGGGCTGGTCCACATGGGTCAGAGTGGTGTAGCTGTGCCACTCTTAACACTGAATAAATTAGTTCAGATCACTTGGTATTACTTCACTTGTCTTCCCATTGATTACCAATTTGCTCGAGCGGGCACTAGTAACATCATACATCCTGTTACATGCTAGTGTAGCAAAAGTCATCTGCTAGCTCCAGGAACATAAAGAGCCTCAAACCATTCCATCAGGTCATGGGAATGATGTCTAAAATTGTTGCTGGTATTTGGCATATTAAATATGATGCGGGTAGCTTGCCAGGCTCTGCCATGTGGGTGGAATACTCTTGTAGTCACCTCTAATCTCGAGCATTTATTGATGAACTGTATGGCCACAAAGATCCACGCGAGTTGGGCTGTAATCAGCTCTTCTGCTGGGTGAAGCTCTGAGGAGAGGGGAGTCTAGATGTGGAAAATGGCAGCCCTCATGATGTGGGGGTCCTCTGGCTTCCTGTGAGGCTCTGTTGAGGTGACACCAGGGCTAGAACCCGCCTTCCCTTCCTGATAACTTGTGATCAGCTGGGCACAGGGAGAGCCAGTTGCAGCTATGCCCCCATGGATGTGAGTCTCTGGACCTGCATATCTGGGCTGGGCTTGAAAAAGAGTGCCGCAGGGTGTGTCTGTGAGGAGCTGGGCTGTGATCAGCTCTTCTGCTGGGTGGAGCTCTGACAAGATGGGAGTCCGGATGTGGAAAATGGCGACCCTCATAGTGTGGGGAGTCCTTGCGAGGATCTGCTGGGGTGGCGGCCCAGGGATAGAACACGCCTTCCCTTCCCGGTGACTCATGATCAGCTGGGCACAGGGACAGCTGGTTGCAGCTCTGCCCCATGTATATGAGCTCTGCCCTGTACATGTAACATCAATCAGTTCAAATGCTTTGGAAATATCTACTGGTTGGGGGAAGTTACTCCTGTCAATGTGGTTCCATTTTCCTGCCTCACTTCTTGCTTTCTAAATTAAGGGAAGTGTGTAGAGCTCTTCTGACTTGCTTTTCAACTTAGTTGGAACTTACATTGATTTTCAAGAAGTAGATATCTGCCCTTCAACTAGGTCTTTGTCAAGTGAATTAATCAAATATCTGCTTTAAGGATTTTAAAGATGTGATGCAAATTATCTATACTTTCTACTTTTGTTTAGTCAAATTTAATATCAAAAGAAGGGGAGTTTTAGCTGCCTATTGTGACTCCATCAGTATTCTCTGAAGACCCTCAGTAGAATAAGCTTTTGATCTGTGGCATTCTTAAAATATTCTGTTAAGTTACTATATCAGGAACTGAAGCAGTTATGCTTCACTGGACAATACATGAGGATTGTATAATCAGAAGGCAGGATAATAAATCTCAGGCATTTTCTATTTTCATCTCAAATTCCTTTTTTAACCTCACATCTGCAGTAGAAGATGGTGCTTTGCTGATAAAAATAATTTAAGATTTGGGAAACAAAATAGACCAGTAAGACATAAATGTAGGCTCTAGGAAAAGGCTTTTTAAAGACTATTTACTGTGTTTTAATAAAATATTTCATGCTGAGGGTCAAATTAATATTTTTCTGTCACTAACAAATATTTAAGAAATACTTATAGTATGAAAGTGTATATACGCATTTGGAAAGATGAAGATGAATTATACGTATTTCCTATCTGGAAATATATTGGAAATGGGAGATATGCATAAATAGGTAAACTCCAAGCTGAAGAAAATAATAAATACTACAGGGAGAGTGTAAATAATGTCTACTGAGTTAACATCTGTGCAGATTACTTTCATAGTGAAGGTTAATATGGAATAGATACACAAATTTATATAAATATAGAAGTATATTTCCACAAATATATCCCACATTTAAAATTTCTATGTCAACTGTTCCTTAAAGTGGAAAAATGATTTTTATTTTTTTTAAATAGACAAATTTTATCTTGTACATAATGAGATCGTCTAAATGATTTATGACAAGGACTTTATTTCAATTTTCAAAAATGTTCAAGGAACTGTTTCAGAAAAAAACATTAGGAATACTGGAAGGAATTTAGGAGAAAAACTGCATCATTGAAAAAAAATCTTTCCATTCAAGGAGCCAACAATAAAATAATAAAACATATTAAATGAATGCTCAAGCAAAACATAAAGTTTTAGTGACTATATCAAAGAATTTTAAATAAAATTTTGTTTAATGAACTAGTTTATAATATTATGTTTATAGGACTTAAAATTGAAAACAGCTAGTCTCAATTGTCTCACACAGAGAGCAAATTCATTCATTTAGAGCAAAATTGGCTAGTTGTAATTTTTAGAAAACCTAACTATGAAAGTAGAGTCATAAAAAATGTGAAATTAATTTATTAAATTGTTAATTTAATCAAAATGCATGAATGAGAGATAGCAAATAAGATAATCCCTTCCAGATGTTGGTATTGTGGCATTGCTTAAAGTTTAGAAATTTAAGCACTGGTTGCTTTTGGATCTAAGTATATTTCAGGCAAATATTTTAACCTCCTTGAGCCTTTGGAAAATAGGTATTTTTTCAAGGATATTACTATTCTGATCTTCCTCATTAATTGCTTTCAAATAAATGAGTTTATATTTATAATTTTAAGAAAATACTATCTCAATATACACTTTTAATAATTTACTATTTTATTTTAGTTTTGGGGGCCACACCTCACATGCTTAGGGCTTATTCCCTGTGGGTTCAGTTAGGCTTATGCACTCAGTGATCACTCCTGGAAGGGGTCAGGGTATCATACCAGGTTCTGAGGTTTAAACTTGTTTTGGCTTCATGTGAAGGAAACACCCTACCTGCTGTAGTATTATCCAGCCACCTTAATAATGAATTAAGTGACAAAACACAAAATGATGTCAGCAAAGAAGACAAGACATTGAAATGAAAAATTGTTTTAATAGGTATCTTGATAATTCTTGAACTCGCATAGAAATGAATGAAAATTAAATATGCTCCTTTTTAATAAAAGTAAGTTCATTGTATTTTCATGTAAATTTATTTTGTCCTTGTACAATTCATTTTCCTCTCATATTTTCTTACCTAAGATTTGAGTTTTTACGGTTTCTTAATATTAAATTATATGCTGTGCTATAAAACCTAAAATCAGATCTTTTTTAAGAAGATAGTGGTATTCTCAAATTTTGCAAAGACAAATGTGGTACACCAATAAATACTTTAGTGCAATATAATTGACAAGTTTAATCACAGGTCATTTGGTTATATTTGATTTTTAAAAGACATACATTATAGAGTTACTATTTCATACAAAATACCACACTTACAGGGTCACATTTCTTTTATAACTTTCAGTTATCAAAAATACACATTTAACCAGTAAACATATTTATTTATTAATATATTTATGTATTTATTCATCCATCTATTTAGTTCTTTATTTAATCATTCATTCATTCATTTGTTCATTCATTCGTTTGCTCGTTCATTCGTTTGTTCATCTATCTATCATCTATCTATCTATCTATCTATCTATCTATCTATCTATCTATCTATCATCTATCTATCTATCTATCTATCTATCATCTATCTATCTATCTATCTATCTATCTATCTATCTATCTATCTATCTATCTATCTATCTATCTATCTATCTATCTATCTATCTATCTATCTATCTATCTATCTATCTATCTATCTATCATCTATCTATCTATCTATCTATCTATCTATCTATCTATCTATCTATCTATCTATCTATCTATCTATCTATCTTCTATCTATCTATCATCTATTTTATATTGGCTTTTGTGGTCATGCCTGTTGATGTAAAGGAGTTATGCTGACTATGCACTCAGGAATTACTCCTGGTGGTGCTGGGAGGACCTTATAAAATACCGAGGATCAAACCTGGGTTAGTCGCGTCCAAGGCAAACATCCTGCCTGTTGTATTATCTGCTCCGGCATCATTTTTAATCATTAAAACATTTTAACCATAAAACTTTCAAGCTGGAATGTAAGAAGTCCAGAAATCTCCAGTATATCAATCCCTAATTACACCAATCAAGTGTAATTTTGTCCATTCTTCTTAGTCCTACTACATGCTTTTTTTGTTTTCTTAACTAAGTTTTTTTTTAAGAAATTTCCCAATTGCCTCTGACTTTAACTTTTTCCTTCTCTCTCTCTCTTCCAATCCATTCTCTAACCTGGAGCAAAGTTCTACATCACAAATCTGATCAACTTGACTTGTCTTCAAGATTTTGTCAATGGTTCTAAGAACCCTCTAAAAAGAAAAAGTAAACTCCTTACTAAATAATGTAAGATAGATTCCAAGCATCTGCTCCACATTCCACAAACTCTCTGCCACAAAGTCTCCTTTCTCCTGATTCCTAATTCTGGAAAAAAATCTATATTATTAGCTATTTCTTCCCATAGCAAATTCCTGTCCTACAGTTTGAGTTACAGGTTTTTCCTCTCATAGGGTATCATAGCATTCCAATTTTACCACTTTGTAACAATTAGTACATATCAGAGCACTTGGCATATCTCTTTGCTTTACCAATCATGTGCTGATTTCTGAGACAGAAAAGATGGTCTTTGTTTTCCACTTTACTATGCACTTTTTGACCCAGTTTAAAAGTGGGTTAAGTTATGAAAGATATCTAATGGAGTACTGTACCAGGGAAACAGGGAAGATGAGAAAAGTAGTTTTGAGCAGCAAAATGGAATAAACCATTCTTAGTTGTCTCAAGCTTTGTCCATCTCTATTTTTCATTGGTTGCAAATTTCTTGGCATGTCAAACACTGTTAGTTAAACTATAATTCACTTTAGTAGACAGAAATGAGTTGACTAACAAAAGTCGAGAACATATACCTCCCTGGCATAAAGGTAAAATGGCAGTAAATAAAACACCATGTTCAGAAAGTATTGTGAGCACTCTATTTCACCCCCACAGTAAGTTACTGCCCTTCCTAAATTTATCAGCTGAGTTACCCATGTGTACTACCAGAGTCATTTTATGAAAACATAAGCAAATATATGCTAATAGAAGCTCACATATATTTCAATTGTTTCTATGGGAAATTAAATCTTCTACTAAAGAATATAGTTATAAAGTTTCTAATGGATTTATGAAGATATTTTTGCTTGGTTTCACTGTTTCAATCAGTAATTAAGTAATTAAATATTCATTAATAAAGAATTTGCAATGTCTTGATTGCAAATTTAAGTGGGTCATGCTCCACAAAAATATGCTCCATTTCACTGTCTCATGTTTCTTAAATTTTAATGTGAATAATTTATATTTCTTTTGTTTTTAGTTATTTTCTCTATTTGATTTTCTACATATCACTTGTATTCATTGTTACTCTTGAGCAGACATAAAATTAAAATATTAGGTTTTGAATTGAATGGATTTGGACACATTTTAATATATTAAATAAAATAATGTTTTTAAATATAATTGTGTTATTAAAATATAAATGATTAATTTGTTTTTAGTTTAATATTAAGGTGTCAGTAACAAATTAAGTGCTATTTATATAATTTTATTTAGCTTCTTGAAAAATAACTCAGATATATGATACATTGTTATAATGATAAGTTATGAATTTTTTTTACTCTTAGACTGTATACAACATTATTGACCCCAACATTAGAACGAGAGAATATCTCATCTTTTGGATTTAAAACTTCAAATAAATATGTCTTGATATAACACATGATATTCTGCAATAGGATGCTTGGCTACTTGGCGAACTGTGTGAAAATTGCTTTAATATCTAACTGCGCTTTAATATATAAGGAATCTTTGTAAGCATCAACATGTAGTACTAAATTTTGGAAACTCCACAACTCTAGAAAGATGCAGGAATCGATTGCCTTCCTTAAAAGCAAATACTAGATTTATATTAAGTTGGTGTTATCCTAATTTTACAAGTTTTTGCATGTTTATTGTCTCTCTCCTTACTCTGTACATCATTCAATTCTGAAATCATTCAGTCCTCAATTCTTTCCACATTATCCAAAGTACTACTCTATTCCTTCATCATTTCTTCTCTTTCTCTCCCCTTCCATTTCTTCCTCCAACTTTTGGCATCCTAAGTTCTCAGCATCCTATCATAACTTCCATCTGTACTGGGTCAGTGGAAGTTTGAATCCTCAGGCCTGAAATATACTGCCACTCTGGGCCCAGTGGTACTGAATATCACTGGAGCTACCCTAGTGGTACTTGGAGTCAACAGGGTCATACAAGTGATCTTACTGCACCTCCAGGGTTTACACCAGTTGATAACATTATATGGCTGTGGTACCAGGGATTACAGTTAGGTCAGTATGCCAAACACTTATACTATCTTACTGGTTTCTATTGTTCATTTTCTAATGCTTGTGCTGTGCAAAATGCAAGTGCACATGTGCACACACACACACACAGCATTCAGATATATTTTCTTTTGAGTAGAGCAAACATAAGAGTGCTTTTCTGTAAAGTTCTATTATCAAAGTATATATTAAAGGATGGGGCGGGAGTGATAACACAGGAGGTAGGGCATTTTTTCTTGCACACAGTAGATCTGGGTTCAATCCCCAGCATCCCATATGGTTACATGAATACCACCATGAGTAATTCCTGAGCAAAGAACCAGTAGCAACCCCTGAGCATCGCCGGGAATGACCCAAAAAGAGAAAAAAAAATGATTGAGTCTTCCTGTGTGTAAATGCTAGACCGTAAAGGACACATTAATAGAGTTGTTTATTACATGATATGACAGGTTTGTGATATGCCAATCTGAGGTGTCAGAACAAGAGTCCCTTTTGCTCGTCTGAGGGTAGCACCAAAGTGATTATTGGATGTTCTTATTTTCATAAAAGTTTCATGTTAAATTAAAACTTGGTTAAATGTTTGACACATTTTATGAAAGAGAAAGGAATATAGAGAGGAGAGGAAGCATGTAAGGAAGAAAAGGAAGGAGAGATGGAGGAAGGTGGGGAGAGAGGAGAGGAGGAAGGATGGTGTTTGTTCCTGCTTGGGTGATCAAATAAGTGGATGTTGTTAGCTCATTTAGCAGAAAAATCTTGAATTAGAAGCTTTAAGTTCTTTTTGATGGTAGACAGATTGAGTATGAGGAAATAGTCTTAAGATAATTAGTCGGAAATACATTTAAATTACTAATTCGTTTTGCTAACAGGATAGCATTTAAGAATTCACAAATATCAAGACCTTTCAAAGTCTGTCACTTTTTATCTGCAAAGAAATATGAGTAAATAATTACCTGATAATCATCTGTTTGAAATTATCTTTTTACAAGTTATTTTGTTCATTTATCACTGTTGAATAGCTTGATCTAAACTCAGCATGCTTTTATAAAACATGGTTTTATCTTTGACCCTAGCTCTCCAGAAAATTTCAGTTCTTCAGTTTGATGTCTGATTCAGTCCTTCATATTTTTAATTTATTTTTATATATAAACAAAGAAATATTACAAGCTAACTCTATTCTTCTATAGCTATATTAAAATATAGTTTTAGGAGTGGAGAGATAGTACAGTGGGTAGGGCATGTGCTTTACTAGCAATTGATCTGTGTTTATTACCCAATACCCCTTATGGTCTACATTTTATGTCTGGAGTGATCCCTGAGCATAGAGCAGGACTAACCACTAAGCAACACTGGATTTGGCTCTAAAACAAATTATAAATGTATATCTCTAAATATAATTAAATACAGTGGATTGTATTGGAAGGGCAATATGATTGACTATATGTAAACATACATATATTTTTTAAAGATTGTAAATCTTCATCGGTATTTTTGCATAACCAATTACATTTTTAAATTTAAAATATTTGAAATACACAAAGACCTTATTATACATTCTCATGTTAACAATATCAAACTGTATGACATAACTTTGAGCTTCAATGAGCCTTAAATTATAGCAAAATGGATTTGTATTCATGAGACATTTTATAATGATATTAAATAACATAATTTAAATATATGGCGTTTTATATATAAATTTATATATTCATGTGTGATTTTATTTATTATATTGCTAAGTTTAGTTAATCATGTAATGAATTAATTACATAGTAAAATATATTCACTAAAAAGGTCTGCCTTAGGAAATAATTATAGTAAATCTTTATAGAAAACATCTAAACAAAGTTCAATATTCAAAATAAAATAGATATAAAAAGGTGTAACTATAATTTCATTTATGAATACTATTCTTTCATTTTTGCTCTACATCATTTATTATACATTTGTTTGCAAATGGAATAGAAAGTTTATAAAATAGTCTACATGAGATAATATTTATCAATAGCAAAAGTCTGCAATTAATACTTGAAAGAAAATAATTTAAACTTTCCAGTAAAGCGGGAAAAAGAGACAATGTATAAAAGTGAGAAAATGCCTAATGCATTTTTTCCCACTTGAAAGTTGCATACTCCCTTGACCTCACAGATACAATTCTGAAGGTTGATGCAGACTAATAATATGCTTGCCTTGTGTGATGAGATCTGTGTTACCAACTGCATGGTGTGACCTTCAACAAGTAACTGAATCTCTCTATAGTTGGACTAGATGATATTTATGGTCTGATCCAGCTTTAACGTTCTATATCTAATCTAATCTTTTCTGTGAAAATTCATTTTGTTCACTTCTCTACACGTAGGAAATGAATGAATGTTCACTTTCAGAAGCCTTACTTTTATATTTTTGAAGACTGAACTTTCTAATCTGACTTCCTTTTTGAAGGTGGTTCTATTCCTTACACTTCCATTACACTGTCAGGTAAATCGATTTACTACAGCAACAACAAAGGCCCTCAACTAGTCAGTAACAAAAAGTCTACATTGAAAATGTGATTTGAACAAAAAAGAAACAAGGATCTGATCTGATCCTAGGACCAAATACAGAGCAGAGAACCATTTATATTATAAATATATATATTTAAAATAGTATAAGCAATACCATTATTGCTTATATAAGCAATTAAAATGTATATTTAAAATGGTATATTTAAAATGGTATGAGCAAAAGAAAAAAATATATATAATATAAAAATCAAATATATATATATATATTTTTTTTGCTTTTTTGCATTTTGGGTCACACCTGGCAATACTTAGGGTTACTCCTGGCTCTGCACTCAGGAATTACTACTGGCGATGTTCAGGGGACCATATGGGATGCCGGGGATCAAACCCAGGTCGGCCGAATGCAAGGCAAATGCCCTACCCACTGGACTATCACTCCGGCCTCAAAATACTATATATCATACCTATATTTTACTTTCGGTAAAGTAATCAATCTGAAAAGATTGAATTTTTCTAATCTAATGTTATGACTTCTATTCAAAAGCATAACACCATGAAATAATTTTATTAATAATCAACCCGTTGCTGCAATTAATTATCAAGGTTCTCAGGTTTTATCATCTAAATTTTTATTATCATGTAGAATGACTTTTGCTTGTTCTGCACTAGTCCTTGTCATGAGTACCAAGAGATTGAGCTGCTTGTAACCACCATGATGTTGTGCCACACTCTGAGGGAGACAGGCAGAAGGCATCTGAGAAGTCAAAGCACATCAGAAAGGCTTTAAGAAAGGTTCTAGCCTTTGGGGTTGGTACTGGAGTCCTCAAACTGGAATGTGAGCAATGTGATTTCTTTGAAGCTAGTTTGTAAATGGCTACAATTGAGAATCCTTGAGTTTGAGGAATCCCAACCTTATAAAAGTAACTATTAGCAGACATGTCCAATTTTCCTTAAATGCTGATGTCCTGGACATTAAGGAAATCTTGCTTACTCTTGGGTGCAGAGAGATAACAGGGGTTAAGCTGCTTGTCTTGCACACTTTTGACCCTGTTTCAATAATTGCAAATGCATATGAACCCTCAATCTACTATAGGTGTGGTCCACAAGCACAAACTGGGGTTTGTCCCTGAAAATTTCAGGTATTGCTCACCCCTTCACTAAACAAAATTAAAAAAAAAATTCTGCCCTGTACTTAGGAGACATGCACCAATATGTGAAATTTATTATTTTACATTAATAGACCTAACATTTTTTTAAAAATTCAAAGGCAAATCACTGCATATACAACTAAGCATGATAAAATAATTAATGACCATTTCCTTGTGAAGCATTTATATGCCATAGTCTATCAAGTCTACATATCAATGCTTATTTAATAAGTGGGACTAGAGATATAGGACAGAAGGCAGAGCATTTGCATTGCATGCAGCTGAATCCCCAGCACTGTGTATTATCTCCCAAGCCGCTACCAGGATTAGTTCAGAGCACAGAGCCAGGAGTAACTTCTGAGCACTGCTGGGTGTAGCACCAAAATTAAAAAAAATATTGAATGAAAATTATATTCTATACTCTTCATATTGTTTTTTCTAAACACTTATAGTATCTCTGTATCTGAGGACTAATCTATCCTCAACGCATAAGGAAGGAAATTAGTAGTTATACAAGAAATAAGAAGTTAGTACTTATACAAGAAATCAGTACTAACACAATAAATAAGCTTGAAGGTCTCCACTACCAACTCCAAAGGCTAGAACCTCAGACAAACCAAGTGGAAATGATCCTCAAGATATGTGATGTGTTTTGACTTCTCTGTTGCCTTCTGTCTACTTCCATCAAAGTGTGGCAATGTTCATGTAGTCTATTAAGCAAGATCAATGTCAAATTTATTAGTGTGCTAATATGAAGCCATACAGATTAATATATTTATTAAATCTGTCCTTACACTAGAAACTTATTTATCTGACATTTTTACAATTTGTGCCTCCCTTTTAGGTTTCAGTCTTCAAATATTCAATTTTAGAATAAAATTCTGGAGAGTTAGTTTAATATATTTTAAATACTTTTTTTTATAATTAATCTATTTATTATATTAGAACATCTAAAATTGTACCATACAACACCCATATATTTTTAGTAATTCCAGATTTATATTTAAAATTAAATAAAGTAGCAGAATATATACTTATTAGCTTAGTATATTTAATATTATTAATGGAGTGAGAAAGTTTGATGTTCACACATTTCCAAAGTGTATTTTAAGAAAAACTTTATATTTAAAAATACCATTAGTCATACATGGTTTATTTTAAGAGTTTTGTAGAAAAATCACTTCTATTTTCAAGTGTATGATTGTCACAGGACAACTGTCTAAATAGTCAGTGAGTGGGTTGATTGAGTAGCAAAAAAAATTTACCCAAAAAAAGACATTTTCAAAGCCCACAATAGCTAAGAGGATTTGTTCTTTACCACTGAATCTACATCAAAATCTCTTTGAAACCACAGTGAGTGCAGTTTTATTCTCTTGCCTATTGTTCAGAGTGTAGTTAGTAAGCCTAATTTTTTACTAAACCCTAAGGATAAAAGGTTGGGAAATGTAAGGTTAGACTTATTAATGGAAGTCTTAAAATTAAATGGGTCATTCGAATTAAGTCAACTTTCATTCCGTTTATAGAATTCAGTTTTCTATTATCTCCTGATTTCTCAGTCCTAACGCATTAGCACACAGATATTCTATAATGATAGTTACATGTAAAAATGCATTGCCCAATAATGTTATTTTTAATCTTTTTAATTGTTTTAATTATTCATTTTTATTTTCTTCATATATGCTTTTCATTTGGTATAGCATTTAGAGGATTTTTAAAAGTCCATATAGATGAAAGATTATTAAATCTTTATAAATGATTGCTGCTTGGCTCTTGCAGTTTACATAGTTTTGCTACCACAAATAATATTGTATATTAAAATGTTTTTAAAGATATAAGTTTATGTTTGTAGCAAAAATAAAGTCCATATATATTAACTTTAAATCTGACCTTAATTCATTTCCTTCACACACCATTAACAATCAAAGCAACTTTATTTTTCTAGAGGTATTATTTCAAATCCTCTTTATAACCTAGACTTTTTCTTTTCACCAGAGGGAGATAAAGACAGATACTGTTTAACTTAGATCCAATCTTTTCTTTAAACTTTTCCTGGAGCATAGCTATTCTCAATCATCTTTTGGTTTTGTAAATTCCTTATAGTATCAAGAGATTATTAATTGGTATTTGTTGGAATGCCATATATGCTATTGGACATTGTAAAATGCATATTTAATATTCATAAAAATATTACTAGCTATTTTAATGTAATGGGAGACTAATAAATAGAATCATTGAACAATTAAATAGCTGGAATAAACTCACATATTTATCAGTATTGGAATATGCATTCAAATCCAGAATTCCTAATTTTAGAAATTCTTAAACCATCAAACTATACATAGCATTGTTAATTATCTTTGACTTTAATGTTTCTTAATTATATGATAAACTCTTTTTAGGGATATTAGTATGTCTCAATATAATTATTGTTTCTTCATAGATACTTATTTCTCATATATTAAAATTTCTTAATACTCAATCCATTAATTGAATATCTAACATAATAAATTATAAGCCATGTTTTACAAAATAAGTATTACTAAGATTAGTAATAATATATTTGTCCTTATGTATTCTAAAATATCTCTGTCCTTCAAATATATCCATCTCTATGTTAATTAAGCATGAAAGCTGTGTAGTTTGATGTGATAGTTCTCATATCTGAGCTTTCCTTAGGATCTCTAGAGGACTTATTAAAACACAAATACTGACTACCCTCAAAAATTCAGATTCCATAGGTATAACTCAGGCTTTGTATTTACATTTCTGACATAATCCTACATGATGTTAAAACTGCTTTCCCAAGTACAAGTCTTTGAAAGCCACAGTTAGAATCAGGTTTCAGATGCATCCCCAATTCCATCACTTGTTTGAAATTGGGCAGTGATTGATACATCTATCCTCCAGTTTCTTTATGTCTATTAAAAGAACATTCAGTTTGTCTGTTGAATAAAATAGAAAATATATCTTAGAGAAGAGCTTGGTGCACACTGACACAAAAAAGTATGTGTTCAATGTTATTAACCATGTAATTTTTGTCAACAAATAGAGCTGCAAACCACTCCATCACTAATTTGTGTGTTGTTCTGTGTTTGAGAACTGAAAAGAAAACACTGAAAAATGAACAGAATTTTGGAAATCAAAATAGCAGCAAATAAAAAGCATGGGTGTGGGAAATGCATGAGAAAAATTTTAGAGATCCAAAAATTTGTATTTTTGTGTACAAAATTTCTTAATACAAAACTGTGTATTCAAAAATAAACTGGGAATCATACTTAGACTATGAAAATGAGAAATATAGTATGATTTTAAAAAGGGAAGTAAAGCATAATATAAAAATCCAAATGAAAAATTATTTTTAATAAATAGGAAATCCCACCTTAAATGTAAAATATTCTATATAAAAATTAAAAACATTCTAACAAAATAATGTATAAAACTAGTAGAGCTATATATTTTAGTAATTATTGAAATTAATATATAAATTGTTCAACATATTAAATATCAATTTTTAAAATTCACTCAACTCATGTTTTATATTTATGTAAATAATACAAAATTCTATTTTGAGAAATAAACTACCATGCTCATTTAAGCACTTTCATTCTTTATAGTATCCAAGAATTTGAAAGAAAGCCCATTTGATGAGCAAATAAAGAAGATGTGCTATAAACACACAATGGAAAATTTAATTTATCACACAATTAAGATGAAATCTTAACTGTTGGAACTACGTGGATACACCAAATTTCACTCATACAACTGGAAAAATATCTTGCTGCATGAGCTAAAATGATTTATTTTTATTTTCTTTTACTTATTTAAGGACTAGTAGAAAGAGATGCAATAGCATTTTTTGTTATAGAGGAAGGAAGAAAGGTCAGGAAAGAGGGAGGAAGGGAAGGAAGGGTTTACAACTGTACTGCAAATTATAAAGATTGACACTAGATTGTTACCAATAAACACTGAGTACCAGTGTTTATAAATATTTATTATTGGGGCCGGAGCGATAGTCCAGCGGGTAGGGCGTTTGCATGTGGCCGGCCCATGCCGGCCTGGGTTCGATCCCCAGCATCCCATATGGTCCCCCGAGCACTGCCAGAAGTAATTCCTGAGTGCAGAGCCAGGAGTAACCCCTGAGCATCGCCGGGTGTGACCCAAAAAGCTAACAAAAATATATATATTTACTATTGACTTTAAATATTGACTACTAGGGGCTGAAGTGATAGCACAGCGGATAGGGTGTTTGCCTTGCATGTGGCTGACCCATGTTGGATCCCGGCATACCATATGGTTCCCCAAGTACTGCCAGGAGTAATTCCTAAGTGAAGAGTCAGGAACAAACCTTGAGCATCGCCGGGTATGACCCAAAAAAGCAATAAATAAATAAATAAATAAATATATAAATAAATAAATATTGACTACTAGACTTTACCAATAAACAATATGATGAGAGCCCTCATATTTAAGAATGATAATGTCTACATGAAATGAGTAGTTTATTGTCAATTTTCTAAATAATTTATTTATTTAAATTATTTCATCCTCTTTCAAATATTTAATGAAATAAAAGTCATTTTCCCTATTTTACCACATATGTTCCCTATTTTATTGCATATTTTACCACTAATAACACTATTGCCCACTATCACACAACATGTCACTTGTATCACTTGTATCACTTGTCTTCCCATTTATCATCCATTTGCTCAAGCAGGCACCAGTAACATCTCTTCGTTGGGAATGAGGTCCATTATTGTTACTGTTTTGGGCATATCAAATACACCATGGGTAGCTCGCCTGGCTCTGCCATGGCTCTGGGTTCACTCAAGGGGGCCCAGTCCTTTTCTATGTCAGACCATCAACCATCCAGGGCCTACAGGGCAGAGCCCTGGGTGTAAACAAGCCTGTCTCCTGTCTGCCACCTGCTGATGCAGCTGGGCACTTCAGTCATACCTGTAACACCTCAAGTGTTCTTTAGTGGTAAAATAACAAGGTAAATTAGAAAACACAGAAAAAGGACCAAAGAGATAGCATAGCAGGTAAGGAGCTTCCTTTGCATGCAGCTGACTGAGGGTTGATTGCTGGAAACCTATTTAGTCCCTCAAACTCCAGTAGGAGTGATCCCTGAGTTTGGAGTCAGGGGTAAGCCCTAAGCACTGCTAGGTGCACTGCCTCCCCACCCCCTGCCATAAAACAGTATACAGTGGGATATGAAGGGATCTAAAGCAAAATTAAATAAAACATAGGGGCCTAAGCAATAGCACAGAGGGTAGGGCGTTTTCTTTGCGAGCCCAACCTAGGTCGATCCTAGGCTTCCATGTGGTCTCTCGAGCACTGCTAGGAGTAATTCCTGATTGCAGAGCTAGGAGTAACCGCTGAGCATTGCTGGGTGTAACCAATTGCAAAAAAAATAATAAATATATATGTGGGTGCCAGGGATATGTCCCAGCAATAAAGTACAGTGCCATGTATGAGGCCTTGGGTTTATCACACAACATGAATGAACAATAGTTTCCAACTAGGCTATCTCCCTCTAGTTTTTGTATATTTTTATGCATGGATTGGGATGATTATACAACTGTAGGATATTGGGTATGAGAGCTTAGGTTACAGATCTTTTATTTTGTTTTTGAAATATTTTATCTTATGTTTTTGTTCCATTTCTCCAAACAGAGCTACAGACAACTCTAGAAAAATATGAGCAAATGTGATATTTGCATTGGAGAAATGGACTGTGTTCAGGGTTTACACCTGACTCTGCACTCAGGAGTAATATATGGTGGTCCTCATGGACCATAACGGCTATCTGGATCTACTCATACTGCTGGGTGTGTGTGTGTGTGTGTATGTGTGTGTGTGTGTATGTGTGTATTACAAGCACCTTACCTGCTGTACTACCTTTTTGGCCCATCATGCATTTATTTCTATAGTAAATTTGAAGAGTTGTCTTGTGTATGAATTATTGCATTTTGAGAAGTGTACAATTTTGATCTTGAGTGGTGAGCTTCATAGAGAAAAGATAGGATGGAAAGAAAGAAATGCTGAATGGATACATATTTTGTATCAATTGTTTAAATGTTCAGGCTAAGATTCAGGCTAAGATTCAGGCTAAGATTCAAGTGATCAAATGATCAAAGCAGAAGAAACTCCCCAAGCAGGGAGGATCATAGCCTAGAACTCAGTTTCCCTTAACATTTTAAAACAGTTGAGACTGGATAGTTAGGATATGGGAAGAAATTATCTTCTAACTTCGTGTCTTAGCAAGTAGCAGAGTTTATGTCAGAAAGCTCCCTGTTCTAGCAACCTTTCTCCTCTCTGAGTGTGTACAGAGCTGGCTCCTTCAGCTCCATTTTTTTGTTTGTTTTTGGGTCACATCTGGCTAAACTAAAGGGTCACACTCAGGAATTATTTCTCACTGTGCTCAGGGGAGCCATATGGGGCTGAGGATTCAACGCATGTCATCCGCTTGCAAGGGAAAAGCCTACCTGCTATGTTATGGCTCTGGACCCTCATCTCCATTTTATACCACATAATTTTTTGGAAGGCACTGATTTTTTTATATGTACACATCTTAGAAGAGTGATCCAGTCTGTGTCCACTCCTGTTTTCCAGGCTTTCTGATTTTGTGTTCAAGGCAATGTCCAATGAACATTCCCCCAATTCTTCTTTCACCCCTATTTCCACTAAACTGCCTTGCAAGTTCTTTTTTTGGGGAGTGGGAGGGCTCACAGTCAGCAATGCTCAGGGGTTAATCCTGGCTCTGCACTCAGGACTTACTCCTGGCATTACTCGGAGGACCTTATGGGATGCCAGAGATGGTTAACAGTGTTCAAGACAAATGCCCTACCCGCTGCACTATCACTCCGACCCCTAGCAAGTTCTTTTACATGAGTTTCATACTTGAATATTGCTTCAGATACTAAGGGGAGGGCAGAAAATTTGAGGGAATTCAAGTATCACTTATATCACTTGTCTTCCTGTTGTTCATTGATTTGCTTGAGCGGACACCAGTAATGTTTCCATTCGTTGGGAATGAGGCCCATTATTGTTACTGTTTTTGGCATATTTAGTACACCACAGGTAGCTTGCTAGGCTCTGCTGTGGCTCTGAGTTCATCCCAAGGGACACCGTCTTTTTCTATGTCAGACCATCAATTATCCCGGGCCCATGGGGCCGAGCCCTGGGTATAGATAAGTCTGTCTTCTGTCTGCCATCTGCTGATGCAGCCGGGCACCTCAGTCACACCTGCAATACCTTGAGGGGCAGGTGGAGATTTTTTAAGGACACACTGTGGTGCGGTCAAGAGTGTAGCCCAAATATTCATATAGAGGCCGCATTTGGATTTTCTCCATAGTTACTTGTAACCTAACCTCGAGTAAAACTATCATTACTTCTGGAATTATTGCAAGCTAGCAAGATATCATTCATGTAGTGGATGCTGTATGCATTGGGAAATTTAACAAGAGTAGGTCTCAAAACTTCATCAACAAAGTGATGACACATTGTTGGTGAGTTAGTCATTCCTGTGGCAGTACTGTCCATTGAAACCTGGGCAATGAGACCTACATAAAGGACCTTTATGATTGATAGAAGGAACTGAAAATGCAAACCTTTTATGATCATCTGGATGGATAGGTATGTTGTAGAAAAAGTGTTTTAAGTCTATGATAATTAGTGGCCAATCTTTAGGAATAGCCACTGGAGAGGGGAGCCCAGGTTGCAGGGCTTCCACAAGGACCATTGTGGAATTGACATTCCTTAGGTCAATCAGAAAATGCCCTTTGCCTGACTTTTTCTGTATTACATAAACTGGAGAAATCCATTCTGAAAACGATGGCTCAATATGTCCTAAACTCAGCTGTTCTTCCACTAAGTCTGTCGGCACCTCTAAATTTTTGATGTTGAGGGGCCACTGTGGTGTCCATATAGGTTTGTTAGATTTCCACTGAATATGAATAGGTGGTGGGCACTTAACCACAGTGGCCCCCAATTAAAAAGGGTCACTCTCTGAATAAGGTTCATTAGGGAGAGCTGGAACAGGTGCCTGATGGGGATTGAACAAGTATGTGAATCACTGTTCCCACCGCTCCAACATATCTTGACCCCACAAATTTAAAGGCGTAGGGTTTATATAAGACTGGAACATGACTATGTTCCCCCTCAGGGTCAATACACGGCAGCGATCTCGCACTCTGTCGGAGAAGAGAAGAAACTGTTACCTACCACCCCTAAGGCTATGGGACACTTTATTCACGGTCCAATAAGAGGGTTCAATGCTTGGCAGAGATTATGGATCTGTCTGCCCCTGAATCCAACATGTCCTTAAATTTCCTTTTATAAATTTCAATAGGTACAATCGGCTGCTTGGCCTATGAAATCGTGGTAGTGTACCCAACTAGGTAGTCAGCAGGTAGCTGGTGGACTTGGTTCTGTGCAGCTGCATAACCAACGATAAAGTTGGTAGAAATGTTGACACAAATTAAGCCACCAGCTCTAGGGTGCTTGGACTGACTAGGCGGATCCTGAAAAGCTAATAATAGTCTAGCAAGTGGTTCCCTTTTTTCAAAAATCCATTTAGTTGGCACAGAAATTGACAGTATTATCTCCCCCATAAGATTCAGGATCTAGAATTCCGAGATGCACCTTAATTACTTTAAACACTAGCCATTTGTTCCCCCAAATTAAACCCCTGCTACCTGGGGAGCAGGTCCTTTTATCCCTGTTTTCAGCATATAAGGATCAGGGGCATATTGTAACAGTTTTAGGGCGGAGAATATATAAACTTCCATTGCCTGATGGGTTGGGCTGGAGAGTATTTATTGACTGCAGTTCTGAGCATTCTGATTTGGAGGATACTGGGCAGGTGGGGTGAGTGAGAATGCCCCTGGATTCAGCTGGGCCTGGGGCTGGCCCGCTACCCAGTTTCCCGCAACTGGGGAAGGCATAGCTGTTGTTTGAGGTTGAGGAGCTTGTGGAACCTGGTAGGGGTTCCATATCACATTTCCTAGAAAGGGATTCCTAGGATGTTGCCCTATATTAATGATTCTGGGAGCTCTGCAATTTCTACAGATGTGCCCCTTCTTTCCGCAATCAACACATTATTTGCCCCTGTGAGGCCTGAGGTTGACTTCGCCTCTGGGACCTGCAGTCTTTGACACAATGCTTCCCCTTGCCACACCTTGGGCAAAATCCAGGTGGGGCCTTATGGCAGGTGGGGTTGGGATACTATAGTTCCCTTGATTATTCTTGTTTCTTCTCTGAGGATTATTGTTTCTTTCCCAGAAGTCAAGTAAGGTACATAATTAAATATGAAATCATGCCCAGTTTTGTTTTGTGATGCATATATGTTTGATACATATAAGTGAACATCTTAACTCTGAGAACTTTTCTATTTTCAAAACTTCTTATGAATCTATATTTCTTCAAAATAAAACCCTTTTAAAATAGAAAGGAGAAAGATGTGGGGTAGTGTCTCATATATCTCAATATATAGTAGCAATATTGTAGAAAAGGCAAGTGTTTCAGGTTTATGTTTTGCTCTATCCTTGAGTTTCTGAATCTAGAAATAGCAATTGAATACAAATCATTTCCAAGCTTTTCTTCCAAGAGATTTTTATTCCAACAAGAAAATCCTGGATCTGGCAGGATAGTACAAAGTGTAGGGAATTTGCCTTGCACACACCAACCAGGTTCCATCCTTGGCACCCTAAATAGTCCCTAAAGCACTGTTTACAGTGATTGCTGAATGCAGAGCCAGGAATAAGCCCTGAGCACTGTCAGTTGTGGTCATAAAACCTAACAAAACCAAACCAAACAAAAAATGTCAAGAAAATTCTGGCTTAATACTAACATTTAATAAAGATGCTCTTTTTTTGCTTTTTTGGGTAACATCCAGCGACGCTCAGGAGTTACTTCTGGCTCTGCACTCAGGAATTACTCCTGGCGATGCTCGGGGGACCATATGGGATGCCGGGGATCGAACTTGGGCCGGCACAGGGCGTTTGTCTTGCAAGGCAAACACACTACCCGCTGGACTATTCCTCCGGCCCAAAGATGCTTTTTTTATATATCTATAGATTATGGATATATAGATGAATATAGATTTATAAACAGAATATGGGTTTATGTTTTTAGAAATTAAATTACAGTTTAAATTATTTTTCTAATGATTCTTAGCTTTTCTATTTTGTCTTTGAGGACTCTCAAGAGTTATGTAAGAGTCTATAAACATAAAATTTGCAGCCAAAAGTGTCCTAAGTCAGGTTGATATTCCTTATGACCCTTTTTAGTAAGTCTTTTTTTCCCCCAGAAATCATTAAGTTTATTTCTGCAAGTAAATTTTGTCTGACCAGCTGTTCTATTGCAGTCATTTCTAGAAAGAATTGAATTTGCTTCTGAACTCTGAACTCACAATGGCTGAACTTGGCAAAATATTTTTCTCATGCCTATCCCACAATACCAAGCACACGCCGTTACTTAATATAATGTGATTTTGACTGCTGGCTTAAAGTGAAATGGAAGCTTCTTGCAATGATAACAGTATATTTTCTATGAAGTGTCATTTATGTGTCTTGTGGAGTGAAGAAAGCACTGTTTATGCTGAAATATTATTTGCAATTTATTTTTCTTTCATGAATCAATACTAATATCTGTGGAGATTTTTACCAGACCTTAATGCCTAGTAACCTTTTAGCAGTTTGTAATGAAATGACTAGACATGATTTATGATTTATAATTAAGGGATTTTAAAAATCACCATTATTCCTGGGATGTGCAGCGAGCATCACTGTTTATTATGTATTCAATAAGATCCTTTAAAACTGGACTGCCATCTACTGCTATAGCTTCCTGGCCTCACTGTGTAACACATAAAGAATGTTCAGGAGACATTTTGAAGTTAGTACAAATGTAAATATAGAGGGGCAACTTGTTGAATAAAAATTATTCATACAATTTCTACATGTATTGATAGCATCTCTCCCAGATTGTCCTCTCAAGGGTAAAGCAGACAGTTTAAGAGGATGCAGATAGAATCTTTCTCTGGGAAGCAAAAAGTTTAAGAGGATACAGATAGAATCTTTCTCTGGAACAAGAACTAAGTTTGGTCCTGATCAAATCAGGGTCATCAAAGTAAATATTTTTTTTCTGGCATAAGGTTGAACAAGTACATAACAAAGCACTATAATAATGTTTTCCCTACCGTACATGTATCTGACTTTTTAGCTGTATCATAAAACTTCTGTGTACAGAGGTTCTTTGTTTGGGTATTCTTACCAGCCATGGAACTTGGTACTACTAGGATCCAACACTTAAAGTGCATATTTTTATTATAACTCAGATAATTAAGTACTTTTCTCGTACTCTCGATTTTTTTTTATATATTGTCATGACATACATATGGCCGTGCCACTTGGTATCCAACAAGTAGAGTAGCTTTTCTTCTAGTACAATCTCATCTCTCTAGTGGTTCTTCACACAAATCATTGAGACACATAGTTCTATAGCATGTTAAGATTTGATGGATGAACAACATGTGAATCCATGAAGTCAAAGAGAAATCTTCAGAGGTATAGAATGAGGCCAATAAGGAGGAGTCTGCCAGCAGAAAGGAGATATTAATGAAAATGAAGTAAGGTTAATTCAATAAGGTAAGATGTGAGAAGGAAGGTTCTGGTACACAATTGACAGAAAAGCCTCAAAATCATAAGATTAAAATATATTTTGTTTTGTTGCAAGAGGTAGTACAACAGTTAGCACATGCCTTGAATGTGGCAGACCCTGGTTCTATTTTCAGCATTTCCTCTGGTCTACTGATCACTGTCAGGAGCCATCCCTGAGGACTAAGCCAGAAGTATGTCTCTAGAGCTATCAGGTGTGTCCCCAACACCAAACCAGCCAAGGCAAACAAAACAAAACAAAGTGCATAACTTACAGCAAAAGGAATGCTAGTTCATCCTGTGTATTTAGAGGAAAGGAGAAAAGTACTACTATGACTGAATACATTGAATACAAAAAAGATATTTTTTCAATGAGCAAAATACATCTGGTGGCCTTTACTTTCTGTATGCACTATCCAATAAGCAGGAGTAAGAAGGGGTAAAGTACAGAGAAAGTCTGAGAGAAAGGGAGAGTTCTTAAAGTGTTAGTGATATAACAAGAGAAGTAACACTCTTTAAACAGGTAATCGGGCATATTGATGGTACCTCAGACCCAGCTGAAAACAGAAAACACAAACCATGAAATATTTAGTAGATGGTATTACATTTAGCATTTGGAAGTGTCTGCATCACGTTTCTCTGATATAAGAGAAAAAGTAAAATTTAGAAGTTTTATTTTCATGGTGGGACACAATATAATATTTGTTTTTGAGATAAGCTATAAAAATGCCTGCTTATCCCAAGTTAAGTTGATTATACACCCACACATGTAGTGGATCCTTGAAGTGGTGTATTAGTAGTGTCTCAGTAAGACTTAAGTTTAAGGCTCCAGTAAATGTTGAGACCAACATGTATGTTCTTGTATATTTTTATAATGTGATTTAGTCTTTCACCATCCAATGCAATACTATTCGTATTTCAGATTAAAATTACTCTTGAATATAAATCATACGTTAATGAGGAGTCATGGCATGAAAGTCAAGTTAATTTGCAATGAAGTTTCAGTTCCTTTTATTACTGAAATCTACACAGTCCATATCACCAAAGAAATGTGAGTGATGTAAAACTTGAATGAAGCACTTGGCAAATGCATGTCAGAGGAATTCTTAATAATAATAAATCTTCTGACACGACAAGAGCACTTAAGTCTTATGTGACAGTTTAGTTTACAGAAATAAAACCAATGTTCTCTACTCAATTTTCAGGGTCTGAATGGTTTGAACATGCTGTTCAGCATATAGCTACATCAATCCATCTTATCATATCTAAATTCTTCCATCTTTGACTAGTCATCTGAGAATATACTTTAAAACTTCAGCTAAACTATTTTGTGAAGTAGGGGAAAGAAACATTTTCACCTTTACAGATTAAAATGAAAAGGGGCTCCTGAAGGATAATGCTTTTTCATCCCCCAAGTTTGAAAATATAAATATTACTTTGAATCCACCTTCTGCAAAGGATGATGTTTTGAGAAAACAATCTTGAGGGGCAAGGTTTATTATACATAGACTAGGTAGCTGAATGAGTTATAATTCAGTAGTCTCACATAACGATGCACCCACCAAATTCTCCCTCTTCATACTTTCACGAACCACAATATTTCCATTTCCCTAATTACAGCTAAATTTACATTAGACTTAGTAGAGACTAGAACTCATCAGAAATCCGGCATTTTTTGCCTATATTTAAATAGCTGATGGATATAGTAATGGTTCCACTGAATCTGTGCTTCTCCTACCTCCAATCCACTTATGTGCACTTAATAGTCTGCTTGCATTATAAGAAAAGTTTCAGAAAGAGACATCTCAATATCCTCCAGTAAAAATGGATTCCCATACATTTTAATTATAAATGAATTAATATATTTATTTACTACAGCTTTACACACAATTGATTAAAACTACACAAATCATGTACACTTTATTTGTCCCTTATCCTCAGCCTCTAACACAAAGCCTTGCACTTTGTGAATATTATAGTTTACAGATAAATAGCTTGTTTTAGATTCATGCAAACCACGTCTATTTTAATTTGGGCTTCATAACTTTTATTGAATTTTTGGAACCAAAGTCCTCAAATCTTCATGAAAGGTACTAAAATAAGTGTGTTGTAAGACTAAGTGAAAATTATCTAAGGAAGTGTATGCATGTATAATAGTTTGCCTAGGTGTCCAGATTCAAGGCATATTGTGTAAAAACACAAGGAAAAGAAATGGAACTTGGACAAAATAATGTATTAATACTGGTGTGATTTTCAATTTACTTTTGGGGATTTTATTTTTTGCTTTTTGAGTCATACCTGCCGATGTTAATGGGTTACTCTTGACTGTGCAATCCAGAATTACTAGAGGTGGTGCTCAGGGGGACCATATGGGATGAGGGATCAAACCTGGGTCGGCTGAGTACAAGTCAAACACCCTTGCTATCTCTCTGTACTATTGCTCTGACCTTTGATTTTCAAATTGTATCTCTTAACTGGTTGATGGCATATTTTCTATCTTTTCTTTCTCACAAAATTTGATTCATCTAATTCTCCAAACACATGACAGAAATAAGTGTCACTTTAACAGAAAATTATCTTCCTCTCCATCAGACCCAATTCCAGATTCCTTGAAACAATAGCAGTGAAAAAAAAACAGACTGTACATACTTGTTTGTCCCTGTAGGTAAGGAAAATTTTATAGTGCTTAATAAGTAATAAAAACCTGCATATATATAGATCAGGACATGTATAGAATTATAGAGATCAGGACATTAGGCTGGGTTGAGACAGTAGGAGCAATATTTTCCAACTTTAGAGTTTATGGATTAAACCACAGATTATAACCTCAGGTAAACTCCTTGGGGTGTACGGCTGGCCGGGGCGGGCGCCTGGGGTCGTGGTAGAGCCCCAGGTATTGGCAGAAGGTGGAACTACAACCCCCAGAAGTCCAAGAGGAACCGGAAGTAAACGGTCATTTTGAACTCTCACACCGGCCTGACTCCACCTCAGGTACCTCCCTGGGGTGTGTGGCTGACGAGGTGGGCGGCCGCCAATGCGGCCGCTTATTAATAGAAAAACTAGGAAATTCAACACCAAGGGAAGGTAATACCCTCAATAAAAAAGAAACAGTACACCAGAGGAATCTATCCCTGAACACCACAACACCATGGGGAAACAACACAGATCCCCAGCTCGAAGAACAGATGAAGGAATCGACCCTGAAGACTCAAAAAAGAATACAGATGTGCATGATCTCACTGACAATGAAATTAGAGAAGAAACTGGTAGGATGTTTAAGGAGCTCAACAAAAAAAATTGAGCAGATGTCCAATAAAATAAAGGAGAACATAAACGAAGCAATGAACAATCCTTCATTCAAACAACCCATCCAAAAAGGCTGGGGTAGCCATACTGGTATCTGACAACATAGACTTCAGGTTGAAGAAGGTCAGAAGGGACAGTGAAGGTCACTTCATAATAGTCAAGGGATGCATATATCAGGAAGGAATCACGCTATTAAACATATATGCACCCAACGAGGGGCCAGCAAAATACATAAAACAACTACTAATAGACTTCAAAGAAGACACTGACAGTAACACAATTGTAGTTGGAGATTTCAACACTGCTCTATCAACCCTGGATAGATCAACAAGATTGAAACTTACCAAGGAAATACTGGCCCTAAAAGAAGAGATGGAAGAAAGAGGGCTGCTAGACAAATACAGGGCATTTCATCCCCAAAAAGCTGAATACACTTTCTTCTCCAGTGCACATGGAACATACTCCAAAATAGATCACATGCTGAACCATAAATCATACCTCCATAAAATCAAGAAGATAGAAATTATGCCAACTATTTTTTTCAGACCATGAGGCACTGAAAATAGAAGGTAATTGTACACAAAAACGGATACCAATACCAAGTACCTGGAAACTAAACAGCTCACTGCTGAACAACCACTGTCACTGTATCACTGTCTTTCCGTTCATCATCGATTTGCTCGAGCGGGCCCCAGTAACATCTCCAGTAACATCTTAGTAACATCTTAGTAGAGCCCAAGGCATCTGCTTGCTCCAGGAACATAAAGAGCCCCAATCCATTCCGGAATGAGGTCTATAATTGTTACTGGTATTTGGCATATATCAAATACAACACGGGTAGCTTGCCAGGCTCTGCCGTGCAGGTAGCATACTCTTGTAGGCACCTCTAAGTCCAGCATTTATTGATGAACCGCGCAGCCACAAGCGCCTCCGTGAGCTGGGCTCTGACAGGCTGGTCTGCTGGGTGGAGGTCTGACGAGAGAGCTGCTACTGGCTGAACAACCAGCAAGTCATAAAAGAAATCAAAGAGAAAATTCAAAGATTCCTGGAAATAAATGAGACTGAAGACACGAATTACCAGAACTTATGGGATACAGCGAAAGCAGTGTTAAGAGTCAAGTTCATAGCTCTTCAAGCATTCATCAGAAAAGAAGAAAAGGCCATCATAAACAGTCTGACTTCACAACTTAAGATCTTAGAGAGTGATCAATGAAAGGAACCCAACCAAAGCAGAAAGAAAGAAATAATAAAACTTAGAGCAGAAATCAATGAGATGGAATGTCAAAAAATTACAGAAGATCAACGAAACCAAAAACTGGTTCTTTGAAAAAATAAACAAGATTGACAAACCACTTGCAAGACTTGTAAGAAAAGGAAAAGAGAGAACCCAAATAAATAGAATCAGAAATGAAAACGGGGACATCACAACAGAAACCACAGAAATTCAAAAGATTATCAGAAATTACTATGAGAGCCTGTACGCCACAAAACAAGAGAACCTAGAAGAAATGGACAAATTCCCGAATTCCTATAGCTTCCCAAGTCTGCAACAAGAAGATTTGGAATACCTCAACAAACCTATCTCCATCGAGGAAATAGAATCAGTAATCAAAAGTCTCCCCAAACACAAAAGCACAGGTCCAGACGGATTCATCAGCGAATTCTACAAAACCTTTAAAGAGGACCTATTCCCAATTCTTTTTTAAGCTCTTCCGGCAAATTGAAGAAACAGAAACACTCCCAAATAGCTTTGATGAGGCACATATCACCCTGATATCCAAAGCAGAAAAAGATGCCACAAAAAAGGAAAACTACAGACCAATCTACCTGATGAATACAGATGCTAAGATCTTCAACAAAATACTAGCAAATAGAATCCAAAGAGTCATCAAAAAGATTATACACCATGACCAAGTGGGATTCATCCCGGGAATGCAAGGATGGTTCAACATTCGCAAGTCAATCAACATAATACATCATATCAACAAAAAGAAAAATAAAAAGCCATATGATTATATCAATAGATGCAGAGAAGGCATTTGACAAGATTCAACACCCATTCATGATGAATGCTCTCCGTAAAATGGGGATTGAGGAAACCTTCCTCAAGATAATCCAGGCCATCTACTACAAGCCCACAGCGAGCATCATTCTCAATGGGGAAATAACTGAAAGCCTTCCCCTTAAGATCAGGGACAAGACAAGGCTGCCCTTTCTCACCACTTCTATTCAATATAGTACTGGAAGTACCTGCCATAGCAATCAGGGAAGAAAAAGACATTAAGGGCATCCAGATAGGAAGGGAAGAAGCCAAGTTTTCACTATTTGCAGATGACATGATATTATACCTGAAAACCCGAAACTTTCTACCAAGAGGCTCCTAGAAATAATACATTCCTATAGCATAGTAGCAGGGTACAAAATCAATACCCAAAAGTCAATGCCCTTCCTATATGCAAACCGCGAAAAGAGAAGAAAGGGACATTAAATAAACTATCCCATTCACAATTGCGCCACAGAAAATCAAATACCTAGGAATCAGTTTGACAAAGAATGTAAAGGATCTCTACAAAGAAAACTACAAAACATTACTTCAGGAAATAAAAGAAGACCTGAGGAAATGGATACATATTCCCTGCTCATGGATGGAAGGATTAATATTAACAAAATGGTAATACTCCCTAGAGCTTTATACAGATTCAATGTGGTCCCTATAAAGATACCCATGATGTTCTTCAAAGAAATTGAACAAACACTCCTGAAATTTTATGGAATAATAAAACTCCAGGAATAGCTAAAGCAATCCTTGGGGAAAAGAAGATGGGAGGTATCACTTTCCCCAACCTCAAGCTCTACTACAGAGCAGTTGTAATTAAGACAGTGTGGTATTGGTATAGAGACAGACCCGTAGACCTATGGAATAGAACTGAGTATCCTGAAACACACACCAAATATACAACCACTTAATCTTCGATAAAGGAGCAAAAAATATTAAGTGGAGCAAAGAAAGCCTCTTCAACAAATGGTGCTGGGAAAACTAGGCAGCTATGTGTAAAAAATGAACTTAGACCTCCTTCTAACGTCATGCACAAAAGTCAGATCAAAATGGATTCTAGATCTTGATATCAGACATGAATCTATAAGGAACATCGAAGAAAACATAGGAGAAACGCTCTATGACATCGAAACGAAAAGTATCTTTAAAGACGACACACCACTGACCAAGCAAATGGAAGCAATGATAAACAAATGGGATTATATAAAATTGAAAAGCTTCTGTACCTCAAAAGAAACGGTGACCAAGATACAAAGACAATCCACAGAGTGGGAAAAGATATTCACCCAATACCCATCTGACAAGGGGTTAATATCCAGGATATATCAGGCACTGGTAGCACTCCACAAGAAGAAAACAGCCAACCCCATCAAAAAATGGGGAGAAGAAATGAACAGAAACTTCCAAAAAAAGAAGAAATTCGAATGGCCAAAAGGCATATGAAAAAGTCCTCTTCATCTTTAATCATCAGGGAGATGCAAATCAAAACAACAATGAGATACCATCTCACCCCACAGAGACTGGCACACATCCAAAACAGCAAGAACAACCTGTGCTGGCGTGGACGTGGGAAAAAGGGACTCTGATCCACTCTTGGTGGGAGTGCCGACTGGTCCAGCCCTTTTGGAAAACAATATGGGCATTCCTCCGAAAGCTAGATATTGAGCTCCCATTTGATCCAGCAATAGCACTCCTGGGAATATACCCGAGAGACCGAAAAACACATAGCAGAAACACTATCTGTACTTCTTTATTCATCTCTGCGCTATTCACTATAGCTAGAATCTGGAAACAACCTAAATGCTCGAGAACAGAGGACTGGCTAAAGAAATTGTGGTTCATCTACACTATGGAATACTATGTGGCTGTCAGAAAAGATGAAATTATGATATTTACCTGCAAATGGATGGACATGGAGACTCTCATGCTGAGTGAAATTAGTCAGAAGGAAAAGGACAGATATAGAATGACTGCATTCATTAATACCGACATAAATAGATACCAGTGTTTTACTAAATGTGGGAAATGGTAATGGCAGATTAAAACTCACCATTGAATATACACAAAGAGACTTAAGTGATTTATCTCTAAATATCTGCAGGGCTAGCCACAATGTGTAAAATAAGAGGGATAGAGATGCAGAGACAGAGAGAGAAAGAGAGGAAACTGGGGTACCTGCTATTAAGGCAGCACGGGGGTGGGCGGGAGGGGGTGGGGTCCTTTGGTGGTGGAAATGGGGCCCTGGTGGAGGGATGGGTGCTGGTATACTGTATTACCAAGAACCAATTATGAACACCTTTGTAATTGTATGTTTCACAGTGGTATAATAAAAAATTAAAAAAAGACACAGATTATAGAGAATATTTAAAGAACTTTATATCGTGATGAAAAAGAACACCTAATGAATATTTTATTTTAATTAGTTAAATTTAGCTATGTATATTACTACTGCCTACTAGACAATGACAATTCAGAGTTTTATTGTAGACTAGTAGAAGCTATAATATAAAGTAATCCTTAATTGCTTAGTAAGTGTGTAAATAAACCTATCCTAATATAGAACTAGAAAGCAACAGAGCACTAATATATATCATATACAATAACTTAATTATGCAAGTATAATATTTTACTTCCTATATTCTTTAGGTCTCTGAACACCAGAATCCTGATGGAAAGCAGTAGAATTGCTCACAAAGAGTAGAAATCTAACTGAAACTTCTGTTGTATCTCTCCCTTACTTCCAGCGAGAAAACTGATGGTAGCAAAAAAAAAAAATTCATGTAAGAACATTGACATTTTATTAATGAATAAAATAGGAAAATCTTATGATCTTACTAAATTTGTGAGCTTTGAAATATTACTTTGTGTTTTAGAAATATATTTAGAAATTTAGTTAGGAAGTTAACAAGTTATCTCAGAAACTTAGAGATGACAACTTTGTCTCGGGTATTTATGAACATAGAAACAGAAACACATAAAATGATACTAGTACAGTTCTGGATACAGAAGATATTTATTTTTATTTTATTGTATTTTTTTATTTTGGACAACATGCTTTACAATGTAGTTAGTGGTAGGAATTCATGTACAAACCATTCCAGCACCATGCTCTCTACCAGAATGTATTAGCCTCCATTCATTGCTGTAGTGTGGCCCTACTACCATGCTATCCCACATTTATTTTCCACATTATCCCTCTGTAGTTAGTTTCCCACTGAAGACCAATTCTCATGTTGGTTCTGTTTGGGCATTGTTTTATTAAACTGTAAAATATGGTACAAAGTGTTATTCTATTTTTGCAGATGTCTATGAGATAAACATTGCTGACTGCTTTTTTGTGTGTTTTGCTCCTACAGCATCATAGATAAGGTGATAAGGTTTATACAGTACAATTTTATGCTTATATAGCACTATAGATAAGGTGATGAGATTTAATTGAAAGACACTGTATAAGGACTAAATTTAGCAAAGGTAAGATGAGTTCTAGGTTAGTTTTAATATGCAAGAGGAAACATTAAATAATAACAAAATAGGGCACAGTGATAGGAGATTTTATACCTTTTAGTTGAGCACTAAAGATAGAGAGTTAAATCTGCTAAAGTGAAAAAAAATGATAAGAACAGAAAGGACACAGTTGAAGGGAGATGGCATAACCCAAACAGCAGAAAATTCAAGATATCTTGAAGAATTCATTATTTAAGGTTAAAAAGGTAACATACTAGAAAACAGGAGGAATGCAGTATTCAGAGAAATATAAAGTCAAAGATATGTCTTAGAAAATTAAGGAAAGCAAGTATCAAGGAAAAACAGCGATCAACTCAGCATCAAATAATTATTATTCTACCAAAGGATTTTTGTGGAACTTGTGACAACTTACCATAGTATCATAAAACAAAATTAAAGACACTGGGGGTCTTGGTTCAGGCTGGTACAGCCTAATCTGGCAACATCCCCAGAATCCTGTGTGGGAGTGTGAGATTAGGTTAGACACATACAGGAACAGTGTATTAGTGATTGTTGGAAATGATAATACCAACCTAGAAATGAGGTTTGGATGTAGGCAAAGGGATACACATAATAACCTCTAAATGTATATATATCAAGCCACACTGTGTAAGAGAAGGGAGACAGAGAGAGGAGACAAAGAGAGACAGAGAAAGAGAGAGAGAGAGAGAGAGAGAGAGAGAGAGAGAGAGAGAGAGAGAGAGAGAGAGAGAGAAACAAAGTGCCTGACACAGAGACAGGCTGGGCGGGGGGAGGATCAGCAGACATTGATGGTGGGAAATGGGCACTGGTGGAGGGTGATGGAAGACTGCATGACTGAAACCCAAACATGAACAGCTTTGTAATTGTATATCTCACAGTGGTATAATAAAAAATTAAAAAAAAACTAAATTGAATAGGGTGAAGTTATAAGATGTGTACTAAGTATTAGTGGTTCTATTTTTTTTTTTTTTTTTTTTGCTTTTCGGGTCACACTCGGCAATGCTCAGGGGTTACTCCTGGCTCTGCACTCAGGAATTACTCCTGGCGGTGCTCAGGGGACCATATGGGATGCCGGGAATTGAACCCGGGACAGCACAGGCTGGCCGCGTGCAAGACAAATGCCCTACCCGCTGGGCTATCACTCTAGCCCCCAGTGGTTCAATTTCTCAAATTTACTATAAAGAACTGTTTCTTTAACTTAACTCTGATATATCAATTTCACACTTTACTTCTGACAAACTACATAGAATTTTCCATCAACAGCTGGTATTGTTTAATTAATTGAAGATATTATATGCAAAAAATGAAGGTAAAACCCTCAATAACAGTACTAGCACATTTTACATTTATTAATTGTTAATAAATGTTAATGAGATCTTTTTAGTGCGGCAAATTAACAGTAAACTCCGGTGCCTGGGAAGGCCCACAAAAAATCCTCATGTCAGTTGCTTTAATATATGAAATGCATTATAGCTCTAAACCAGGAATGTTTATCTTCCCCTAGGCTTTTTCTTAACTTCAGCTTTAGCAAAGACATTGTCAGGAAAGCAAGTATAAAATTTTATGTTCTAAGAAAAGAAATGCTGCCCTTTTTAGATATATTTGACTTAATGTGATATCTGGTCAGAAAAAAAAATTTACTTTGGGCCAGAGAGAAAGCAGGTAAGCCACTTTGCATGCTGCTGGCCCTGGTTCAATCCCCAGCACCACATATAGTCTCCCAAGAGCCACCAGGAGTTTTCCCTGAGCACAATGCTAGGAGTAAGCTCTAAGCATATTGAGGCATCATGCAAAAAACTCATACAAATTGATAAATAAATATGATATTTACCTGTCATCATCATGGGACAATTATAATGGGAAGTAATGGGAGAGAAGATAGACAGTCAGCAATTACATCACTTCCGCTTCGCTAATGACATCATTCTAATAACACAAAATATTATCCAAGCAGCACAAATGTTGGCTTACTTCGACCAAGAATGTGGAAAGATAGATCTACAGCAGATCTCAACAAAACAATGTTCATGAAAAATGAACTAGTTCCAGAGACCCCATTCACTCTCAATGGAGCAAACATCTCTGAATGCAGCAGTTATGTATACGTAGGTCGAGAACTCAACATAATGAACGACCTAAAAATCTCAGCTGCACAGGAGGAAGAGAGAGACATGGAATGTTTCAAGAGCATCAAAGAAATAGCTAAAAGGACAAAGAACTTCCAGCTCCGGGCACATCTCTTTGACTCCACAGTTCTCCCTGCATGGACGTGGAGACTCTCATGCTGAGTGAAATTAGTCAGAAGGAAAAGGACAGATATAGAATGACTGCATTCATTAATACGACATAAATAGATACCAGTGTTTTACTAAATGTGGGAAATGGTAATGGCAGATTAAAACTCACCATTGAATATACACAAAGAGACTTAAGTGATTTATCTCTAAATATCTGCAGGGCTAGCCACAATGTGTAAAATAAGAGGGATAGAGATGCAGAGACAGAGAGAGAAAGAGAGGAAACTGGGGTACCTGCTATTAAGGCAGCACGGGGGTGGGCGGGAGGGGGTGGGGTCCTTTGGTGGTGGAAATGGGGCCCTGGTGGAGGGATGGGTGCTGGTATACTGTATTACCAAGAACCAATTATGAACACCTTTGTAATTGTATGTTTCACAGTGGTATAATAAAAAAATTAAAAAAAAGACACAGATTATAGAGAATATTTAAAGAACTTTATATCGTGATGAAAAAGAACACCTAATGAATATTTTATTTTAATTAGTTAAATTTAGCTATGTATATTACTACTGCCTACTAGACAATGACAATTCAGAGTTTTATTGTAGACTAGTAGAAGCTATAATATAAAGTAATCCTTAATTGCTTAGTAAGTGTGTAAATAAACCTATCCTAATATAGAACTAGAAAGCAACAGAGCACTAATATATATCATATACAATAACTTAATTATGCAAGTATAATATTTTACTTCCTATATTCTTTAGGTCTCTGAACACCAGAATCCTGATGGAAAGCAGTAGAATTGCTCACAAAGAGTAGAAATCTAACTGAAACTTCTGTTGTATCTCTCCCTTACTTCCAGCGAGAAAACTGATGGTAGCAAAAAAAAAAATTCATGTAAGAACATTGACATTTTATTAATGAATAAAATAGGAAAATCTTATGATCTTACTAAATTTGTGAGCTTTGAAATATTACTTTGTGTTTTAGAAATATATTTAGAAATTTAGTTAGGAAGTTAACAAGTTATCTCAGAAACTTAGAGATGACAACTTTGTCTCGGGTATTTATGAACATAGAAACAGAAACACATAAAATGATACTAGTACAGTTCTGGATACAGAAGATATTTATTTTTATTTTATTGTATTTTTTATTTTGGACAACATGCTTTACAATGTAGTTAGTGGTAGGAATTCATGTACAAACCATTCCAGCACCATGCTCTCTACCAGAATGTATTAGCCTCCATTCATTGCTGTAGTGTGGCCCTACTACCATGCTATCCCACATTTATTTTCCACATTATCCCTCTGTAGTTAGTTTCCCACTGAAGACCAATTCTCATGTTGGTTCTGTTTGGGCATTGTTTTATTAAACTGTAAAATATGGTACAAAGTGTTATTCTATTTTTGCAGATGTCTATGAGATAAACATTGCTGACTGCTTTTTTGTGTGTTTTGCTCCTACAGCATCATAGATAAGGTGATAAGGTTTATACAGTACAATTTTATGCTTATATAGCACTATAGATAAGGTGATGAGATTTAATTGAAAGACACTGTATAAGGACTAAATTTAGCAAAGGTAAGATGAGTTCTGGGTTAGTTTTAATATGCAAGAGGAAACATTAAATAATAACAAAATAGGGCACAGTGATAGGAGATTTTATACCTTTAGTTGAGCACTAAAGATAGAGAGTTAAATCTGCTAAAGTGAAAAAAAATGATAAGAACAGAAAGGACACAGTTGAAGGGAGATGGCATAACCCAAACAGCAGAAAATTCAAGATATCTTGAAGAATTCATTATTTAAGGTTAAAAAGGTAACATACTAGAAAACAGGAGGAATGCAGTATTCAGAGAAATATAAAGTCAAAGATATGTCTTAGAAAATTAAGGAAAGCAAGTATCAAGGAAAAACAGCGATCAACTCAGCATCAAATAATTATTATTCTACCAAAGGATTTTTGTGGAACTTGTGACAACTTACCATAGTATCATAAAACAAAATTAAAGACACTGGGGGTCTTGGTTCAGGCTGGTACAGCCTAATCTGGCAACATCCCCAGAATCCTGTGTGGGAGTGTGAGATTAGGTTAGACACATACAGGAACAGTGTATTAGTGATTGTTGGAAATGATAATACCAACCTAGAAATGAGGTTTGGATGTAGGCAAAGGGATACACATAATAACCTCTAAATGTATATATATCAAGCCACACTGTGTAAGAGAAGGGAGACAGAGAGAGGAGACAAAGAGAGACAGAGAAAGAGAGAGAGAGAGAGAGAGAGAGAGAGAGAAAGAGAGAGAGAGAGAGAGAGAGAGAAACAAAGTGCCTGACACAGAGACAGGCTGGGCGGGGGGAGGATCAGCAGACATTGATGGTGGGAAATGGGCACTGGTGGAGGGTGATGGAAGACTGCATGACTGAAACCCAAACATGAACAGCTTTGTAATTGTATATCTCACAGTGGTATAATAAAAAAATAAAAAAAAACTAAATTGAATAGGGTGAAGTTATAAGATGTGTACTAAGTATTAGTGGTTCTATTTTTTTTTTTTTTTTTGCTTTTCGGGTCACACTCGGCAATGCTCAGGGGTTACTCCTGGCTCTGCACTCAGGAATTACTCCTGGCGGTGCTCAGGGGACCATATGGGATGCCGGGAATTGAACCCGGGACAGCACAGGCTGGCCGTGCAAGACAAATGCCCTACCCGCTGGGCTATCACTCTAGCCCCCAGTGGTTCAATTTCTCAAATTTACTATAAAGAACTGTTTCTTTAACTTAACTCTGATATATCAATTTCACACTTTACTTCTGACAAACTACATAGAATTTTCCATCAACAGCTGGTATTGTTTAATTAATTGAAGATATTATATGCAAAAAATGAAGGTAAAACCCTCAATAACAGTACTAGCACATTTTACATTTATTAATTGTTAATAAATGTTAATGAGATCTTTTTAGTGCGGCAAATTAACAGTAAACTCCGGTGCCTGGGAAGGCCCACAAAAATCCTCATGTCAGTTGCTTTAATATATGAAATGCATTATAGCTCTAAACCAGGAATGTTTATCTTCCCCTAGGCTTTTTCTTAACTTCAGCTTTAGCAAAGACATTGTCAGGAAAGCAAGTATAAAATTTTATGTTCTAAGAAAAGAAATGCTGCCCTTTTTAGATATATTTGACTTAATGTGATATCTGGTCAGAAAAAAAATTTACTTTGGGCCAGAGAGAAAGCAGGTAAGCCACTTTGCATGCTGCTGGCCCTGGTTCAATCCCCAGCACCACATATAGTCTCCCAAGAGCCACCAGGAGTTTTCCCTGAGCACAATGCTAGGAGTAAGCTCTAAGCATATTGAGGCATCATGCAAAAACTCATACAAATTGATAAATAAATATGATATTTACCTGTCATCATCATGGGACAATTATAATGGGAAGTAATGGGAGAGAAGATAGACAGTCAGCAATTACATCACTTCCGCTTCGCTAATGACATCATTCTAATAACACAAAATATTATCCAAGCAGCACAAATGTTGGCTTACTTCGACCAAGAATGTGGAAAGATAGATCTACAGCAGATCTCAACAAAACAATGTTCATGAAAAATGAACTAGTTCCAGAGACCCCATTCACTCTCAATGGAGCAAACATCTCTGAATGCAGCAGTTATGTATACGTAGGTCGAGAACTCAACATAATGAACGACCTAAAAATCTCAGCTGCACAGGAGGAAGAGAGAGACATGGAATGTTTCAAGAGCATCAAAGAAATAGCTAAAAGGACAAAAGAACTTCCAGCTCCGGGCACATCTCTTTGACTCCACAGTTCTCCCTGCATGGACGTGGAGACTCTCATGCTGAGTGAAATTAGTCAGAAGGAAAAGGACAGATATAGAATGACTGCATTCATTAATACGACATAAATAGATACCAGTGTTTTACTAAATGTGGGAAATGGTAATGGCAGATTAAAACTCACCATTGAATATACACAAAGAGACTTAAGTGATTTATCTCTAAATATCTGCAGGGCTAGCCACAATGTGTAAAATAAGAGGGAGAGAGATGCAGAGACAGAGAGAGAAAAGAGAGGAAACTGGGGTACCTGCTACCCCAGTTTGAATTTCAAAGAAAGCAGTGTTAAGAGTCAAGTTCATGGTAAGATTTGATGGATGAACAACATGTGAATCCATGAAGTCAAAGAGAAATCTTCAGAGGTATAGAATGAGGCCAATAAGGAGGAGTCTGCCAGCAGAAAGGAGATATTAATGAAAATGAAGTAAGGTTAATTCAATAAGGTAAGATGCGAGAAGGAAGGTTCTGGTACACAATTGACAGAAAAGCCTCAAAATCATAAGATTAAAATATATTTTGTTTTGTTGCAAGAGGTAGTACAACAGGCAAAGCCTCCCTGCATTAATATGCGCCTCAGAGACCTGGGCCCTACAAAAGCAGGCTGAGACACTATTTGGGTCTCCCAAAGTGGAATCAAAAGAGCTATGCTTGGAATATCATGCTTCACTCAAGTTAGAGAAGGAATCAGGAGTTCCGACCTCTGTTGCTGATCCAGAGTCAGGGACCTGTCTCGTTTGCCAAAGCATCGAAATCAGATAGGCTGGACATGTAATGTGATTTGGAGATGACGGCTGAACTAGAGTCATTACCAACTGGATCCCATTGAATGTCAAAAGATCACATGGCCGCCCACCTACAAATGGTCAGACTTCTTCGTTCAAGACCCCGAAAGAACAATTTGAGGCTCTTTATATTCCTGAATCAATCAGATGCCATTGGGCTACACTGGCACGTGATAGGATCAAATTGAAGTGTTACTGGCCCCACTGAGCAAATAGATGAACAATGGGATGTCAAATGATCAAGTGATCAAGTGACCTGTCATCATCAGAAAATAAGCTACCTAAGTGAGTATTTTAATTTATTCAATATATACTGTTTTTGCCCAGACACACTATCTGCCCAGACACATGGGACAGAGCTGCTACCAGCTCTCTCTGTGCTCAGCTGATCATGAGGCACCTAGGAGGGATGGTTAGTTCTAACCCTGCCCTGCCATTACAATAGAGCCCTGCAATAAGCCAGAGAGCCCCCACACCATGAGGTCCACCATTTTCAACATCCAGACTCCACAGCTCATCAGAGCTCCACCCAAGAAGAAAAGCCGATCTCAAGCCCTGATCATCAATCCCACCGCACAGCAAAGAGAATTTCAAGCCCAGGTGTGCGTGGGTTCAGAGACCCAGATACATGGTGCAGAGCTGCTGCCATTCTCCTTATGCTAAGCTGATCATGAGGTGCCCGGGAGGGATGGCGTGTTCTAACCCTGCCCCACCATCGTAAAAAGAGCCTCACAAGAAGCCAGAGGAACCCCCCCACACCATTAGCTGCCATTTTCAACATCCTTACTTCACAGCTCACCAGAGCTCCACCCAAGAGAAAAGCTGATCTCTTCCCATTGCAGTTCATCAGTAAATGCACAAGATGAGAGCCTACTACTGAGAGTATACCACCCCCACGGCAAAGCCTCCTGCAAGCTACCAGTGTCGTATTTGATATGCCAAAAACCAGTAACAATTATAGACCTCATTCCCATGACCTGAAGGAATGGTTTGAGGTTTTTCATATTCCTGTAGCCAGCAGATCCCCTTTGGCTACACTAGCATGCGACAGGACATATGGACATGTTACTGGTGACTGCTCAGGCAAATCAATGAACAATGGGAAGACAAGGGACAAGTGACAAGACACATAGTGATGCATGTTAATAAGGCAATTAAAGTACATTTTTATTAATTACATTCCATCTTCTTAGTATTAGAACTAATAGATTATTTCTGAGACATTTCAGAATGTATTTACTTATAGTTATAAAATATATATATATATATATATATATATATACACAAGAATAAATTCATGAGAAAATTTTGGTTGTTCAGTTGTTTGATTATTGAATGTCTTCATGGTTTCACATTATTTAAAAAGTGTTGTAGATTTTAGGAGTTGTAGTTCTGTAAGAGCCAGAACAGTCTTATATAGATGTAATTAAGAATTGTACTTTGTTACAATGGGAAAGTAAATAGGTGATAACAAGACTTCTTCATTATCTCTGTAGCATTACTCAGGGTCATCAATATTCTCTAAACATGTTCTTGAACTTCCATTCACTACAGGCCATTTTTCAGTGTTTAATGGTCAAAGCATAGATCTGGATGCTTCAAGTGGAAAGAGATAGTACTGTTTTAAGAAGATCATTGGTTAATATATCTCATTAGTGTTCAACTTCTGTTCTGAAACTAAAAGCAGTGGTTTGTGCTCGGAAAGAGTTGGTAGAATACATGAAAAGTGAATTCCTTCTCAGTGGAAGGATCAATTTTGGTTTAAAAGTTTGATTTAAATAAATGTTGTTTGTTTATCTGCTAAGAGGAAGGATTATGTGATTATTGGGGATTTGTTCTACTCTGGTGAATATAAAAGCAACAATTTTCCCACACAAAATTACTATAACCATGATAATAACTAACATAAGAGAGGTGATTTGGTTTATGATGGTGGTTCTGTGATCTCTAAGCTTATTTTATATGCCCACCTTACTGTTAAGACAGTTATTTATTGGAATAGATTTAGTTAGAATGCTATCTTCCTTCTGGGGGTACAGACTGCATTAGAGGCTATTGACTCACCGAGGGTGAGGCAAACTGCCAGGAGATAAAGGATATTGCAAAAGGAGGGAGTGAGAGGGCAAGAGTGAATTACAGAGGGCACAAATAGGAATTCAGATGACACTATAAATTCTGAGACAGGTGTCTTTGATTTTCATTATGGCTGCTAGACTGTTAGAGAAGTTGTTCCTTTAAAATATATCTAGATAGAGTTTTAACCGTAAGTGAACATTTAGCCCTCTGAATCTAGCTCCTCCTTTCTAGTTTGGACTTGGATCTACAATTTGCTATATTCTCTAAGTCTTTTAGGATGGAATAAATTTTCTAGCAGTCTTTATATATAGCCTCTCTACATAGCCGTTTGTCTGAAGACTTACTTTATAGAGGAATTTTAAGTAAATGGTGCTGAGAAGCAGAAGGCAAACATTCTTGTACTCGAAGTCACCTATCCTCTACAGGCATACTGATATTGAATGCTAATGTTCATGCAAACACGGAGATGTAAACAAGTTCTTTTTGTTTTCTTTTGCATATTGTCCAAGGCATTTTTGCTTCTAAATTTATACTGTATAAGAGATACTTTACTAACTATAATTTTCCTTTTGAGATTCAAATTGAGTGTATTTTAAGGGAATATATGCACCTCATTTATCTTTAGTAATTTTCTAACTATGATAAGTGTGCCAATCATAGGTGGAATTATATACCACTTTTAATTGAAGTTTTACATTATATCAAGAGTGCTTTAGATCAATTACTTTAAATATGTTCTTTTCTGAGAATTCAAGAAGTTATAATATATTTATTATAATTCTAGAGTTTTTCTCATAATCCTTTATTGAGAAAGAGGGAAAATGTTGCATTCTTGTTGTTGTTGTTGTTTGCTTATTTAGTGATCTTGTACACATTAGGGGGTGCAGTTATCTACAAAAAAATCTTCCTTCTTTTATCGAGGACCCATTGTTAGTCAGGGAGAATCGGGAAGAGCATGTTCATTAGTCATTTACTATTTGTGTGACAATACTGAGTCAGAACCGAATTTAGGTTAGATAAAAAAGTTTAGTAAACCTTATCAGGATGACAGTATAGAGAATTCATGAAGTTGTGCATGGCCATGATTCTTTTAAGGACGTAAGACAAATGATTATTAATATTCTTTATTTTTAGAGAGATGACAATGAAAATGCCTGTTGTCATTAGTTGTCGCCTGAGTAATGACATTAAGAAAAACTCTGCAGTTGATGCAGTTTCAGAATGGTGTGCTTTCTTACTCCTAGCATATTTTTTCTTTCTTTTTTAAGTATTTTTGGGTCACACCCGGTGATGCTCATGGGCTACTCCTGGTTCTTCACTTAGGAATTACTCTTGGTGCTGCTAGGAGGACCATATGGGGTGCCAGGGATTGAACCCCTGTCAACCATGTGCAAGGAAAATGCCCCACCTGCTGGTTTATCGCTCTGACCCTTTTCTTTCAATTCTGCATTTTCATGCATTTTAGCATCACTATTTTTTTGTCTCCTTTTGAATTGAATTTTCAATACTCAGTTCCTATAACTAAAAAAATATATGTATAGCATATGTCAACTACCTCATATAATTTTTATATTTAATTTTGGGAAGCACTTGATGGTACTCAGGGCTTACTCTTGGCTCTGTGCTGAATAGTGGTGCTGGAGGGACCATATTTGGTGCTGAGATTGAACTTGGGTAGGCATATGCAAGGCACTGTACAATCTCCTGACCCCAACATTTTTGTGGTATTGTACAATTTTATTATCAACCATAGTAAAGTTCACTATGGTGAACTTTTAACTATGGTCAAAATACAAATTATAAGGGAGATATACCCTAGTCATTGGTTAAGAACATGGATTCTGAGGACAATCTGACTTGCTTCAAATGTCTTTTATAATATTTACTTCTTAATGACTTAAGATAAATTACTTAACTTCACATTATATCATGTTTCCAAATCTCATAAAATGATAGATAATAATAGTATCCATATAGACCCTCTGGTGATCCTTTTTAGATAAAGTTTTGATTAAAATTAAACTTAACAAAAATTATTTTAACTGCTAATATTTACCCATTGGTAAATATTTATAAAGGTTAGTAAACCTTGAGTGGTTTACAAACTATTCTAATACCCTAGAACTCTTGCACACCTAATTTGATTCTAATTAATCTGTAAATTAGATACATGTTATTCATGGATTTCCTCCAGCGGGTGCCTGCATCATTTCCATTTGTCCCTGTGATGTGCCAGTGTAGCTCAGTGGCATCTGTTTGCTCCAGGAATACAAAGAGCCTCAAACCGTTCATTCAGTATCTTGGTGAAGAAATCTGACAGTCTTCTAGATAAGCGACCATGTGATCTTTTGACGTCCCATGGATACTAGTCAGTAATGGCTCTAGTCCAGCGGTCATCTGCAAGTCGTATTACATGTCCAGCCCTTCTTACTTTCGATTCCTTGGCAAACGAGACAACATGTCTGGCTCTTGATCATCGACAGAGGTTGGAACTCTGGATTCCTTCTCTCACTTGAGTGAGGCGTGATATTCCTAGCATAGCTCTTTTGATTCCTCTTTGGGAGACCCAAATAGTGTTTTCATGCTGCTTTCATATAGCTCAGGTTTCTGAGGCCTCTGAGGCCTGTATGTTAATGCAGGGAAAACAGTGGAGTCTAAGAGATGTGCCTGGAGCTGAAGGATCTTTGTCCTTTGAGCTATTTCCCTCAATGCTCTTGAAGGTGTTGCATACCATTCTCTTCCTAGCTCAGGTGCTAGATCGCTCATCATGTTGAGTTCTCAACCTAGATACACAAACAGATGCATTCAGATGTTGAGATTGAATGGAGCATCTGGAACTAGTTCGCTTTTCATGAACATTGTTTTGTTGACATTCAGCTGAGACATATCTTTCCACATTCTCATTTGAAGTCAGCCAGCATTTGTGCTGCTTGTCCAATGTTTGGTGTTATTAGAACAATGTCACCAGCAAAGCAGAGGTTATGTAGTTGCTGACCTTCTATCTTCACTCCCATTATTTCCCATTCTAATTGTCACATGACACTCTCAAAGGTGGTGCTGAAGAGTTTCTGTGAAATGGTATCACCCTGCCACACCACTCTTTTTACATCAGTGATCATTTCCTTGTAGTATAGTGAGAACCTGTTGGTGAAACCATAATACAGCTTACGAAAGATCTTTATGTATTTAGTTTGAAGCATCCTGTTTGGCTAGGGCACCTTTTTTTAAAAATTTAATATGACTACTTCAGTCTCAACAGAATCAAAGGCTTTCTTTTGATCAATGAACATTAGACAGAGCAGCATCTTGAACTCCCTACAAACCTTCATGAGCTTGGTTACTGTGTGTGTATATGGTCTATTGTGCTGAATCCTTTTCAGAAGCCAGTTTGCTCACATGGTTGTTCCTCATCTAATGTTCTGCCAATCCTGTTCAGGATGACTCGAGTGGACAGCTTGTAGGTGATGGAAAACAGGCAGATGGGGTGATTGTTGCCAATGTTGTGGATGCCTCTCTTCTTGAACAGTAGAACTGTCCTGCTGGTTTTCCATTGGGAGGGAGAATTCATTCAGACAGGTAGAGTGTCAAGAGCCGACTACCAAAATGAAATCTGGGAAGCACTGTTTTCAGCTACTTAAGCATTTTTGGCATTAGTTTTAATATGTTAGTTTTATTATATTATGTTATGTTTTAGCAATATAAGTGGGTAAAGGAATAGGGTTTAAGAATATTTAAATAGGTGCAATATTTGCTGACGGAGTGGAATAATCCTAAATGCAGCTAAGGGTTCCCCTTATGCCAACAATTTAAAACTTGCAATCATTTCCAGTTTTGCTTTTCTAATATGGCAAAGTTGGAGTATGTTAGACATAACTAATCCACTGGTCAGTGCAATTTATTCTGGACTAATCTTTAAAACATTTTAGTTTCAAGGGAATTTATAATACTGTAGTTAACAGTATATATGTGTTTGAAGGAACATTATAAGATGAAATTAGCCCTAGATAGCTTATGGAAATAAACCAAAATGAAAAAGAGTGAAGGTGTGAATATTAGTCATTAAAATAGTACACAATATATTTATAAATGGCAGGAAAGCACAGAAAAATTGTATATCATAGTATAATCCTAAAGTTTATTAAATAATACTGTCATGTAAATTCTATTTTAACCTACTAACCTACAGAGAATATCCCTTCATCTAAAATGAGAGAAAAAAAAATTTAGTATTATACAGAGTTCAATTTATTTGTCTACGGCAAAATAAGAATTTAGAAAGGTTTTAACAAGTTATTGTCTTTATATTTTCAATGGAGGTAGAAAGTCGTTTGCTGAGAGTAAGAAGTGGATAAGGCATATGGGATCTCAAGAGAGAAATCAATATTTAGAATAGTTCCTAAAAGAGTTAATGGAGAACTAACTAGAAACATATTGAAGAGAATCTGGCAGTGTTTCTCTTCTCAATAAAACTGGATATTTCATGAGCTTGTAACAAGATGTGAGAGTTCTCCTTACACATACAGTCAGTTTTTCAAAACAATATACAGAGAAGCAATGAAGTTTGACACATTCTAACCTGGGATTCAAGTTAGGCAATTAAACAGAAAACTAAAGCTAATGGTGAGAAGAGATGAAAATGGAGGATTCTGAATGATGTACTATGAGAAAATAATTTATGTACTGAGACATTTATTTTGGATAGACATTTTAGTGCAACTTTAAAATATGAATGATTAAGTGAAAGTATCCTGGAGAGATTTTAACTGTGAAATATTAAAAGCTAATATTCTCTGTTTCTGTGTTGAATTTCATTCAATTTTACTCAGTTGCATCACAATGCTTTATGTATTTGAGCAGAATCAAGAATTAAAAATTGTAATTATGCTTTAATAATCTCGATTAAGGATATCTTCAGGAAGGTTCATTTAATTTCATTGTGATTAGTTTACCCATACTTTAGGGCAGTGTTTAATTCATACCAAACACATTTATTAAATACGGTTGTTGGAATGTAAGGATACATTTTGTAGGCTTTATTAATACATGTGTTTTCATAGTTATTTAAAAGAGATAATTTTCTTAATGATGTAAAGCAAAATATATTCTGTTATACTAACTTTGAGCTTATTTAAAAATTCACTATGTCTTCTTTTGCTAAATTACATTGGTTGTACCACGCATTACAATAATGTATTCTGTTTAGAAAAAGTACAAAGACTATATAAACAAAAAATACGTACCATGAAATACATTTTTTTCTAGTCCTTTCTTTATTTGCGTGACTATGGCCATTTTAAAGTCAGAATAAAATAAGTCAGCACAATGTTTATACGGCCAGATCCAGGATTCAGTATCCCTCAAGTAAGCATACAAGGCTCCAAATATATACTTCCCTCAGTATCATATTCCTCTCTAATATGCAATGGAATCAGATAATCAGTTGTATAAGATTGAAGTTTGTTTAATGATAATATACCTCAAAGTAACATAACATGCAAACTCTAATCATGTTCTGTAGTAAAAATTTTGACAATTTTCTCCAGTTAAAAAAGTCATCAGGTAACAGTGAAGGAAAAAGAAAGAAAACGTTTGATTTTGTAACTTTAATCATTAATATATTGCAGCATTAATTAAAATGAATAGGAAACTGTAAGAAATACTAAATATGAAATAATTTATTTTAATTAATTTAATTGAAGTTGCCAGGCAGTGTCTGGCAAGCTACCATTGTGATATTTGATATACCAAAACCAGTAACAATTATAGACCTCATTCCCGGACCTGAACAAATGGTTTGAGGCTTTTCATTTTCCTAGAGCTACCAGATGTCCTTGGGCTACACTAGCATATGACAGAACATATGGAGGTGTTACTGGTGCCCGATAGAGTAAATTGATGAACAACGGGAAGACAGGTGATACAAGTGAAGTTTATTTGTAGCATTTTATTTTTCACATATGCAGCAATGAAAATTAGCTTAGGTATATAATATAATTGGTAGGAATATAAACTTTTACAGGCAATATGTAAAACAATATACAGATTTCTCAAAATGTTGATCATCAAAATTTATTTATTAATTTTTTTTACTTTTTGGGTCACACCTGGGAATGCTCAGGGGTTACTCCTGGCTCTGCACTCAGGAATTACTCCTGGCAGTGCTCAGGGGACCATATTGGATGCCTGGGATCGAACCGGGCTGGCATGAGCCATCCATGTGCAAGGCAAATGCCCTACCCGCTGGACTATCACTCTGGCCCCATCATCAAAATTTAATATGGCTCAGTTATCCCACTTCTGTCCAACTATCCCCAAATGCAAAAACTCTAATTTGAAGAGAAATATATGCAGATATTCTAAATTACTGCAGCATTTTTTATAATATCCAAAATCTGTAAACAATAGAATTATCATTGACTAATAAGTGTATTAAACTGTGCTCTATATACATAATGAGATACTTCAATAAAAATATAGAAAAAGAGATGATGGTGCATATTGGCAACATGCTTGATTTGCACTCTACAGAACCAATATGATCGTGGCACTCCATGTGGGCCCCTAAGGACCAGGCATGATGACAACAGAGGGCAAAACCAGGAGTAAGCCCTGAGCATATTTGTTGTGACCCATAATACAACACCCCCCAGAAAAAAAAAAGAAAGCAAGGAGATAGAGTTAATATCTTGCCCCTGGCAATGACATAATTGGACTAGCAGGGCTGAATGTAGTGAAATAAACCAAGAGAAAGGGCAAAACAACCTCAGTTCTATGTTATCTCTAGAAAAAGCAGAAAACTGGGCCGGAACCATAGCCCAGCAGGTAGAGCATTTGCCTTGCACGCAGCCGGCCCATGCCGGCCCGGGTTCGATCCCCGGCCTCCCATAAGGTCCCCAGAGCACCACCAGGAGTAATTTCTGAGTGCAGAGCCAGGAGAAACCCCTGAGCATTGCCAGGTGTGACCCAAAAAGAAAAAAAAAAAAGAAAAAAAGCAGAAAACACAATGTCCACCCAATCACTTCTTGATACAGCAGTAGAGATGCTATCAAAATAGTTATGCCAAGATCCCTGGCATCACAGGGCAGCATCATATCTTTGGATCCTTGCACTGAATAACTTTTACCATGAACTGCCTTTGGGGTCCCATGAATCTTGAGAATTGCAAATTAAATAACCCAAATTAACATAACACTAAACAGTTCTCCTGACATAAAATATAAAACACCACGTTTCAGAGTAAAGGCTTATATCATTTCAGCATTGGGGTCAGAGTGATAGTACAGTGGGAATGACATTTGTCTTGCATCTAGCTAGCCTGGGTTTGATCCCTAGTATCCCATAGGGTTCCTGAGCACTGCCAAGAGTAACTCCCTGAGTGTAGAGTCAGGAGTAACTCATGAGCATTGCGGGTGTGACCAAAAATAAATCATTTCAGTATAAATATAAATTTAAATTTAGATACCATGATTTAAAATAATATTAATATTTTTAAAAACACAGTGACTCTGGACCACATCTATATTAAGACTATACACCTCCATTCATCACATCTCTGAGCCCTTCCTCTTAGCAAACTCAGTTCTATAGTCATACTCTCGGGGTACTGAGTGTAATCAATACACACTTTTTTCCCTCTTACTACATTCAGCAAGGTATCATTCAGTTCATTCTGGTTACAGCCAACTGTAATGTCATTATCCTTGATAGCCGAATTATAATCTATTATGCATATAGACCGCATTTTTCAATCTACTTATCTGACTTTGGCACTTGAGCTGCTTCCAAATCTTGGTTACTGTGAATAGTGCCAAAATAAATATTGGAATGCAGTATTCTTTCAAACTGATATTTTAGTGTATTTAGGGTAAATGCTGAGGAATAAAATATTTAGATCACATAGAAGTTCTATGCTTAATTTTTTGAGACAATTCCAATACTGTTTCTCAGAGAGACCGAGACAAAACCGTAGTCATGATAGTAAAGTAGGTGGGGTGCCCATTTTCATGATATCTCACCCAGTACTGGTTTTCAGATTTGTTGGTGTGTATCATTCTCACTAGTGTGAAGTGATATTTATATTTTAATTAACATATCTATAATAATCAGTGTTTCTTTTAGCATGTTAATTAGAGAAACTATTATTCTAAAGCCTTTCATAAGTACGAAAATATAATCTTAATTTGTATGTTCAAACATATTAATGATAAGAATAAAATGATACTACATTAGGTTTGAATAAAGAATTAGATTTTTACCTCTATATATTTTTCATCTCAATATTAATCATTCAAGGCTTCAATTTTTCTGACACTGCATAGTATTCCATTGTGTTACCTGCAAATGGATGTGCATGGAGATTATCATGCTGGAGTGAAATCAGTCAGAAGGAAAAGGACAGATATAGAATGACTACATTCATTAGTTGAATATAAATATATGCCAGTGTTCTACTAATTGTGGGAAATGGTAACACCAGACTAGAACTAAACATTGAATCTACAGAAAGGGATTTATGTAATCCCTAAATATCTGTACCCAAAGCCACAATGTAAAGAAAAGAGAGAAATAAAGAGAGAAAAGAGAGAGGAGAGAGAGAAAAAGAAAGAGGGAGAAGAGATAAAGAATCTGACATAGAGGCAGGCTAGTGGAGGCGGGGGAGGGAATTGGGGATATTGGTGTGGGAAAAGACACTGGTGGAGGGATGGGTGCTGGAACAATGTATGGCTGAAACCAAATCAGAACATCTTTGTAATTGTATATCCCATGGTGGTATAATAAAAAATAAAAATAATCATCCAATTCTTTCAAGATGTCTTTGTGTTTACATGGCTGTATTTGAACTCATATTATATTACTTGAAACTAGGAGAGTTGAGGGCTAGAGATAGTAGAGATAGTCAGATCATTGCCTTGAATGAAGCCGACACTGGATTGATCCCCAGCACTGCATGTTGTACCCAAAGCATTTCCAGGAGTGACCCCTGTGTAGAGAGCTGGAAGTAAACACTGAGCATTGCCCAACGCAATCCCAATACCAAAATAATAGTAATAATTATAATAGTAAAACAAATCAAGAGGATATGGACCAGGATTATACCACAGTGAGTAGGGTGTTTGCCTTGAATATAGCAGACATGTGTTTAATATGTGGCATCCATTATGGTCCCCTGAGCACTTTTAGAAGTAACTCCTGAGCGAAGAGACAGGAGTAACCCCTGTGCATCACCAGGTGTGACCCCCTCTAAAAAAAAAGAAGCAAACAGACAAGTCAGGAGGGTTTTCCTAAAAATAAGAAAATAAATTTAATGAAATAAATCAAGGCTTTCTTATAATTTATGCAAATTTAGTCACATTTGCAAGTTTTCTTTTGTGACATGTATCATTTAATTATATTAGTCTTATTAACACCTAAAACATTTCCAGGACTCTAGTAAACAATCAAATTTGTTTGATTAATGATGAAGTTCATATTGATTTAAATAACTCTTGGAAAGTTTTGAAGCAGGCACTTATCCTAATATCATGCTTCGCTTGATTACTATTCATGTGGATGAGGAAAATTGGAAATACTTTATCCTTAAAATGTTTGAAATATCAATATGGAATTATACAAATGATCATGCCTTTGACTTTTTTTGGTGTTTCTTTATATGTATTTCTTGGGAAACAATGTTGCTACTTTTATGAATCAGCCATAGTGGACTATAGCGTAGCCATTGTTCCCTGTGCCCTAATAGTACTTTGTGGCAATATTCTCTTTACTTTTTTCTTTTTTAAAGAGATTAAAACAGGATGTGTGCTTCTGGATAGGGTGTGTGCTTAATGCATTTAGCTACAACTTTCTATTGAATAGTACTTCTGGGCTCATAAAAATGTGTTACAAGAACATAGAAATGGACATTATAATTCCTAAGTTTAAAGTACCATAAATCATATTTTTTAAAATGTTATTTGCTCAATGTTTTTATTTTTCTTAAGGATTTATGAGGTGTCTTCATTCTATTATCTAAGAACTATTATTAGTGGTGGGAAATGTACACAGGTTCAGAACATTACATGACTGAAACCCAACTGTGATCAGCTTTGTATCTCTATCTCTCACTGTCATTAATCAAAAATAAATAAATATAATTTTGATAAAATAAAAGAAAACAAAAACAAATATAATCATGCCTGGTTAGGAGTAAAGTGTGTGACCATAAAGTCCAGAGTCCATAAAATAAATCTAAAAATAATTTTGAATGATTATTTTTTCATAAAATAAATACAAAGGTAGAAAAGAACATATTTAGATAGTGAAAGTCAACTTAGAATGCCCCTGTAAGTACCGTCAAAATAAAAATAGGAAGACATAGATCATAACTAAGTATCAAAGTTTCAAGATTATGATAGTTAAGATGGTACATCAAATTCCATCAAAAAAGTCAAATGTAGTCACTAATTTGAACTTCAAAGAAATTTAAATACTTAGAATATTACCTCAATTTGTATATAAGGAAAATTATGCATTGAAAGTTAAGTGGTAAATCTTAAATCCCACAACCATTTAACACTAGTGCTTAAGACTGGATTTATTGTTGTTATTTCAAATGGAGATTTTGCCCTTAAACTCATTTTTCAGCCCTTGTGGTAGTTATACATAACTCTATACTGAAATGAAAGCCTAATTCACAGCAAACATACACATATATTATCTTACTGATTCCTTTTAAGAGTAGATTGTCAAAAAATTCTATCCTAACATGGACATTTATTTGGATGAAAGTAAAATAGACATTTTTTTGCCTCTGCTTGAGTTTTTGATACAGCTGTTCTTGAGAGAAATGGATTTTATTGATAAGGAACTTTGGTTTGTGTTACTGCAACCAATTTATAGATCCAGTATTAAAATTTGTGGAGCTTATATCTCTAGTAGTATTGCCCCTGTGTATTCAAAGTCTCAGTACTACAGTCTAAAGAACTATTACCCAAGAACTATTTATCTATGTGTTCAACTATTCCTGATGACAACAGGACCATGCTGATATAAAGGCAAGGAATAAAATGAAACATTGCTTATATTGTACGGAAATGAGGAATTTAGTGTAATTCTGATAGGTCAAAAATTCATCAAATGGTTTATTTCAATCTTGGCTAAACATATAGGCTTAGTATTATTACCACAGCTAATGGGTCTCATGAATCTGGCCATGCTTAAGTTTACCAGAATTGATTGTACTCTCCTGAAACCCAACCCTCACAGGTTTAATAGATCACTAACTTTCACAGAACATAAATATATATATAAATGAATATTAAAGAATGCTATCACAAATAACAAAGGGAAGACAAAGCCTGATGGTTAAAGAGCTAATTGTTTTTTCTCTTGAAGTTTTCCCTCTTTTATATCCCTTTACATCTTTTTTAGGTAAATTATTTTCAATAAAAACTTTCTTGCTTCACACATACAAACACATACACACACACAGATAGTAATAGATATATTTAGAAGAGAAAAATGTTAAGTTGTAAAAGCAAAGTGTTTTAATGATAAAAAGCATGCACATATACAAAAGAAGTCTGAACATCAGCAAACAAAACTAACATGTTCAGAAATGGAGAAAATACTTTAGAAGTTCAGAAGACAACCAATAACTTAAATAATATTAAAAATATTAAAATAAGAAAAAAGTTAAAAAGTAATCAAAAGCATTTAAAGATGAGAGCCATAAAAGCAATTAAACTAATATCAAATATATTAAATCAATGATAAATCACTATTTACCTATAAAATGTTTAAAAAATTTAAAATCCAGTGCATACATAAGGTTAATATTTTCATAAGTTGCTTAAATCTGTTACCAAAAGTTGAAAATTGGCCATATAGCAGTGTTCCCTAAAAATCGTTTTTAGCTTTTAATGGATACTTTCATCTGATGGAAACTTCTAAGGAAATAACCAGGGGTGTAAACAGAGATTTACAAGAATCATTACCAATAATATTTATGATACTGCTGGTAAACACAATTGGTAAATACTACCATAAATAACATTGCCAATAGTATTTATTATAATATGATACTTATACTTTAACAATGGTATTTATGATACTAAGATAACAAAGAATAAAGGACAAGTTTAAACTATTTTAAATTAGTACAATATGTCCTGTGTCATTATACAATGAGGTATCATAAAATGAGTAATTTTTAGGATTATTTAATGACATCGGCAGATAACCTAGTTTGCTAAGCAAAACTGTACTGAGTATTTCTCCCAGTGATATAATGTTTGAGATATGCAATCTAAACATGTGTCACCCATGATTCTTGAATATTCTATTTCTGTTCCAAGTCATTCTTTGTGCTCACAGTTTGATTCAACCAGATTTCATTTATTCCTTCAGTTTCAGTCATAAGTGGGAAAAGTTTGAAGCGGATAGAAGAAAGGCTGGAGGAACAGAACTGCATGTCCCAAGAGAGACGGAACTTTCACCCATACCCCAGATCTTTATTCCTGCTTAAAAATAAGAAAATGATGAAATGGTATAAATCCTTTGTGGAATCAAGGAAATTGATTGAGTTTAGATCCAGTTTACAGAACTCTTTGATGCTTGTATTTTCTTCATCATCTTAGTGTAGGCCCCGCATGTTTCACATAATGTATAAAATGATTTTGTTCTCTTTTGTTGACTTGATATAACTACATGTTTGTATTATTTTTATATTCCTTATCATTCTTTCCAATGTCTGTGCACTTTGGGGAACATTAACTATTAAATCCAAAGTTCTTTTTTTTCCTCCGGATTCCTTCATGGGACTAGACAGATTTTTTTAAAATTTAAAATTTTTTTTATTGTACACTGTGCAAAATGAAATTTAAAAGATGTACATGATTGGGTTTTAATCATATGTTTTTCCAGCACCTGTCCCTCCACCAGTGCCCCATACCCACCACCAAAATTGCCAAGTTCCCTCCCCTCCCTCTAGCCTGCCTCTATAGCAGGCACTATTTCTCTCTCTCTCTCTCTCTCTCTCTCTCTCTCTCTCTCTCTCTCTCTCTCTCTCTTTCTCTCTCTTTCTCTCTCTCAAATTATGGCTTGCCCTTCAGGCATTTAGGGATTATCATGTAACTTCTTTGGTGTACATTCAATATTCAGTTCTGGTGTGGTGCTAACATTTCCCATAATTAGTAGAGCACTAGTATATATTTATATGCCACTAATGAATGCAGTCATTGTGTATCTGTCTTTTACATTCTGACAAATTTTACTCAGCAAGATACTCTCCATGTCCATCTATTTGCATGTAAATTTTGTGACTTTGTCTTTTCTGACAGCTTCTCAGTATTCTATTGTATAGATGTACCACAGTTTCTTTAGCCAGTCTTCTGTCCTTGGGCCTTCACATTGTTTCCAGACTCTGGCTATTGTGAAGGGTGCTGCAATGAACATCAAAGTGCAGAAAGTGTTTCTTTTGTGTGTTTTTGGGTCTCCAGGGTATATTTCTCAGGAGTGGTATTGCTGGGTCAAATGGGAGCTCAATATCTAGTTTTTGAAGGAATGTCTATATAGTTTTCCAAAAGGGTTGGACCAGTTGGTACTCCCACAAACAGTGGATGAGAGTTTATTTCTCTCCACATCCATACCAGCACCGGTTGTTCTTGCTCTTTTGGATGTGTGCCAGTCTCTGTGGTATGAGATGATTCCTCATTGTTGTTTTTATTTGCATCTCCTTGATGATTAGTCAGAACAAGCTCTTCCTGTCCCTGGAACAAGCAGATGCCCTTGGGCTACATTTGCTTGGGACAGTAGAGATGGAGATGTTACTGGTGCCTGTTCAAGCAAATCGATGAACAATGGGAAGACAAGTAATACAAGTGAAGTGAGTGATGATTAGTCATGAAGAACACTTTTTCATATGCCTTTTGGCCATTCAATTTCTCCTTTTTGGAAGTTTCTGTTTATTTCTTCTCCCCATATTTTGATGGGGTTGGCTGTTTTCTTCTTGTAGAGTTCTACCAGTTAATAAGTTAATAATAATATAATATATAATATATTATAATATATAATATAATATAATATATAAAATAATATAATGTAATAATAATAATATCCTGGATATTAACCCCTTATAAGATGGGAAGTAAGTGGATATTCTTTCCCAGTCTGTGGGATGTCTCTGTGTTTTGGTCATTATTTCTTTTGAGTGCAGAAGCTTTTCAGTTTTTATTTAATCCCATTTGTTTATTTTTGCTTCCTATGTTTTTCAGTGCTGTTTCATCTTTGAAGATGCCTTTAGATTCAATGTCGTAAAGCATTTTTTCCTATGTTTTCTTCTATGAACCTTATGGTTCATATCTGATTTTGAGGTCTTTGATCCATTTTGACCTGACTTTTGTGCACAGTGTTAGAAGAAGGTGTAAGTTCATTTTACATATAGCTGTCCAGTTTTCCCAGCAACACCTGTAGAAGAGGCTGAGCTCTGTGCTCAGAGATCAAACCTGGCTTCCTCAGGAGACAAAATCAAGTGCCGAGGAGTAAACCCTGCCATGTAAGGCATGCATGTTGACCCCTGAACTCTTTCTTGCCCCAACTAACAATTTTTTTTCTTTGCAAGTGTTAGTTCCAGTAATTACTCCAGGCTTTGCAGTTTCTAGTTCTGTTTTAAGCAAAAGCAAAAAAAAAAAAAAACACCAGAAATAGCAGAAATAATTTTCAGCATTCCCTGAGAACTTGGATACGTGGTTACAAATTTGAATATGACCACATTGTCTTTTTCAAATTCAAAATATTAATCACTAGAATGATGCTCAATATGAACTCTATACCTATTACACAAAACTTCTAATTGATGATGGAATACGGCCTTCTTTCTCAGAATGATGATTATGGTAAACTTGACACTTTATTTATTTATTTATTTATTTATTTTTGATTTTTGGGTCACACCCAGCAATGCTCAGGGGTTTATCCTGGCTCTGCACTCAGGAATTACTCCTGGCGGTGCTCGGGTGACCATATGAATGCCGGGGATCGAACCCGGCCGGCATGGGCCAGCCGCATGCAAGGCAAATGCACTACCCGGCTGTGCTATTGCTCCGCCCAAACTTGGCACTTTAGATATACCTTTAAAGGTATATCTTTATATATAGTTTCTAAAGTTTCTTCCAAAAATATTGTTTCACTTCAATTAGGATTTTATCAAATGCTCAGTGAGTTAAGTCATGGAGAATCTAGATCAGTATCTAGCATTCTTCCCTGAAGCAAAAGGTTACATTTTGTATCCTTTATTTACCCAATTACCTGGTTCTATCTTGGTCTATAAAATTTTAGCCTTAGTAGTAAGTCACATCAAAACTCCTGTGGTTTTCTTTTAAGCTTCCAGGGAACGTTGAAATGTTTGGGGAGGTCTTCAAGGCTGCAGCCTTGACAGCAGTTTCAGGAAGGCAGTTGCCTTTACTGACTGATTCATCAAGTTTTGAATTTTCAGGCCTTTTTATATTAGATGAAGACTTGAATTTCTGTATAATAGCCTAAATATCACGAACTTGTTGTGTAAATTTAATTACTTATCTAGTTGAGGTTACAGACATTTTCTGTTTCCATAACAACCCTAAATCATGTGTAACTTCAAAAGCTCTCATTAATGCTCGCTGTATAAATACCTATTGCCTTAACCTTACCTTTACCTTAATTGGCATGTCTGTTTTATATGATCAGTTTCACCTGTTGGAAAGACACAGCCGAATTATGAAAGTCTCTTCCCACAATTCATTTATAAAAACTATGGTTACTAAAAATACAACAAAAAAATACCGTTGAAACATTTTCAAATAAGAGAAATGTGCATAAAATCATTTCAGCATTATCTATGGGTGATAAGAGGTGCTTACAGTAGTGATACGAAAACTCATCAGAAGATTAGATGAACAAAGCAACAGTGGGAAGAATTTGATATTCTGAGGTGGACCTTAAGGAAGCTAGGAAGAATGCAGAACAAGTTAGAGTTTTTTAAGGACTGCTATATCTGAGTTAAGCAGGTCTTGGTACTATGGAGTTTACAAATGGTTAAAGGGAGTACATAGCTATTTCTTCTGTGGTTTTAAGTAAAGTCAGTCAAGGGTATTAATCCTTTGAAGAGAGAATCACTTGTTGACTGTAATATCCCCTGGGTTAATTTTGTTACTCTTGATTTCGATTTAGAAGTCCCAAGACAAGCCAATATATGTGGTAGGAGAAAAGAGAGGAGTTTATAATTAGTTTGTCCTAGGGCTGATAGTTTTCAGTCTCTCCTTTGCTTAAGTACCAATTGAATGTCCTTAGTGTGACTGAGGGTTTCTAGCTGTTATATATTTAAGTATGTATAAAATGGTTGAGGTAATAATAAGGAATCTGATAGCCAATGTTATGATATTGATATGCTACAGATCCTTGAAATCATTGTAATGATTATTTCAAATTATTTTTTGAAATGGAAATGGTAAAAATCCCCTCATAATACCAGAAGCATTGATATAAATTAACTCAGAGAGGAAAAGTAATCTAAATATTTAACTTTCATTAGGTGAATATTTGTCTCTAGATACATATGGTCCTGATGGATAATTGATTGAACTGTAGGGAACTATAGTATGAGAGCAAGGAAGAAAGTATTTAACATAAAAATATAGAGATTCCCAGTGCAAAGACACATGGGACTTTAGAATTTGTGAAAAGTAGGTGGAACTCTGTGCAGGTGGTAAGAACTTACCAAAATCTTAAAATCCACACAGAATTTCCACACAAATTTTCATAGGGAAACTTTAACCCAACTTTGCTGACATACTGGATTTTTTAAAAAAGCAATAAAATAAAGGGAAAAACGTCGAACTCAATCATCCATAAAGTTAAAGGAGAGGAAGAAAGTCTCTCTTCACTCTCTTCAGTAGAGTAAAAGAGTACTGATAGTGTCAGAAAGTAAACAAGAAAAATGGGCACCAAATAACGTTCTGAGCTTTGGTCAAAGATTGAAGGTTTGGGAGCCAGGACTACACCCCAAGAGGTCTGGAGTGATGAAATGACCAACTGCACTGTCTCTATATACCATTCATTGGATCTGCACAATACACCCAACACCAAATTTTCCAGGGGATGCTGAAATGATGGGCTTGGTTATGTTAGAGGGGGTGTTTTTTGACCTTAAGTTATATTTTTTGGAGATATCTTGGATAAACTTTTTTTTTGAAAAGGGGAAGTAAGCCATATAATTTTGCTAGACATTTTCTCAGAATCTTTCCAACTACACCAAGGACAGCTGACACAAAAACCAATGTTAGGTCCAGTTGCAGCAACCACTTTGCAGCTTCTATATAACAGTTCAAGCTTTACAGTGCCAGTGAAACAACTGATTCTTTGCAGCTTTCATGCTTTTTACAGCTCTAGTGCTTTAGCTTGTGTACAATTTGACAGTTATTCAGGGCTTTCAGAATTTCAGTCTAGGGAACACAGACCCAGAAATATGCTCTTGAAGGATGTGCTGTAATAAAGTGATGGAGAGTAGTTTTATATAGACAAAGAAAAAAAAATCAAGGCTTGCTCCCATTCTTGTCCACTTTACGCAAATGAGGGTTTAGTTAATGCAACTCTGATTGGTGGTAAGTTCCTCTGATCTATTTTCATTCCTAAGAAGTTTTAGGCTTCTATACATGAATTTATATCCCTGCTAAAAGGATTATCCCAGACATAGTTAATCATGCTAGCTTTTCTCCAGACCCTAGACTGCCTCTTCATTTGGCTTTTTGTCTTGACTCAGTCCAGCTTCATGTATTTTCCTTTTTACATTATTAATTTCTTCCATAATCTCTTGTTCAAAGCATTAGAGTAGTGATGTACCTACCTCTTTTAAGATCATTCTATTCACATTATTTTGGCTTATTGTTATTGTTTTGAGCTAGCTTTGTATTTTACTAAAATTCCACTTCAAGCATTTAGTACATGGCTTATATAATAAAATTTAGAATACTTTAGGATCTTACCAATCTAATATGATATGTTTCAGACACAAGGAGGGTGAGCAAGTGAAAGAACAGATGTGATATTTTATGATATTGTGTTCACAATTCTGAATTCCATCCCTGGTAACACAAAGTCCTTCTCCCTCACCCTCAGCTTTAGCAGCACAGTTCTGAAATGGTCCTTAGACCCCTGTACATCTCTGATCCTTATCCCTATAAAATAAAATAAAATATATATTTCCATTATGAAGGGTCATATCTATTAAATATTATACTTTTTTGTTCTGTAAAAAATATTTGTTTCATTTTATCCTATATTTTCATTTTATAGCTATGTGTTTCCTCCTATACCCCAGCAATATTTTATTTTCCATATAAAAATATTGGTGTTTTATACAAGTCCTGATGCTCTGTCCCAGAAGCAATCTAATGAATTTTCATTTCTATACAAAATAAATTATATGAATCTGTATCTGCTCTTTCAGATCAATCTCTTTTCTGGGAAGAGAACTGTGATGCTATTGGCTGAGCTCTTGGATACTAAGAGAAAGAGACAGATGTTTTTCTTGTAGTTTTCTGAGTATATCTGTTCAACAGTGCTAGCGTTGTTATGGCAGTAATTTATGGCACTGCAAGGAATTAGTGAAACTCTTGATCAGTAAGAATGAGTCATGTTATAATAACAAGTAACTTTTCAATATTTTTTGAAACAAGCAACGTTTTCCTTTTATTGTCAGCATAAGTTGTGAAGAAGGGAGTTAATTTTACTTTACTTTCAAATTAAAAAAAAAATCCACAATTGTGACTTTTAATATGAACTGGAGTTTGCTAGGAGAATTCTCTAAAGTGTTACTGCAAATCGCTTACCTTAAAAATATGTAGGGTGTGTTGTGTTGTGCTTTCATTTTATTCATTCTACCACAGTAAAAGAACCTTGAGAAGCCAGTCATTAGGTATTTGAGCCTTTAGAAATCCAAGCAATGTAAATCATACTACTCATATTAAATAGTTATTTGTAAAGAAATATGTCATACTAATATGAGAATTTTGAAAATGATTTTGCTATTGATTTTTGAAGAACTGTAAGGAATATGAGAAAGGGGAGAAAGAGGGAAATCCTATAAATAAACGAATAGAGGGACTAGAAAGACAGTACAGTGTGTAGAGTGAGGTTCTTTCCTGAGTGCAGTCAGTTGTAACCACTGAGCATTGCTGAATGCGGCCCCCAAAACCAATCAATCAGTCAACAAATTAATCAATTAAAATAAATAAAAGAAATGAAAGACCAGAGAAAAAAGAGCGATGAAGATTTCTGCTTAGCATGAATAAGTCCCAGTTAGAGTGAATCTCCGTATAGCCCCTCTATGTCACCAGGTGTGACACTGGGAATTCTCTGAGGCCTTCAGCATGACCAGATACTCTCCACACCACAGAACCTGAGTGATATTACATTCCTAGGCTTGTGCATTGCACATCTAATGCTCAGAAGGCAAGAATCAAGAGTAGGACACACTGATCTCTTTTAGTCTACCTGGGAGGCCTCTTCCCCTTCCAAAAGATAAATGAACCATGTATATTAAGGTTATTACCTTAATATCTTTACAGGGTACCCAGGCAAAGGAGTACGCCAGACAATGGAAAAGGAAAAGTTGCACTTCAGGAGAAGAATGATGTGGACATCTATCAGGGTGCAGTGTTTCCTCCATTTTAACCTTCAGATAGACAGAAAATGAATACTTAGCACTACTTGGTAATTGAGAACCATGAATTATTGTCCCTATGCTATCAGCTCCTTACAGAAATGTGATTGTGTTTTGAGAGGGGCTACTTGTGCAAAGTAAAGAGAGGTGAGAGAGCTGGGGATATGTTCAGCCTCTAATCAAAGGGACCCTTAGCCAATGACTGATCAGTATGGAAACATAAAAAGTGACTCCATCCCTTAAGCAGAAAGAGCTCTAAACTCTTTTGGAGATAATATATTAGAGATTCCCAATATCATCTGGTGAAAGCTTGAGACAGTCTTAAATCATGACATCTTCTTTTTCCCATTTCCAGGCTGTTACCTCCATTTGTTTTATAAAATACCTTAGAAGCACTTCCTTTAGTAAAATAAAATATTTTTTCATGACTCCAAATTTCAAGGTTTGCTTCTTGAATATCTACTGAGCTATATAATTGATGAATGACTGTCAAATGTGGAACATACTATTCGAACTGGTGTTCTCAAGCCAACAAAAGCAGTAGCACATGAGATATTATTAGCAATGGAAACTGTGTTCCTCTACTCGAACCCAGTGATAAAATTTTAGGATGTACATGTAAGAAATTTATGCTTTGAGTTTTCTAGTTGGTTATAGTGCATTTTGAAGTTTAAGAACCACTTGTTAAGGAATGGTTTTCTAGTCCAGAGTTCTTCAATCTCTTTCTTCTGTTTCTTTTGTCTTAATTTTGTCCTTATGCCTGCATCTTTCTGTCTTCCATTGTATATCTATCTGCATCTCTTTATATCTTCTGTTATGTCTTCTCATCTATGGTCAACCTACATTTAGATAGTAAAATAAATGAGTGAATAACTCTTCATTTGCATATTTTTTCTGTGTAAAGAGGTGATGTAATCATCTATAGTTTCTTTGACATTTGACAATTTTTGATAAGTACAATTTTTGATAGTACCTTTCCACCAAACATTAAATTAATGTGCATTTTAACATAAAACTGTACCTTAAAATGTAGTTTAAAATGGTAAAATATTAAATTATATTGATAAAATAATAAACTATAGATAACTAGGTAAATATATAACCATTTCTATTGTTTCAACATGGCAATATTATTTCTGTAATACAATTCATAAAAAATAGAGGTATGAGATTTGTAAGATTTTTCTATGAAATAATGCATCTAAAAGCATAGCAATAGATAAATAATGGATCTGAAGACTTGTTATAAATTGGACTGAGCAGCATCTCAGTGGATAGTTTTTTTTGCCCTGCATGCAGCCCACCTATGTTCAGTCCCCAGCAAAGCATATAATTCCTTGAGCCCAAAAGAACTGAGCAAGTGAGTGAACACTGATCACTGCCAGGTGTGTAACAAAAGCTCTAAAAGTCAAAATAAAAGAAAGGTGGCAGAAGTGAGAGTACAACAGGTAAGGCATATGCCTTGCTTGCATCCAACCTGGGTCTGATCACCAGCATCCTTTATGGTACACTGAGCACCACCAAGAATAATTCCTGAGTACAGAGATAGGAGTAACTCCTGAGCATCACCATGTGTGACCCCAAAATAACAACAAAAGATATGAGAATGAAAATTGAATAACTGCGGTACTAAAATTATAATGATTTCTTAAGTCCTTTAGTTTTAATTCTTATAATTTCTCAAGTCCTTTAGTTTTAATTCTTACATTTTGGTTTTAATTCTTACATATTGTAACTTCTACATATGGTATTCTAAATTAAAACATTTTTAGAGAGAATAATTTAAATTTTATCTTTGTCATGTGTGATAAAATTGTACTCAATATACTTTTTAATACATGCTTTTTATAATGCTGAACTTAAATGCCATGTAGTTCAAATTTATAAAATAATTCATAAATTTTGATCACATAGAACTACTTTCAAGAACATATATGTTAACTATATGTTTATTTCAACTTGCTTAATGTGATTAATTAGGATGTTTACTGTAAATATTGCAACTGATTTTTAGATTTTATATTCTAAAGAGAAAACTCTCACTCAAGTTATACTGAGAAGCCATTAATGATAGCTTACATGAGGGAACAACAACCAACAACAACCACAGAAAAGCAAACTGTTCTTAGTCATTTTCATTTCCAACTTTGAATTTGCAAGCCAGGTTGCAATAAAATCTTATCTTGGAGGATGGGATTGTTCGAGGCCTAAGAGTCCTGTAATTCTATATGCAGACCAATAACTTAAATGAAAATACTTCCCTATTAAGGTGGGACAGACCTGCTCTTCTATCGAATTCAAACACATAGAACAATGAGAATTTCTGATTACAAGTCAGTTCCAGACAATTTCCTGGGATACTGAGTAGTTTAAATAAGGTGGCTCATGCATAAAATTAATTGCAATTCCCGGAGTTCACAAAATGATCCAAGGGTGCTGCATATCACTTAATAATTGCCAGACTAATCTGTCTTCAGTATGTTAGGTCACTGAGGGAGAGCTTGAATTTATTCTTCATTGCAATCAAATGTAAGAAACTAACACATTTCCTCTGGCCATCTGGTGAGTTGTACATCAAGTCAGTAATATGACTTCACCCCAAAATCTAATTATTATTCAAACATTAAAAGGATAACTAAACAAATAGCTTTAAACTGTTAACCCATAAAATGGAAGGTTAGGTTCAGCATCAAAGTGGACTGTGAAGGCATAGTTTCCTATGCAAACTAGTAAGAGGAAAAAAAAATAAAATGTCCTATGGTAGCAGAATTTTCCTGCATTATTCACTGATGCTCACATTATTTTATAGGAAATATGACATAAGTACACAGTTTCATCCTTCATCTACTACTTTAATCTATGCATATTTCAGAAATGTTATGAAGATGATTTTACTAATAAAACACATAAAAAGAACCATATAAAGTAAAGAGAATACTCAGAGAAATGTAGGTCATGATTCCATTCAGAAATACAATCAAGGTGTTAAAATTATTCCGTAGCAATGATTAATTTGTTATACTGTCACTGAGATATAAAAGGTGGCTTTGTTTCTTGTATCTTGCTTTTATCATTAAATGTCTCAAGGGACCACAGTGCTAATACAGCATGTAAAGTGTTTGCCTTATATGCAGCCAACCCGAGTTCAATCTCCATTACAACAAATGGTCCCTGAAGCTTTGTCAGAGTGAACCCTGAGCACAGAGCAAGAAAAAGTCCCTGAACTCAGACAAGTCTGGCCTAAGAAGCAAGGCAAAGCAAGGTAAAATTTTAGATAAAGGAAAAGACCTGAACTTTAAAATAAAAACATCTCATTGAAATTATTTCAAATTCTTTTATCTACATATCCTCTAATATGCCATAGTTTAGAAATTTCATAGGTCATTAACTACTAGATTACTACCCATGAAAATTCATTTCAAATATTTAATTATTACACTATTCTAAGTACTGCAATAAAAGCAATTCCATTAGCATTAAATAAAGTTATAATTAAAAGTAGAAGTATTTGGATTAGGACTATCTGTCAAAGAAAATATGTACCACTGAATATTTTGGAATTTAGGCCATGCTATTTTATAGTGCCATATAAGAATTTATATTTTAACTTATAAATGTTTTACTTAGATATTTTTAATAAATATTCTTCAGAGAAAGGTTAATGTAATATTTTTACCATGGAAAAAAAACTTTTATACATACTATATTCTGAGTATCAGTCTTCACAAAATCTTTGTACAATTTGTGATCAGTTGATCACTTGACATCTTGTTATTCATTGATTTGCTTGAATGGGCACCAGTGAAATTTCATTTTAGCCTATCACATGCCAGTGTAGCCCAAAAGCATCTGCTGGCTACAGTAATACTCAGAGCCGCAAACCGTTCATTCATGGTCTTGATGAAGAAGTCTGATTATCTTGTAGGTGGGAAGCCACGTGATATTTTGACTTACCCTGAGATGCAGTTGGTAACGGCTCTAGTCCAGCATTGTCTCCAAATTGCATTGCATGTCCAGCCCATCTCATTTTCTATGCCTTGGTAAACAAGACAGAGTCCCTGACTCTGTATCGTGACAGAGGCCAGACTCCAGATTCCTTCTCTCACTTGAGTGAGGCGTGATATTCCAAGAATCGCTCTTTCAAATCCTCTTTGGGAGACCCGAATAGCGCTCTCATCATATTTCCGTAGGGCCACGTCACCAAGGTGTACGTTAATTCAGAGAGAATGGTGGAGTCAAAGAGATGTGCCTGAAGCCAGAGGTTCTTTTGTCCTTTTAGCTATTTCTTTGATGCTCTTGAAGGCGATCCATGCTTCTCTCTTCCTCCTGCACAGCTCAGGTTTTAGGTCGTTCATCACATTGAGTTCTTGACCTACGTACACAAAACTGCTGCATTCAGAGATGTTTGTTCCATTGAGAGTAAAGGGGACCTCTGGAACTAGTTCATTTTTCATAAACATTGTTTTGTTAAGATTCAGCTGTAAACCTATCTTTGCAGAGATTAGCCAGTATTTGTGCTGTTTGGCTAATGTTTGGTGTTATTAGAACCATGTCATCAGTGAAGCAGAGGAGGTGCAGTTGCCGACTGTCTATCTTCACTCCCAGTCCTTCTCATTCTAATTGTCAAATGAAGTTCTTGAGGGTGGTGCTGAAGAGTTTCAGTGAAATGCTATCACCCTGCTGAACCCCTCTTTTGACATCAATGATCAATTGCTTGTAGAATGGTGAGATCCTGGTGGTGAATCCGAAATACAGCTCACGAAGGATCTTGATGTACTGGGTTTGAGCACCCTCTTTGGCTAGGGCTTTGATGACTGCTTTGGTCTCAAAAGAATCAAAGGCTTTCTTTATATCAATGAATGTGAGAAAGAGCGGCATCTTGAACTCCCCACAAATCTCAATGAGCTTGGTTATCGTGTGGATATGGCTGATTGTGCTGAATCCTTTTCGGAAGCCAGCTTGGTCGCATGGTCTCCTTCATTTATTTTCTGCCAATCCTGCTTAAGATGTTTCGAGTGAACAGATTGTAGATAACGGACAACAGGCAGATGGGGCGATTATTGCTAATGTTGTGGATGTCTTCCTTCTTGAAGAGTAGAACTGTCCTGCTTTTTTTTTTCCATTGGAAGGCACCTTGCATTCAGACAGGTAGTGTGTGATGAGCCTAACCAGTGTATTGATGAGTACTGATGGCAGATTCTTCAGGTTTTCTTCAGGTTTTCGGGTCTGACTTTGTCTCGGCCGGGTGCTGTTTACTTTTTACCAACAAATTGGCATGTTGGATTTCAGAAGGGAGAATATTGGGTATGACATCTCCATCCTGCTGAATTTGGTATGTGGGTAGGTGGACATGGCTTTCAAAGAGACGTGAGTAGAAGTCATTGATAATTTTCTCCATTTCCTTTCTGGAAGATGTGATCAATTCATCAGGATGTTGGAGGGCAGTCATCTTGGTCTTATAGTTGGCGAAGGATAGGTGGGCATTGCACATGCTTTTCCTGGCTTCTGCTACATCAGCCAGTATTTTTCCTCTTCGCTCTTTGAGGTCTTCCTTTATTGTTTCTCTGCACTGCTTTGTGAGCTTGGTCATTAGCATTTGGTTGCCTGAGGCTTGCACCTTGCCACATTGGCGGAATGAGCTCATGAGTTTTTGAAGCAAGGAATCCTTTTGTGACTTTCTCTCTCTTGGCATTCTTTGCACAGTAATGGAGTTGCTGAACCAGTTGGTTGTACTCTTCATCAATGTTGTCAAACATGGCCTCCTCCCATTTTGCCACAATGGTGACAAAGAGATCCCAGTTGGTGGTCATTCTGAGACTTCTTAAACTTTGAAGCCTTTTCTCCCCATTGCGTGAAGTAGAATTTTGCACAAAGGAGATGGTGACCCGATCCTATTTGGAATTTTGGGATGACAGCAACATTCGTCCAGGCAAAACCGTCAATTGAATATGATGTGGTCAAGTTCATTATGGAACTGTCCACCAGGAGATTCCCATGTCTAACGTTTCAATCAGCATTCTGGAACTGTGAGTTCCCATGAATGGTCTTTGTGGACATGATGACCTCAATAGTCAATCACCCTGTTTGTTCCATTGTAGGCCATGTGTCCGAATGTGAGTTCTTTGGCCGATCTTCTTGGTCCTATCTTGGCATTAAAATCACCAACTATCATCTTGTAGAAGGTGTGATCCTCTTCATAAAACTCCAGTTCCATGTAGAATTTCTCAATTTCTTCTTCCTTGTATGTGGATGTTGGTGCATAGACGGCGATAAAAAACTGCTGGCAGTGGGCCACATCTCTTCAAATGTAATAGACCTATCTGATTTTTTGGCATTCAAATTAAACAATTCTCTCTGCTAGGTTTGTGTTGACAAGGGCACTGACATCACCGATGCCTCTTTCATCGCATGGTCCCAGAAACAGATCTTCTGCAGTGTCAAAAAATCCCGCGATGTGACTGACACCTCCTCATCTTGGTCAGGCCAATGATGTAGTACTTGATCTTTTGGGCTTGCACCATCAGGTCCTTGATATATGCTTCTGATGCCAGCATATGTGCATTGAAAGTACAGACAATCATTTTAGTCCTTCATTTTGGCAGCCTAGATTGGCCCTGAGATTTTATCAACCACTTGTATTTGTCCTTCTAAGTGCTGCCATATTAAGGGCTCTTTCAGGGCCAGGGAAATAAACATGTTATTACTGGTTTTGGAATATTGAATATGCATCGGACAGCTTGCCAGGCTCTGCCGTGTGGGCGGTATACTCTCAGTAGCTTGCCGGGCTGTCTGAGAGGGGTGGATAAAATATTCTTGGTAATTTGGAGATAAATTGTGCAGCAGAAATATCACAAATTATTTAAGAATTTGCTTTGTAATTGCCCATTTATATAATTTCAGCCTTTTGGTTATTTGTACTCTTCTTTGTTCTAGGAGTTTTGTTTCGTAAATAACACATCTCATATCTCAATTCATTTTCTACAAAAGTTTTGTAGATAATGATTCTCATATACCTGATGATTCTAAGTTTTTATAATTCTGCTCTTTATGTCTTTACATTATCTAAGGCTTTTCAATAAACTGTTTTACATTATCTTTCTACTCACTTATTCTTTGTTTCTTCTATACTTTCAGATTCCAAATCACAGTTAAAGAAATGTCACTTAAGGATGGTTTATTCATATAATTTCAGAGCAATAACACCTAAAATTTAAATTTATATGACTTTTACTTGAAAAATTTTAAATACATTTAAGTCTTCAGCATTATCAAGTACCTTGTAGAGAAAAAATGGAGGGAAAACAACTAAAGAACCTGTAGCTAAGGACCTCAACAGTAGAGATTATTAATCCAAAGCCAAGTGATTATCTGATAGTTATTATATAATGATTCTGATATGAAATGTGATTTTATTTGATCTCAGCTTTGTAAATGCAATAATTAATAGTTATTTACCTGCTAGTTGGAATAATTTTCAATCAACTCTTAAGTTTTCATGTATTTTAAATTTCATTTATCATTTATAAGTGTTGAAACACTGTTTCATAGAGTTTAATGCAAACATATCAAACCCCCCACCAGAGTGTCATTCTCCTTTATTAGTTTCTCAGTGTTCCTCCTCCTGTTCTCAGCCCCCTGTTATGGTAATGTCATTTCTGTAGAAAATATAACAATACAATAATTGATCTATACCTAGATCAATCATTGATTGATATATGCCTTTATTATTAACCATACATTCTGTAGACAATCACTGTATACTCTGAAATTAATTCAGTCAATATATACATGTTTCACAAAATCTGCTGTAGTATATCTCCCGATTTCTGTTTTCTGTATGAAAGAATGTAACTGGTTTTCAATACATGTGTTATTTCTCATAAATATTTTGGAGGGAGGTCACACTCTGTGATGCTCAGGGGTTACTCCTGGACCACAGTCAGGAATTACTCCTGATGGTACTCAGGGGACCATATGAGGAAGCTGGGAATGGATCTGGGTTTGGCCACATGCAAGGCAAATACCCTACCCACTCTAGAATTGCTCCCACCCGGTATTAATAATCTGATGTTTACCTGCTTATTCCAGTAACAACAAAAAATGTTACAATGGCTTCTTTTGTGATTGCTTTATTTATATATGTATTATTATCATCATTATTGTTACTATTATTATTTTGGCTTGGGTACCACTCCTAGTAGCTCTAGGTCATAACTGGGTTTATTCCTTTTTCTTTCTTTCTTTCTTTCTTTCTTTCTTTCTTTCTTTCTTTCTTTCTTTCTTTCTTTCTTTCTTTCTTTCTTTCTTTCTTTCTTTCTTTCTTTCTTTCTTTCTTTCTTTCTTTCTTTCTTTCTTTCTTTCTTTCTTTCTTTCTTTCTTTCTTTCTTTCTTTCTTTCTTTCTTTCTGTCTGTCTGTCTGTCTGTCTGTCTGTCTGTCTGTCTGTCTGTCTTTCTGTCTGTCTTTTTTCTTTCTTTTCTTTTTTTTTTTTTTTTTTTGCTTTTTAGGTCACACCTGACAATGCTCATGAGTTATTCCTGGCTCTGCATTCAGGAATTACTCCTGGCGGTGCTCAGGGGACGATATGGGATACCGACCGGTATCAACCCAGGTCAGCTTCATGCAAGGCAAACACCCTAACCGCTGGACTATCGCCTCCGGCCTCTTTTCCTGTTTCTTTTTTTTTTATCCTTTTTTTTTGGGTCAAACCCGGCGATGCTCAGGGGTTACTCCTTGCTCTGCACTCAGGAATTACTCCTGGCGGTGCTCAGGAGACCATATGGGATGCTGGGGATCGAACTCCGATCGGCAGCATGCAAGGCAAATGCCCTACCCACTGAACTATCACTCCAGCTCCCACCTACTCCTGTTTCTTAACTCAGAGATCACTCCTGGCAGAATTCAAGGAACCATTATGTTGTGCCAACGGAATGAATCCAGGTCCTCAACATGAAAAGCAATTGTCATATTGCTATACTATCTCCATGGCAATGTATTCATAATTATTCTAAAGGTATTTTAGGTGATAGTAGAAAATATATGATTAATATATTATTTTCAATGTGTTTGAAATATTGTTTTGCAAAAATATATTAAAGTATTTACCGCTCATTTTAAAGTATTATTCTAAAGTTTATAAATATTTTCGTTATTTTTTGAAGTTGTGGATGACATCTTTATTTCCATATATCTTTATTTCTATATGCTGTTCTATATATGTAGACTTGAAATGGAGAAGATCTAGCTTTCACCTTTTTTTTGGTTTTACCTGCTTGCCTTCTGGGCATAAATGTCACTTATACTTTTGATGACCTTTCAATAGTCTATCTGGTATCAACATGAGCAGACTGTTGTCTCTTCTGATACTATTTCATTTTCTTATAGCTTTTCTACATCCTATAAAGCATTGCTGGTTTAAAAATTAGAGTTTCCCAGTACTTGCTCACCTCTGTTACTGGAACTCCTTTCAATAGTTTGATGTTTATATCATATCAGTTTGATAGCCCCTATTTTTCTTTTTATTTATAGTCTTTATTAAAAAGGACTGCTATTCTTGATCAAATGGATATTTATTTAACTTTTCCAACCATTTTAGCTTGAAAATTAAGTTTATTGATGTTTTATTAGACTACTTTGGCATAAATATAATTCCAATGTAAAGTAATATTTTATTAATGTCTTCAAATTTTCATTATTTTGTATAATATTTGAAGCTATATTTGTAAGTAAGTTTTGATCTATAGTTTTATCTATATTGTATTCTGTTTTGACACAAAACAGAATTTTGTTGGCTAGATTTTAAAATAATATGCAAACAAGTGGGAAAATTGACTTAATAAAAGTAACAAATCAATTATTGTTAAAGCAGATATATTCCTTAAAACACTATATTTTCACATTTTACTTGTAAGCTTTATTTCTATTTTTTGCTGATTTATTTTTTTTTGCTTTTTTGGGTCACACCTGGCAATGCTCAGGGGTTACTCCTGGTTCTGCACTCAGGAATTACTTCTGGCAGTGTTGGGGGACTATAGGGAATGCAATTGATCAAACCCAGGTTGGCCGCATGCAAGGCAAACACCCTACCCGCTGTGCTATCACTCTGGTCCAGCTTTCTTTTTCTTGACAAGAATTTTAGGTTGCTCCATAGTATGATATGTATGATGTATATGATAGAATGTCTGTGAGACTCACAGACATTCTACTTAATTATCTAAATAAAAAGCACTCTAACAAGTCTTTCGATCGGTTGTGCAGCGTTTTGGCTCCCAGGTGGAAAATTCTTCTCTCTATAACTTCATCAAAAACAAACAAAAAATGTGTGTGTTTGTATATATATATATATATATATGGATATATATATATATATATATATATGGAACCCCTCCCCTCCTAGGGTCACTTCAGGCAGCTCGGGATTCATATATATATATATTTCATATATTTTCATATAAAACAATTTCAATATTCAGCATTATAACTGTTTTTTAAAAAATGTTTCATGTATAAATTTAAGAAATACTTGATGAGCATCTAGTAGTTTAGAAGACACAACTTGGTTATAATTATGTATCAATTATGTAGAAGTGTCGACAGGTTATGATTAAATATATAAGTGTATTAAGATATACAGTGATCACCTTAATGATAATTTACTTCATCTTTTTAAAAACTAATACTACCTAATTTGTGATATGCAGATCAGGGCAGGTTCAGAATCTGTATAATCTGAAATTAAGTATGTATAATTTTATGGTAGTTTAACAGTAATTTGTCTGCTTAATTTAAATATAAAATAATTCTAGTATTATCTGTTTTTATTTAATTTTTGTAACTCATTTCATATCACATTTTATATAATTATATGTTAATGCATGATAAATTATATAAAATTAAACTATACCACAGATGTTTTGAAAAAATATTTTAATAAATTATGTTTTTTATATCACAAAAAATCACATGAAAGTAAACAGCACACAAGACTCTAATAGAAATACATCGATAATAAAAGACATTTCACAGCAAAAAAAAATGTTCTGCTAATATTTTGAAGAAAGTAACATTCAACATTATAGCAAGACACACTTGATATATACAATTTTAGGATTGATTAAAAATACTTTAACGAATAGTACTCTTTACCATTAAAGTATAATGAACAAGGATCCTGATAAACTCCTGAGTTAGGCCAGTTTAAAACTTTTACATGTTCTGGTCTTGGAGGCAAGGATGAGCACATTCTATGGAAACTCTACCTTTAGGGTTTAACCTCTGATATAGGAGGTATTTCCTTTGATTAAGGCATACAAACAGCATTTTGTCATAGCCTATAGGGTAAAAGCTAAGGGCAAAATACTTTTAGTCTACTTTCTTACTTTTAACTCTCTGTACAACACTGGTCAAAGCAATAAAATAAAAGGAGCAGGGAGCACATGGATGCAGTCTCAAGCACTAAGAAAAATAAAAGGTAGAGTGAAATCCTAAAGTTCAGGATTTGTAGTGTTTAGGTAGTGCTCATATTAAGGTCACTTGATCACTTGATCACTTGAATCCGTTATTCATCGATTTGCTCGAGCGGGCGCCAGTAACATTTGTCTCATATTAAGAAATAAATAAAATTACCTGTATCACCCGCCATCCCATTATTCATTGGTTTGCTAAAGCATGCACCGGTAAAGACTCCATTTGTTGGGAATGAAATCCATTACTGTTACTGTTTTTGCCATATTGAATACACCATGGGTAGCTTGCTAGGCTCTGCTGTGGCACTGGGTTAATCCCATGGGGTCCAGTCTTTTTCTTTCTCAGCGATCAACAATCCAGGGCCCAAGGGTCAGAGCCCTGGGGGGTGTAGACAAGCCTGACTCCTGTCTGCCACCTGCTGACACAGACCAGCACCACAGCCACACCTGTAACACCTTGAGGGGCAGAGATACATAATAAATGAAAAGTACTTAGAAAATGGACCAAACCACCCTTATATTCTACAATAAATTTCAAAGCTCAGTTTACTTACTTTTAAATATAAATATTCAGAAATTTTAATAGTGTATTTTATTCTAAATATCACTATTGTTATGACCCTTTTTAAATAAAGCTTTTGCTTTAATGCCACACTTAGTTATTAAATTTTTAACAACTCTGTGGTTTATTACTGAGAGCTGCATTATAATTTATATTCAGTATATAAACTTTCATTTGATTTTCAAGAATTCAGAAGATAATTAAGTCTTGTCATAGGAATATTATATCAGTTTAAAATTCCTATTGCCAGTGATTAAAAATGTCAATTTCTATATCTCAGTTGCTCATATTCGTAGGGATTGATAATAGACTCTTCAAGACAGTCATGCTGATATGTAAATTCTAACATATCTGATTCTAGTTTTGCTATTTTTAATTGCTTAAATTATTATTTGTTTTATGATGAAATCAAATCTTTTTATCACATTAGCCTTTATGTGTATCCTATGAGTAGCTTTAATATGGTTTTACCCATTTTTATATGAAAAATATATTTTTCAATCAGTTGGTAAGAGTTCTTCATAAATTAGGTTAATTAAAAACATTTATAGTCAAGTCATTGCAAATTTTGCCTAGGCACAGTAAATTTCCTTTTTCAATAAATGTATTATACTTTAAATTTTATTTTCTTAAAAAAGTAAAATCAAGCCCATATTTTGAACACATATTTCTTTTACTAATTATATAAAAGCCAAATTTTTCTCATGTTTTTCAAATTTGTTTAAAATACTGCTTGCATCTTGTTTTGAGGTTAAACAATATTAAAATAGAAAATTAGGATATAGATTCTTCCCAAACTAATCCTTTGTAAACAAGCTCTTCCCTACATTAAATCCACAATAGTGCTTGATCAGTTCTGTGTCTCTGAGTTTTCCCATATTCATAATGATATATAAAGGAACCAAACAATGTGTAGCCTTTCGAGTGCAGCATCTTTGTTCATTATAATAACTTTGAAATTCATAGTTACATGTATACATTTCAGTGTGTAAAAGCATTCCTCAAGTTATTCAGTTGTTGAAAGATGGTCATGTGCATTCACTATTATAAATGTAACTACCATAAACATCATGCACAGGCTATATATTATATAAAGTTTTCTGTCTCTAGAAAAAATATGCAGGAATAAGTTTATACATTATTTATTGGATGTATTCTTATCTTTTAAAAAATTGCCAAGCAATTTTTTGCCAGAGTAACTATTATTTACATTTAGCAAGTGAAAATAATTTTGTCAAAGCTGGTTGTTGTTTCATTCTAGTAGATGTATAATGATATCTAGTTGACTTGTGAGTTCATCACTTCAACAAATTTAAAAATTTTTCATCATTGTGTTGAAAAATTTTTACTTCTTCCATTTTAAACTATAATGATATAAATATTGAACTCTTAATTTTTCTATATCAATCCATGAGTTTATTTAATTTCCCCTCATTATCAGTGAATTTTTCCCTTTTTTTTGCGTTTTTGGATCACACCTGGTGACACTCCAGGAGTTACTCCTGGCTCTCCACTCAGGAATTACTCCTGGCGGTGTTCAGAGGACCATATGGGATGCCAAGGATCGAACTGAGGTCAGCCGCATGCAAAGCAAACACCCTACCCACTGTACTATTGCATCAGCCCGATTTTGTTGAACAAGATTTCATAATTTGTTGAACAAGAATTTGTAATTTTGGGGGCCAATTGTACAGTAGATAAAGTGCTTTCCTTCCACATGGTTAGACTGGGTTCCACCCTAGATACCTTCTATGGTCCTGTAAGCTCTGTAACGAGTTACTCCTGAGTGGAGAGTCAGTAGTAAGTTCTGACCACCTGAGTATTGTTCCCCTGGTAAATATGTGATTGAAGTATGACTCCAAGTTCTATCATATATCCTTATTATATAGCACTAACATTATAAGTTAAACTGTCACTGTCCTCCGGTTCATCATCGATTTGCTCAAGCGGGCACCAGTAACATCTCCATGTGACCTGTCACATGCTAGTAGAGCCCAAGGGAACCTGCTTCCTCCAGGAACATAAAGAGCCTCAAACTATTCCATCAGGTCATGGGAATGAGGTCTATAATTGTTACTGGTATCTGTCATATCAAATACGACACGGGTAGCTTGCCAGGCTCTGCCGTGCTGGTAGCATACTCTTGTAGACATCTAAAATCCAGCATTTATTGATGAACCGAGCCGCCCCTTAGGCCATGCGAGCTGGGCTGTGATAGGCTGGTCTGCTGGGTGGAGTTCTGACGAGGAGGAATTTCGGATGTGGAAAAAGGAGGTCTTCATGGAGTGGGGGGTCTTCTGGCTTGTTGTGAGGCTCTTCTGGGGTGGCGGGCCAGGGCTAGAACCTGCCATCCCTTCCGGTCACCTTATGAGTGGCTGGGCACAGTGAGAGCCAGTAGCAGCTCTGCCCCATGTCTGTCTCTGGATCAGCATACCTAGGCCGGATTAAAAAAAGACTGCAGCAGGGTGGATCTCAATGAGCTGGGCTGTGATAGGCTGGTCTGCTGGGTGGAGTTCTGATGAGGAGGAAGTCCGAATGTGGAAAATGGAGGTCCTCATGGAGTGGGGGCTCGTCTGGCTTGTTGTGAGGCTCTTCTGGGGTGGTGGGCCAGGGCTAGAAACTGCCATCCCTTCCGGGCACCTTATGAGCGGCTGGGTACAGTGAGAGCCAGTAGCAGCTCTGCCCCATGTCTGTCTCTGGATCAGCACACCTGGGCCGGATTAAAAAAAGACTGCAGCAGGGTGGATCTCGATGAGCCAGGGTGTGATAGGCTAGTCTGCTGTGTGGAGTTCTGACTAAGTTAAAACTTAAGAAAATAGAGCCTAATACTGTAGTATAGGTGGTACGCTCTACCACCTACACAGCAGAGCCTGGCAAGCTACCCGTGTTGTATTTGATATGCCAAAACCCAGTTACAATTATAGACCTCATTCCCATGACCTGAAGGAATGGTTTGAGGCTCTTCAATGTTCCTGGAGTGAGCAGATGCCCTTGGGCTACACTAGCTCGAGGACGTATGGGGATGTTACTGGTGCCTGCTTGAGCAAATCCATGAACGATGGGAAGACAAGTGAAGAATATATAGTGAAGTATATTCATACCATAATCAAAGAGCATCTGATCCTCATATGTTAATGTGTTGGATGAACTATAATAACTAAATTGGTATTTGGGAAGCCCTAGTATTTTAATTCAATAATACGATTTGCATTATTTTCAGTAATGTGGTTTCATGTTCCCCTTATACCCCAGCGTAACTTATTTCCTGATGCTACCAAGGCAGTTTTCTAGGAAAACACTATTATAATATAGGTGAGAGAACATAAAGTATCTGTTTTCTATAGAATACATGATAATTGTATGTGTGTTTGTTCTATCTTCTCCGGTTCTACCAAGTGATAGAAACTCAATGAGATAAGGAAAAAAAATAGATGTAATGGGATTTGATTACCAAACTACAGAGAGAGGTACTGACTTTAGTTATAATAGAATATAATGCACAAATTCAACCTTTCGGTCTACATCACTCATCTTATTTTATCTCAGTATCAGCCTTAAATTATTTTATTGTAATGCACTTAGTCATATCCCATACAACTCTTAAACAAAATCTTAACTAAGATATTTTTTTATCAAATTTGGACTAAAGAGTTTTTATCTTCTGTTCATCAATATATACAAATTTTGGTTCTTGGATAAGATATTAAGTTTGAAGCAACTGGGCCACATGCCAGTGCTGTATCCCTGGCATAAAGTTTATTAGCAATAGCAGGGAGATTATTATACTAGATAATGAAAATAATAAACATAATCTGCTATCACAGTTTTTATTCATTAAGTTACTAACTTGTGCAAGCCTTTCCGTTATTCCATTTTATGCATTCTCTTTCTTGCAATAAACTATGCCTTCCAAATCCTTTTATTTCAGTAGTTTCATGTCTCCATTCTTGTGATGTTTTTAAATACACATCCTCAGCAATGCACTACAAGATGTGATAGCATAGAGTAGTAATTAATAAAATAATTTTGAATGCTAGGAAGAGATCAAAGGGCTGTTACTAATGCCTGGCATACATGAGGTGCCAGGTCAACATGGCCCTTGAGCGATATTGGATGTGGTGTTACAGGTCTATGATACCACATCATGGAACTTAAGTACTGAAACTATCAGTGATCTCATTGTGTGGTCAAATATGTTCAAAAAACAAAATGAAAGGTTATTTTGGAATCAGAAAGAATAAGTCCATTCTTTGCTAGTTCCTATTTTCTGTTGTCAAACGGGGATGATAAAATAGTCTAGCATACAAGACTGCTGTGAAGATGTAGACAACTGAATGCATCTGTTGAGTTCAATATGCCATCAGGTATATGGTAAGTACTTATGTTCGCTTTAGGAAATAAAACATGAACTTCACTGTATCACTGTCTTCCCGTTCATTATCGATTGGCTTAGGCAGGCACCAGTAACATCTCCATATGACTGTCTCATGCAAGTAGAGCCCAAGGACACCTGCTTGCTCCAGGAACATAAAGAGCCTCAAACCATTCCATCAGGTCATGGGAATGAGGTCTGTAATTGTTACTGGTATCTGGCATATCAAGTACGACACGGGTAGCTTGCTAGGCTCTGCCGTGCATGTTACATACTCTTATAATCATCTCAAAATCCAGCATTTATTGATGAACCCCTGCGGCCGCAAGCGGCCGCATGAGCCGGGCTGTGGTAGGCTGGTCTGCTGGGTGTAGTTCTGATGAGAGGGAAGTCCGGATGTGAAAAATGGAGGTCCTCATGGAGTGGTTGGTCATCTGGCTTGTTGTGAGGCTCTGCTGGGGTGGCGGGCCAGGGCGAGAATCTGCCATCTCTCCCTGGCGTCTCATGAGCGGCTGGGCACAGTGAGAGCCAGTAGCAGCTCTCGATGAGAGATTCAATAACTTTAGGTTTAGAATATGACATGCTCCCGATGTAGCAAAGCCTCCTTCACAAGGTGTTCTGGTTCCTGGAAAGTTGTGCTGCTGTTTTCTGGGTACTTCAAAGGTAAGTGATTAAGACAATAATACCACTGGATTTCATGGCAACTGCTTAGGATACAGGAATATGATGAATGACTTTAGGGTCTAAATATATGCTGAACCTTCCCTAAAATTCCATTCATAGATGACAACAGATGAGACGGCAGAGGCGATATGAACTCAAATCCATCCGACTGACTGAAAAATTGTCAGAAGGAGACACACTTCAATCTGGCTCACTCTATCCCCTTCATTTAGTCACTAAGCTCTTCTTTGACAGCAACATTTCTTGTCCTCTCATCACCCTTTTAGGATCCATTTACATGGACCGGAGCTATAGCCCAGCAGGTAGGGCGTTTGCCTTGCACGTGCCCCGCCCATGCCGCCCATGCGCCCTGGTTCAATCCCGGCATCCCATATGGTCCCCAAGCACCGTCAGGAGTAATTCCTGAGTGCAGAACCAGGAGAAACCCCTGAGCATTGCCGGGTGTGGCCCAAAAAAAAAAAAAAAAAATGGATTATACAACAAAAATCCAAGCAAAACATGAACTTAAATGCAGAATAACACAAAAATTAACTGCTCTAATGTTATACCCAAATATTAACTTTTCAAACAGATTCCTTGTCATGTGAACAATGAGACTTGTTTATAATTGGAAAGATCTGGTAAAGATGGCATTATGAGATAGGGATTCAAAACAATGTACAAAGAATTTACAGTGCCACTGTGTGTGTATCCCTTTGCTTTATAATTTATTGAGCATGAGAATTTTAAAATTTCTTCTTCATACTTTTAGTATTCTTTTACAGGCATACAACACTATTTTTATCTTAATAGAATAAAAGCATGGACCTTGTTTGGAGATCATGATATACATTTCAAAGTAAAAGAATATTTTTTAAAAGTTACTTCATGAGAGTATAGAGAGGAAATTTAACAGCGCATTTCACACAGCTCATAAAATACCTCTGAGTCAGAGAACATTTAAGCAGTGTAAAACCCTGATATAAAGCATTTTGCAATTCCAATTTCAGATGTTCTGCCAGTGAAATGAAATCCTCCATGGGCAGAGAGATAGAGTGCATCTAGCCATGGATTTTCTGGAATAGCAGGACCCATTTTCTCAGACATGTTGGAATAGCTAAAATGAGTCAGATACTCTGAGACATAAAGTGGAGGAGAAAACTAAATAATAATTCTTAATATTGTTTGAGTTTTTGCATTTTAATATTTTGTTCTGTTGGTATATTTCATTCTGTCTTCATTGTGTTTTTCTAGTGTATCTTGATTATATTTTATATTTCAATTGAGATATAGATTCTTTATGAAAGTCTTTATTATAGGTTATCTGAGGTAGTACCATTATTTAGAATAATCTATTCTTACAGAACAATGCTGTAATTGATTATTGCATTTTTCTCCTAGTCTTATGCCATAAAATATTAGAATCACTTTTCTTGTTATTTATCACTCAAAAAGTCTCCTTTGACAGTATTTAAAAAAAGAAACATTACATGACAATTTAGGTTAAATACTAAAGAACACAAAATAAATAGTTGATTTGGTGGAAGAACAAAGGATTTATGCAGGAATATTTTCCCCCTGGGTCTTCAAGTAAAATCTAAGATCTTACCAGGAAGTATATATGATATGGACATTTATTAATACAATGAAAACATTTGTAAAAAAAGGTGAGTTAGAAAAGTTTCTAGTAAAGAGTAATTTGTGAAAGACTCATAATAAAAGTCTTAAAATAATTTGCAAAGGAATTTTTTATCAAGATGCATTAAGTATCATAAAGCATTGTAGATTATTTTTTAAAAGAAGAAAAAAAAACTACACAGCCTTCTGTGTAGTTTTGTTTGCTGAGTTTATTTGCCTTATATATTACTTTCTCATCATCCCATTTGGTTTTCTCTCCCTGGAATTTCAGTATTGAGGAATTTTGAAGAGTAACACAATTTCTTATCAATATATCAGAATGAATTACATCACATTTTCATTATCTACTAACACTCCTGTAAATCTATATACACTCATACAAAATGTATATTCACTACTTTTCCATGTGTTCCAAATTTTTAAAAATTATAGTCATCAGTGGTATTCCTGTTAGTAAAGGAATATTTATTCAGAGAGAATAAAAATAAGTGAGAAGTTACAGACTACTTTAACTTCCTGACAAGTTTTCCTTTGCTATTGGGATAAATTAAGTCTCAGTGAAGATTTAAATGAACAAAATAAAATATTAAAAATAACATTTAACATCTCAGAACCATGCCTTACTATATCACTTTATGGCTGCTTCTGATACTAGCTTTCTAGAAAAATCTTCACTCATTATCGTTTTTTATGTTTTGTTAATATTAATTATTAACTTTGATAAGATAAACAATGTCTATTAGGAGCATCTGGCTTCTCTAATCTCAGGAAGAGCAATTTCTGCTACCTTTGATCCAGAAACACAGACATACAGGCTCTCCCCTGTTCGGCTGATCATGAGGCATCTGGGAGGGAAGGCAGGTTCTTTCCCTGGATCACTACCCCAATAGAGCATTAGAAGAAACCAAAGGAACCCCCCCCACTCCTTCATAATCGCAGCCATTTTCAAAATCCAGACTACACAGCTCGTTAGAGCCCCACCCTAGAGAGAAGCAGATTTCAAGCTCAGGTATGAGGGTCATAGCAGCTAAAGTCACTGGGCTTCCATGTAGATGGAGTTGGCATCCTTTTCCCCCCCACTTCTGTCTGATCCAGGAGGCCTGGAGAACACACCCATGAACAATTCCCTGGCTGCCAGCCATGATTCAGAGACACAGACACACCAGGCAAAGCCGCTACAGGCTCTCCCCATGGAGAGAGCATCCACTCGGTACATTAAACTAGCAGAAACCAACCACGTTTTAGAAATTATGATGGTCAATACAAGAACAGAAATAGACCAGATTAGCCAATAACAAACCAGAAAAACAAAAACTTATGACTTTATCAATACCATTGCCATATACTGGCTGCAATAGTCAATATAATTGATGCCAGCTGAGGGAACAGGCATGGGGATGGGGGGACAGTGGGAATGAGTGTCTTTGGTTGTGGGAACACACTGTTGGTGGGATTGTTGTGGGATGATGAAATATTAAATAAAATTAAAAAAATTAATTTAGTATATTTTATATTAATTCCTATTTTTATTTGTTTTTGGTTTTAGAGTGATACCTAAGGCTTCCTCCTGGTATTCCCTAGTGGGACAAACAAAGGACTAGACATTGCTTACAAGGCAACCATTTTAACTCCTGTACTGTCTCTCCTGCTCTTTGATTTATTTAAATAAGTGTAGTACTTTTCTGATTTGCTACTGGAAGGACAGCACTTGGCACTTGATCACGATCACGATCACGATCTTCCCGTTGATCATCTATTGGCTAGAGCGGGCACCAGTAATATCTCCATATGTCCTGTCTCATGCCAGTAGAGCCAGGGGCATCGGCTTGCTACAGGAACATAAAGAGCCTCAAACCCATTATATTAGGTCATGGGAATGACCTAATATAATTGTTACTGGAATTTGGCATATCAAATACAACACGAGAAGCTTGCCAGGCTTGCCGAGCGGGAGGCAAACTCTTTTAAACACCTCCAAATAAAGCATTTATTGATTAGCTGTGCGGCCGTTCATATTGATGAGCTGAACAACAAAGAAAATACTTATTATGATCAGTCATTGATAACCTTAAGGTCTATAGTGAGGAAGTATTCCTTGCTTTAGCAACAATTTCATGAAAAATAACAAAAGTCATATAATGGGATTTGCACATTATAACCTAAAGATCAAACCCAGCCCATGCTTGCTTTTGAAAGTGAAATTTCATAAAAGCTCAGACACAAACATTTATTTTTGTAATGGTCTACTGTTGCCATTGTGATACATACTCCATGTTGAGTAGTCTGACATACAGTATATAGTTCACACCATTACTGTCTGTTTTTTTACATGAAAAGTTTACTAACCTCTGCACTGAAACCTAACCTGTTGAGCACAAGGTCTATTAGAATTGACAAATTAATAATGACTGATTTGCAAGTAACTCCAAAATGCTTTCTATCTTAAAACTTCTCACAGAAGCAATGATGACATTCAGTTTTGAAGGGTCTCCTATGTGGGATATGGACCTAGATCTTTCTAGGTTAACAAAGTAAATGCATAACAGATAAAAATGACCACATTTCATATTGTAGCATCTTATTCAGCCTCACAAAATCATGAGAAAATTCTTTTTTTCGAGTAAAAGATATGGAAACTGGAGTCAAAATATTTAAGACAAAGTTTCTAATAAATATCGGAACATGTATAAGTATTTAAAGTGACTTCACTACCAAAGTTAGTGCTCTGTATTAATACAAACTATAATCATCAATTTAATATTATAATGTGAATATAATGTCATAATGTTTAGATATTATTTCCAATAAACTGTAGTCTCTTATATTTAATAAAATAATTAAATATTTTGATATACTTGAACATTATAATTTATATTTTACTAATAGTGATTACTTAATGGAAAATAAATAATTTAAGTATTTCAGGTATAAAATCAGATTTACATATTTAAATTATTTATCTTACTGTTGTATATTCAGATATAAAGAATGAGGACTGAAATAACTTAGTTAATACCCAAATCATTTTCAATCTACTCAACCTTAAAGACAGGTAGTAATCACAAAGCTTAATTTTATCAAAGTTCAAATATGAATGTAAGTATAACTTTATATGAAATAAAGAATTCTCTGATGCTCAAAATCAACCTAAACTTCTAAAATAGGAGCTTAAAGTACAGAAAATAAGTAAATTATAAATATTTTCAAAGTTATAAGCAGAATAACTGAATTTTATTTTATAAAGAACTGCATCATGAAAAGAAAAATGAAAATTAAGAGGTTAGTGCATGAATGAGTTATTTATTTTTATTTGGATAGGGTTCAAGAACCTTATACAAGGTGCATCATATCATCTCTTCATATATTTTTTGGTAAAGCAAAAATATGTTTTATTAAAATTTTTTCTTAATATGTGAGTGGAGGGAAAGAGAAAAATTGAAGAGAGAGCACAGTCTTCTACAGAGTGGAAATAGACTAGCCAGGAAACAGACAAACAAGCAAGATATATGTGTTCAAGGGAGAAGAAGTCGTAAGAGAAAATTTCACCTGCCCCTATTTAACAAAAAATTAATTTACCAAAATTAACTTGATGGATTGGAGAGATAGTGGAGAGGCAGGTGTCCTACTCGCTTTATAAGATATAGAACATAGGTGTCAATGTTCCATCATTGGCACCCTGCACGGTTCTATAAATCCACCAGAAGTGAGCTCTCAACTCAGAGCCAGGCATAAGCCCTGAGCACAGCTGGTTGTGACCCCCAAACAAAACAAAATAAAAAACAACCCTCCTCTCATTGCCCACAAACATACACGGACAAAATCCCTTGAGTACTCCCATAGTCAGGACCTTATTCTTGGCATAAACAAACTCTGATACCAAATACCCACCCCTGTCACTAAATTTATGCAAACACCAAAAATTGTTTCTATATGTAATATTAATATTTATTTTTGTTTATGGGGCCACACCCAGGATTTACTCCTACCCCTGTGCTCAGGGTTTACCTTGGTGGTGCTTTATGGTACCATATGCAATGCTGGGGTTGGACAGGGACTGATTAGCAGTGTGCATTGCAAGCTTATAACCACCCTATACTGACTCTATAGCTCCAGCACAGCTCACTTTTTAAGAAGAGGTTGCACTACTAAACGAGTAAATAAAATATGCACTTCTGCAGTTTTCAAATTATATATAGAATACTTGAATAAATTGAAGACATGGATTGTGCAAATAGGTTGTGCAAGCACTGCAAGCAGAGAACAAAAAATCCAGTGCATTTATCTTGACAGTAGAACAAGTCTGTGTGTGATGACTGAGAAAACATCAAACCTGGCTGAAGCCAATTCCACAAGCACTTTGCAAGTTCACTTGAGACCATGAACACTCAGAGTTTCAATTCCTAATCCCCAAGCATAAAGATCATGCTTGAATATGTGATAGAATGATTGGAATGATGGAATATCCCAATGATAGAAGGATGGAAAATTTAAAGTGTAGCATGCCCAATTTTCTGAAGTATTAAGTTATTTGTAGCTTTGGCATCAAAGCGTTACGCCAGATTCAACTGGCAAACTGCATCAAAGCTCCGATCACATTTTGTTTTAGTTAGTAAACTCTCTAAGAGAATATCACAAAATACTCAAATTAATATAAAGTATTTGCAAAAGGTAACAACGTCCGATATGAGAACTCAGAGAGGCTGGAAGAGACAGTAGAGCAGAGAGGGCATTCACTGCCAACTAAGCTTCAATCCCTGAGAACACATGTGCTTCCCTGGGACACTCCAGGAGTTACACCTAAGTGCAGAGCAGGACTAAGCACTAAGGCAGAGCTGTGTGTGGTCCCCCAGATTTTTTAAAAATATATACACATTTTTAAGAAGGACATAAACATATTCAGATAGGGAAGCAGAGTCTGAGCAATGGCCCAGTGTGCTCTATGTATTCACTGCTTTCGCATATGGTTGATCCAGGTTCAGACACCCCCAGCACTGAAGAATCCACTTCTAGCACTGAGCTGGGAATAGTCCCTGAAAAAGTCAAGTGTGACCTTCAAAATTACAGGGACCAGGAGGGCGAGGGCATAAAGCAAACAGGCTACAAAGAAAAAATAATGAAACTAATTAAACGGAAATAAGAAGAGTAGTATTAGACATAAACATACCTAGCTATATGCCAGCCACTACAAAAGAACTTTGTATATGGTAATGATAGAATATTTTTGCAAAACTGCTATTATTTTCAAGAGACAATTGTTAAACACAATCTTATACCTAAAAATTCACATGTAATGTTACCTAGTTACAAAACTAAAAATAAAGAAAAAAAACTTACTGTACACTCAAATAAATATAATTTATCCTAATACTACCATACTATAGAAACTAGTTAGATGAACAGTAACCAGACAAAAAAGATAAATACACTATAAAGAATATAATCATGCATGCTCACCCGAAGGTAAGGTTTTTCAAGAATTAAAATGTGAATAACTATAATGGTGAATAATTAACAATGCAAAATTGTATAGTGTAGGTGTGAGACACAATGCAGTACAGTACAACAACCAGTAATTATTACATTATGTAAATTAGTATAAGCCAACTCAATGTGAAAAAGCTGACATAAAATTAGGGATGTTGAAACATTCTAATATAATTACTAATGAAATATACTTGTAGCTTAAATCTAACTTTTCTGTGATTGTTCTTAAGAACAAACAATTAATTAACATACTTTCTTTGAAGCCTGTTTAAAAATGAAAACCAGATAAAATTTTATGTATTTTTTAAAAAGAAAATAAATTCTTATGACCAATTCTTATATTACTGCTATATGAACACAAAACAATTTTCTAGAACATGAATGTATTTTGCATTAGACTGAAAGATATAATTTAAAATCTTTATTAATAATTAGAGTTGCAATTTATTAAATCATGAAGCTCCAGTTTTTATTTTTCATTGACTATCACTCAGAACCACAGCCGCAATCAGCTCTTCTGCTGCGTGGAGCTCTGATGAGAGGGGTGCCTGGATGAGGAAAATGGCCGCCCTCATGGTGTGAGGGGGTCCTCTAGCTTCTTGCAAGGCTCTGCTGGGGTAGTGGGACAGTTCTAGATCCCTCCTTCCCTCCCAGGTGTCTCGTGATCAGCTGGGCACAAGAAGAACAAACCGATAATCAACAGGAAGACAAGTGACAAGTGATACATGCAAGTGATCACTCAGAAGTTGCAAAATACCAAGCTGGTAAGAGGCAGTATATATTATTTGACTTATTTAATTAAATAAATTTGCTTATTTATTAAAAAAGTATCTAGCAGTACTCAGGGCTTTCTCCTGATTCAGTGCTCAGGGATGACTCCTGGCAGGGTTTCAGGACATATCTAGTGCTGGTATTGAATATGGATTTGCCCCATGTAGGGGTAGCACTGACCATTCCTTCCAGTCTTTATTTGGATTATTTATAATTCAAAAATTAGATCTCTGGAAAACTTCAAGTAGATATAAAAATAGACTTTTTGAGTTTTATTTTCACCAAATCATAATATATATGATAGGCATTGCCTTTTATGTTGCATGTAATATTTATGATAGACCTTGCACATGATAGACCTTGATCAATTATTTTAATTAACCCATTTTATCACATTTTTGTTAACTCAGAAAGCAAGGAATACAAGATTTTCCTAGGAAACAAAATGACACTTGTATAATTTGTGTCAGTATCCATCTACCCTGATATTAAAATAAGCTTTAATTAATGAAAAGGTGCCTTCTGGTTTCTATGTAAATTTTTCTCTATATATCTGGTATGCAAAGAATTTTCATGAAAATTATGTAGTTGTATATAATTATTCATTTTTAAGAGAACTGTCCCACCTCCATTCCATATGGACTCGGTAGGGTTTAGCCAAAGTTTGCATCATTTATACTTGTAAAACTTAGGCATCTAATCAGCATCAACTGTACTCAATTTTCTGAAAATATATGAAATCTTAAGACAGAAGTAAAGCAAACTCTAGAAGTGTAAGTACCAGTCCTAGAATTTTTTCTCAACATATCTGTGTTCAGATTAGTCAAATAATTTCCTAATAACTGTTAAAGTTCATAGAATAAAAAGAAAAGTAGATTTTTATGTAATCTTCCCATTTTAGCTCTTTCAATTTATTTGTTCTCTTGTTCCTAAAGATATCAAAATTTCAAATGATAGAAAAAATTACAGACTAGCTATTTAGATGCTTATATATCCTATTAGTTATTTTTCTCTTACTGTTTGAATTGATATAGTTGTATCATGAGAATACATACTTCAGGAATGAAAATAATATTAACAAAAGATCAAATAAGAAAGTGAATTAGAGAAAGCAAATAAGACAGGATAAAATTGTGTAGTTCCAAGTTAAATCTGTATGGTTGTATTTTCTTTGAATCTTTATGTCCATCAACTTGTTTCACCTTTTGTCTTCCGGGTTATGTAAGCCATTATTTTAAAAGTGAATCATTGGTGCTTTCCAAATAGCCTTAGTATCAAAAAAAAAAATAATGTAGAGAGAAATCTTGAAGTGAGTCATACTGCTTTGTTTCTATAATAAAGTATCCTTTTATATTTTGACAATTTACTTTTCCATAACAGAAAAATGCATTATGAAATGCTGAACTTTGAAATTAATCCCATTATTGAAATAATTAAATGTATGAAACTTCCCACTTTTATTTTTCTAATAGTTTCACTCCTAATTTAGTCTTTTTGAATGACATAAACATAATAGAAAAGATAAGAAATCACTTACTATCTGATGATTTAAGCATTTAATGTCATGTTTTATTCACATATGCAAATGCATAAGCATAAAATAATTAAGTATACATATATGCATGAATGTGAAATAGAAAACACATTATAATACACTGTTTTGCTTTATTTTTATTTTACATGCTGTAAGACTTTCTTTACCTCATTAATATTCTTTGTAAATAATTTTGGATGACAGCTTAGCTTATTATTCTTCATTTAGTGTAGGATGGAACTCTTTAAAGGGTCACCTCTCTCCCACTCTACAAAACATAAACAATTAGCAATATTTTTAATATGACAATTTTGATTGCAATCAGCACTATTGAAGAAAGCATTATTAATTGGATGCATATCAGCTCATTCTGTGGGTAGTTAACAAGTCATTTGAACCATGTGGGCACATTATAAAAGAACCAAACATAAGAACTCCTAAACTTGTGATGAATGTCTGGTCTGTACTAAGCAATTAGTCTCCCCACCTACAGTCCTGCTCCTCCAATTCACCACCCTGCAAGCTAAAATGTCACCAAATGCATTTTTGAAATATAAATCTGAGCAGGCAGTGTCATGGAAGTGTGTAACTCAAATCTCTTGTTCAGAGGGGAAGGACTGAAGGGATCTGGCTCCTCATTCCTGGCTTATCCCACTCCAAGCTATCCCATTTAGACTCAAGTTCTTTCAGGTTTTGGATATCAACTAGCCTCAATAATTTTTCAGTATTTGATAAAGAGAATTATCCATCTTTTCTTTTCAGATTGTCATCTATTCCTTTAATAGCTTAATGTTCAGTAAGTCATCTGGGATGAATGCTACACTCACTTCAGGTTCCCAAACAAATACACAACACTTCTATGAAATATTTTCTCTTCCTTATTTATCTCACACATATCACAGTGAGGAAAAAGCAACCCTTCTATTATCTTTCAGTAACCCCTTTACATCCCTTCAGAGAGCATGATCTCTGATCCCATGCACCATATATGCTATGGTTATACACATTCTCACTATTTGTACACTCTAGAGCAGGTGCTGTGGTGTAGTCAGATTTACAGCTGTAGTATGAATATGTTGCATGAAGTCCCCCTGAATGTGTTTGACTCTGTTAAACATATTCTAGATTTTATTGATGTGTATGTATGCATATGTTTACGTGTGTGTGTGTGTGTGTGTGTGTGTGGCTTATCTAGACTATAAACTCCAGGAGGATAACATTTATTTCCATTATCTTCTTGGGATTTTCTCACAGAGAATTCCTAAGTGAGAACATAATAAAAATTCATTTAAATACTATTGAATGGGACCTACGTTTGATTGAAAATTCATAGACACTGAATTGGAAGGATAAATTTACCTGGACAATTATTTCCGGTTAAGTTAGTTTGTGTTCAGTAATATTACTCCCAGATGAATGTGTTGGAACCCATTAGCAGAGCACCACAGACACTCCTGGATCCTAGTTCTGCCAAAGGACTGGTCTCAGGTACATTTCCAGATTTAAAGTAGACTTGCTGCATTCCTGCTCAGTGTGGACAACTTTTGCTTGCACAATGGTAACCCCTCAGGCTAAACTCACACCCACTTGATTTAAAGGACCTAGGAGCTCCTTCCAATCATCCTGGAGGGAGCTAGAGCCTGGGAAGGCACAGAACCTGAGATATACTCTTTCCTTAGAAACAAGAGGAATGGCCAGCTTCAATATAATATTCAGGTTATGGGGGCTGGAGCGATATCCCAGCAGGTAGGGCATTTACCTTGCACTCAGCTGACCTGGGTTTGATCTCTGGCATTCCATGATCCCCTGAGCACCGCCAGGAGTGGTTCCTGTGTGCAGAGCCAGGAGTAACCCATGAGCATTGCCAGGTGTGACCCCAAAAGCAAACAAACAAACAAACAAACAAATAACCAGGTTAGTTGTCTTCATTAGAGAAGGAATTCACAGATAAAAAGTGTATGTGTGTATGTATATAAAGTATTAATTATTAAGTACATACTTCAAACATGGGTACAAGTGCATTCAGAGTATCTCTACTATGTTTTGGTGGTGAGAAAATTATAGGATTAACTAAAGCATAAAATAGTCATGAATTGATTTGACTAGTTTGAGTGGTGCTCAGATCTCACAGGCTCTTTCAGATTTTAGACTTATTCATATATCACAGGCATTATTTGGAGCTCATTTTATGGATAACAAATGTGTAACCTAATATGTATTTCATATTTCACTTGATCACTTGAATCCCATTATTCATCGACTTGCTCAAGTGGGCGCCAGTAACATTTCCATTGGACCCTACCACGTGCCAATGTAGCCCAATAGCATCTGGTTGATTCAGGAATATGAAGAGCCTCAAACCATTCCTTCAGGGTCTTGATGAAGAAGTCTGACCATCTTGTAGGTGGTTGGCCACGTGATCTTTTGACATCCCGTGAGATCCAGTTCGTAATGGCAAGAAAAAGGTGTGTTGTTGAGTCAAAATCGGGGTCTAGATTTCAGGAAACAAAAACAATCACCAGAACTTCATTTGGGGCATTCTGTTCACTTACTAATGTTTTACATTTTCTACAGGACTTTTAGTGTCTCATTAGTGTTCATTTTACTCAGGAACATACTACCTAAGAGCTTAAACTCGAGAAGGCATTCTATTGCTTATATTTAGAAGCCATTTCAACCAGATTTTAATGAAATGCTGGTCCTTCCATAAATTTTGCAAGTGAGAAAACTTGGTTCAGAAAAACTGATATTGCATGGCCCAGATTTCAAAGGTAGGTAGTTGTTGGACCATTTGTCCTTTTGACTATGTTACTTAGCTCCTAAGAGAGCTCTTCTCTGAGAAATTCAATACCTAGATCACTTGCAGTACCTTTTAAAATATCAGTACTAAAGAATAAAAGCCATTCATCAGCTTATTTCAATTTACATGCCAGTGGCACAGCCTAAAATCCCCAAATACGAATAAATCAGCAGTTGAATTATGTGAAGAGTCCTGTGTAATTTTTCCCAAAGATAGTACTTGTAAACTGTAGATCATAGCTCAGTGCATACTCCCCAGGGCTTTGTGCTTTACTCATGCATGTATAATAGATTCGGCAAGTTATAGTTTCAGACACTGTCATTGTCAACCTACAATTCTTACACCCTCAAACTGTGGCCTAAAAATGTTCCAGTAAAATAGTTTTGATGGGTGAGAGTGAAAAAGTAAAAAGAAACAAAAGAGGGAGAAGAGAAAGAATGATGACACCTACCTCCATTATAGGAAATTTCTCTTTTCAACTACACAGTTGTAAAAGTGTCGACTTTAACAGCAAGCTTCAAGCTTCTCTATGGAAAAATCAGTGAACTCCCTGGCAGCAATCACATTTGAGCAGGAAAGGTTGCCATGACTGCCAGAGCAGAGGTGTTCCGTGGCGGGATTTTGCAGGGAGCTATTACTCAGTTAGAACTAATATCAGCAACCTTCACCTACACATTTGAGCTCACTTGGACTTTAAATTTAACTTAATCTCAGGTTATATCAAGCAAGGTATGAGTTAATGTATAAAACCTATTTCTTAAAATTATAACTTTTTTTTCTAAAGAAGAGATCTCTAAGGATTTCACTCAGAAAATTATAAAAAATAATTTAAAAAAGCAATGTCTTGATTCTTTGCATGTGTATTTTGACTAGAAGGCAGATCCTGAATAAAATCAGAGAAATTGCAAATTAATCACATGACCTTTAATTTTCTATCCCCAAAGTCTCTTTTCTGTAAGTGATTTTTGCTCTTTTTTGGGGGCTAACACCCGGCAATGCTCAGGGGTTACTTGTTGGGGAGCAATTGGGGTCCCCGAAATTATTGGGACAGAAGTTCTCTTCTACCTCTGAGGACACCGGGGAACAAATGTAAACTCATGAGTCTGGGGCAGTTCCAGAAAGGCTTTTTAATACTACAAAAGCTCTACCACCGCAATCCAATATAATGAAAGCACTCTAGCTCTGGTCAGGACTTAAACGATACAAGAGAGCCCAAGTCTCCCACCAAAGAGAGAGGATCTCACCCTAGAGGAGTCTTACCCCAAAGAAGGAGGAAAGGAGAAGGGACCTCAATTCAGGCCCCTTATATACACCAAAGTTATCCTATCTGTGACAGGGAGTGTCCTGTCAACAAAGAACCCTAAATAGCTTGTAGAAGGGTGGTGCCACACTCTATTATAGGTATCACTTGATCACTGCAGAAGCCTGCTCTATTATAGGTATAAACAAAGGATTAATCTGAGGACTAATCCCTTCCTTCTTCTGAGATTATCTCTTATGTACAACACTTGAAAGAAAGAGAGATAGAGGGGGGCTGGTATAAAGTAATACATCTTAATTTCATGAGCTTCATGTAATCTAGACGGTACCCACAAGGTCCTTCTTATTTATTATCTGCACCTGGGTGATTCTGAGTATCTTGTTCTCTGTATACTGAAAGGGTCACACTCACTTGCATGAGGGCAAACTAGTATGATATTTCCTATAATCTTAAAGATAGTTTCAATGTAGCCAGGGAGGTAATCTGGTAAATTCTAACTGTCCCATGCCGGGTGCAGTGGGTATAAAGAGGAGCTGTGCCCAATCTAGAAAACATACATATCTTAGTAGATGCATAATAACTCAGAAGTTATTCAGAGTTGGGCCAGAGAGATAGTCAAGCAGTTAGGGAGTTTGCCTTGCACGCAAAGGGACCATGCTGGCCCGGCTTCAATCCCTGACATCCCATATGGTCCCCGAGCACCACCAGGAGTAATTCCTGAGTGCAGAGACAGGAGAAACCACTGAGCATTGCCTGGTGTGATCCAAAAAGCAAAAAAAAAAAAAAAAGTTATTCAGAGTCAAGGTGACTTCTGTTACTGCCACACCCTCTAGCAGTGTTTACATAGAAGAGAAATCTCATTAGAATGAACCTTGGCTTAAGTACATGTAAGTAGATTAAACTGTGAATGGGTAAAACAGCAAAACTCCCAAACTAGCTAAGCCTGTCATCCAACAGTTACTCCTGTTTCCTTGTTCAGGAATTACTCCTGGCGGTGTTCAGGAGACCATAGGAAATGCTGGGGATTGAACCGGGGTCAGCCATGTGCAAGGCAAACACCCTACCTGCTGTGCTATCGCTCCAGACCCCTTGTAAGTGCTTTTCTCTTTTTTAAAATCCTCCTTTCTGGCTGGGGCTTTTATGAACTAATAATCACTAATCTTAGTACATGTGGGTATGGCCAACCGAGGTTCAATCCTAGGCACGATGCCCTGTCTTTCCAGGGCAAAATGAGGAGTGATCCCTGAACACAGAGCCAGCCTTCAGCACTTAGCACAACCAAGTGTTCCCCACTAACAAAATACACAAACATAACACCCTCCCTCTTCTTTACCTCTCTTCACTTCCTTTCTCTACTCTTTCCATTTTATTACCTATTTCCTTCATTCTCTTTCAAACCCCTGTTTTCATAATTCACACATGGATTTCTCCTTAGAGTTTTCATTATAGGAACTCTGTGACCCCCCCACTTGGTTCTGTTTCTCTCTTAAATAATGCTCCCTATGGAAGGATGACTTCCATGCACAATTATACCAAAGGAAAATAGAAGGTAAAGAGGAATGACATCAAAAGTAAATGCTGTGATTATCTAGAAGAATAAGGAACCCTTCAACACCTCTCTCCCTTAGCTGGGAGCTTAATTGCAAGCCTTTTGTTCTTTCCTTATGTACCTGCTCTTACCTATAGAGAATGTAAATTGCCTTTTTAAAATACAGTGTATGCCATGACTAAGAAGCAGTTTTACAGAACAACATTTTATATGTAGTCAAATAACTATTCATTGTTATTGATATGTTACTAATCATCCTGGAAAGAAGAGATCTACACCCACTAGGTAATGTGATATATGGGGAGCTGTAGGAGTCCGGGCTTAAAATTATATATAATAGCCAATTTCATCATATTACAGGGTTACTCCACCTTTTATGAAGAAATAACGTAACTTTTATATTTTCTTCATTGTACTTTGCACTCAAAGTATTTTATTTATGTCTTTTCATCCTTTGGTTTTACAGTATATATAAATAGTTAATTATATCATTAGCTCAAATGCTTCCCTTGTATCCAAATGAAAGGCTGTTGCTTACATTTAATTTAAGGGAAAAAAATCTCCATTTAGCTACTGCTATATGATTATGCTCTTAGTGGAGAGAACTGAAGATAAAATAATAAACGAGCCAATCAAACAAAATCCTTCTTCTCCCTAAATCCTGACAGATGATAGAGACATTTGGACCCAGGTTTCAGAAGGTTTGCATTCTGAAATGAAAGCCAACAGGACAGGGAAATGGACACACAGCACATGCAAACTCAGTGAAAAGCAGAAGTGTCAAATGATAGTTCCAAGGCTGAAGCAAGCATGACAGTTTACTGATAAAATGGTAACAAAGGAATAGAAACCAGTCCAGGAGGCTACAACTCGGTATTTTTCATCTTTTGACTAGAAAGAAGGTTATTCTTCAGATTCTATTTGTGGTGCAGATGGGAAAACGAGTGATATACAGTCAGAATCAACTCCAGAAAAAGCTGATGCACTACCTAGGGAAAAAATAAACCACTTTCATTTCAGTTTTGCCAGTTCATAAGAAGAGAAAGACAAATCTACAAAAATTGTGTATTCCCTCAGAAAGCATGTCCGCACCAAAACTAAGCAAAAGTGTAAAATCCCCACACCTCAGTATGGAAGTGGAAAGACAGTCAGAAATGGAAAGATAGTCAGAAAAAGGTCCCTAGGTAATTCTGACCTTTTCTGCAGACCTTGGCCTTATTTTCACAAGTCTCCCACTTGTCTCTCAGCCCCCCTTGCGGTATTTACTTCTCATGACATCTATATGATGCAATTTTGTTTTTTTACTTTCTGAGGCCCAAAGATTTTTATAACTAAGGAACAACTTGACCTCTCTACTTGGTTGGTTCATAAAGGTCTTGCAGCACACACATACACAAAATACCATCCTTCCTCTGGGTTCATCGCAGGTGGGCAAACAAGTATTTTACAGATCAGCAAAAGAAGCATATGGAAGTGCATCAAGGGTCAGAGAGAACCCAGTGTTTACAGCACTTGCCTTGCCTGTGACTAGCTGTAGTTCAATCCCTGACACATCTCCAGTTTCTGATCACAGCCAGGAGTATTCCCTGAAGAAAGTTCAGGACTACCTCTTGAGTACTACCAGGGTGGCCTCCAAACAAACAAAAGTGGATTAATCATAATACACTTGTATTATATACAAGATGTATTGTATTAATATAATTGTGATTAATAAAATACCTCTTGTATGTAAGAACCAGTAAAAGTGTCTCATATTGTTCCAAATACCATCTTTAGATATCCTAGTGATTCAGTGAGCCCCCTATAGGTGGAACATATGAAGTGGAGAGGAGATAGCCACTTTGTTCAAAGCTTCCTTGCCACCTGGGACTGGCTGGGAAGTTTAGGATTGTTAAAGTCTGCTATGTTAAACTGTTATGTTGTTAAAGTGCAGCATGGGCCAGAGCCCAGCCATCCCCACTAATGACTGTCAAACCAAACCTGAGGCCCACTGCTCAGAATTCTTCCCCACCACCAGATTCTTTGGAGAACTCTGGGCTCTGGCTGGAGTGAGGAATTGCTTTTTGCAGGAATAGAAAGTCAGCCATCAATATCTTTGTTATGGGAGCACAGACTTTTTTGGGGCTTGCCCTTAAACAGTCAAGATTGCAAACAAGGGACTGGGGTCAAATGATCAAATTGAAAAAAGATTTATGAGGAAAAAGAGAAGGAAGGCAGGGAAGTTTCCAGCTTATGCAAGGCTTCTCCTAAGGAAGGATAAGGAAGATGCCCTTCTTCTTTAATACATTTACACAAAGGTGGGTCGGGAACATTTCTGCATTATGTTCTAAGAAAGCTTTCTGTTAACAAGGGAGAGATGCTGAGATGATTCTTTTCCAGTATAAGATCTAGAGGGGTTGAGGTCATCCAAGTTATCAGGCACCACCCAGGTTGACCTTCTGTACTTCCATACTGGAGATTATGTTTATTCAAGGTAGTAATCCTAATCTTGCCCTGCCTCTTCTTCCCTTTTATGCCCCTGGATGCAGGTCTTGATGCCAAATTGTTTTTCCTAACAGGTCTCATCTTGAAACACCCATGATATAATATTGTTGGCATTAAGATTTGAAAGATGTCATTTGAATTGAAGATTTACCATTAGGTGTGTTATTTAGGCATGCCATTTTATCTCTCCAAATAGGCTTCTATTGTCTGTGAAGAAGAAAGGTGATCAAAACAACTGTCTCCTCAGGCAATATTTAATACAATGCCTTTAAGGTAGAAAAGATATTTAAACGATCACTGCCATTGCCATGGGAATTATGTGCTAGTATTAAAGCAGCATCAAATTTAAGCCCAATTGGCATAGCTAATAAGAGGAAATGAATGGTTCTTTCCGTCTTCTACAATGTAGCAAAAATGTACATAGTTGGATTTCAGTCAGGGTTGTGAGCACCAACAAGGCTATTCTTTTCAACTCCATTCTTCTCATTAATAGCCTTATCTAGAAGTTGTCTTTCTCCATGATCTCAGGATTATGCAGACTACATAGGTATTGATTTCTACGGGTTTGTAGGAATTTCCAGTTGGAAGTAAGACGTTATGTGACCCACCATCAAGCAAATTCTGAAGACAGAAATTCTGAGATTTTTTCTGTGGAAAATCTTAATGTTTCTGTGGAAAATCTTAATCTGGGAGCATAGTGCAGTAGAGAGTGTCGTGCAGATATCTCAGCTACAGCTGCAGAGGTAAAGTAGTGAAGAAGAGGGTGATATATGGTCATCAGAGTTTTCACCAGAGGGAAGGAAAGCAAATATTGTGTCTTTGACAAAAATGGGAAAAACAACAATTCCCCAAAAAATAATCTCTGGATGCTATTTGCACAGCTGTTTAAAATTTGTAACATTTGCTACATGCAAACACACACACACACACACACACACACACACACAAACCATCAAGGACTATCAAGGTTTAAAACATCAGTACTTTTTGATTCCTTTTTATGATTCCACTATCAATGGATTGTTAAATCATTTAGTTAAACCAAAATAACTTTGGGATCAATAGTGATTGCACTGAACACCAGATCCATCTAAGATTGATGACAATAAGAAAATGAGGAAATGACTCAGCCTAAAATTGACTCCCTAAATGTCAATTTTAGGAAATGACTCCCTAAAATTGCTAGGGAAGAGAACCCCAATGGAACGATTGTCTTCAATTGTGTCATAGTTGAGGAAACTGGGAAAGAAGCTGGGGCAAGAATGCCATCGAGGAAGACTTTAAAATGCAAGAAATGAATATATAAGAATTTTGGCTCTTTATCACTTTTTGTTTTTATATTTGGTGCCATAAAAAAGTTATCTCAGTTAAAAAATTAATTCTGATATAAATTTACATAATGAAACCTCATGTTTGTTAACAGAGGTTAAAAGATGAGAATGCACAGTAAAGGTTCTGAAATCAATTAGTTTTACTTACAGAGATATAGTTAGAACACATAGGATGTATGAGAAAGATTCATCATAGTGAATTTAGAGATTACTTGTATATCAGGGAGCTAAATTCACCCTCACCTACCCACTCCTTTTCAGCTAGAGAAAAATGTGCTGTTATAATTGAGATTCATTTTTATGCATTTGGGGAATGACGCTTTTGCAAACAAAGACATGAATTCAAATGTCAGCTCCACAATTCTACCTAGGTGAATTGACTTAACCATGATTATTCTTGAAACTTGGTTTCTCCATATATAATGTAGAGGAATTATTTAAATTTCTCCTCCTGAATCTTAGAATCATAAGTATTAGATTTTAATTTAATTTTCTTTGGCTGTCTAAAAGTTGTGCTTAGTAACTTCTATTGAATTCATAGCAATGTTATGAGATAACAAATTTCTTTGTTCTGTGTTGATAATCATTAAGCCAGATACTCATATTAGAATATTTTAAACATTTCGCAATTAATACATTGCTAAGTTTTTAAATTATCAAAAATTATAAATTAACTCTTTGCTTTTCTTTCTTTTAAAGAAAAAAATCTTTCTTTAAAAATAAAAAGCATCACTCCTCCCTGCTAATGTTCCATTCACACTTCAAATTTGGGCATAGTTAAAAATATCTGACGAATATGAAAAATAAGGGTTTTCCCTCAGTTTTGATTTTATCTCTCATCTAGTCATAGCAATGTATTATTTTTTTTTCTCTTGTCATTCACCTGACACATATTTAGAACCATCTGCATGATAGAATCAGGCTACAGACTAGGCTAGTTAAAACACCAAATTAGATTTTGCAATGTCTCCTGTGGGGGAAGTCTTTGCACTTACTGAACTAACAATTGCCTTTTTGTTATGTAAGACTGATTTAGGAGAGAAAATACGCTCATTTATATACTTAAGATTCCCAATAGAAGACAAACTGAAAGATTGATTTCTATTGCATGCACACACACAAAGACTAAAACATTTTACCAATAAAATCTACCTCCCTGTTTATATAGGCTAGCAGAGGGTAATCTGCAGGAATGCAGGAGATGTATTTTTTTTTCTATTCTATTGTCAAAGGATCTGAACACAAAAAAGATTGAAATGCATAAGGTACTAGTAACCAGCAGATGGTGCTTTTGGTAATAAAGTTATAAGATTAATTGGATATCGTCTCTGTACAATTTTTTTTATCAGTAGGCCAGGAAAAAAAAGAAAATGTTTTTTGTCATTATATGAAACAAATACTACATTTAAAAAGTATAGAAAAGCTTAACAGATATTTTCCAATACCTTGTTGTAACTAGGTATTTTTAATTCTATAAATACTTACTTTGAGCTTCCTTTGTTCTTCTAAATGAATCATATAGAGTAATTTAACAATATACCATTGATGCCGGTTGACTTATCACAGAAACATTTTAACAAGAAATAAATTTTATGAATTTAAAGAAAAATGCTACCTTTTTTATTATTTTTGGGTCACACCCGGCAATGCTCAGGGGTTTCTCCTGGCTCTGCACTCAGGAATTACTCCTGGCAGTGCTCGAGGGACCATATGGGATGCTGGGGATCGAACCGGGCCAGCAGGGGCCAGCCGCGTACAAGGCAAATGCCCTACCCGCTGGGCTATCGCTCCGCCCTGAAAAATGCTACTTTAAAGACAATAAAATTAATTCATTAGTTTTATATATTATTAACAAATAGTACCCTTTACATGACTCCTTTTGAATACCATCATTTATTGTTTCCATATTTTGCAATTTAAATTATCCTATCACATTTTATGATATGATTAATATTAATAATTCTATCACTTTTTTGTGCAAAAATGATACAATATCTGTATACATTTTAAAAGATACAATAGTTCTGATAAATTTAGACACTATATGTAATTCTTTATTATTATTATTCTGCGAACGTTGAAGGTCTCTCAACTTTCAAATTTTTACTTCAAATGTCTTATGTTTTAATAGCTCTTAGACAAGAGGCTATGTAGTCATTTTTTTAATCTATGTGGAAAACAAAACAATATATAAGTTACATGCCTTTACTATAAAGGTCAAAAAAAATTTGCCATCCAGTCTGTCATTAGCCACTTCCTTTGTTAGTCCTTACTTGTTTTGAGCATTATTCTCTGTAAATAAAATACTGCTGCATCATTCTGAATTTCCATGTGTTTCTTCATAAATATTTTATAATTTAAAAAATCCCAATATTTTTCAAAAGTTTCTACCATAAAAGATGTGAACATGCCACATGCTATTCCAGAAGAGGAGTTATTTATATGTGCAGATATGCTATCATCACTATTATTCTGAAATGCAGTCTACATCTTATACTTTGCCTTTAATCCTTGAAAGAAAAGGTGCTTTTATCTCTGCTTGAGATAAGAAGAAATAATCAAAGATATACTTTCATTGCATTACATAGCTAATAAGTAATTTTGCAAAAATATTTTAAATTAATTCACTAGATCACTCGATTCCCATTCATCATCTATTTGCTAGAGCGGGCACCAGTAATATCTCCATATGTCCTGTCTCATGCTAGTAGAACCCAAAGGCATCCACTTGCTCCAGGAACATAAAGAGCCTCAAACCATTATATTAGGTCATGGCAAAGACCTAATATAAATGTTACTGGTATTTGGCATATCAAATACGACACGAGCAGCTTGCCAGGCTTGCCGTGCAGGTGGCATACTCTTTTAGTCACCTCTAAATAAAGCATTTTTTGATGAACCGCGTGGCCGCGGCCGCGCAAGCCGGGCTGTGATAGTCTGGTCTGCTGGGTGGAGTCGTGACAAGAGGGAAGTCTGGATGTGGAAAAGGCGGCCCCCATGGAGTCAGGGGGGGGGGGGGGGGCGGCCGTCTGGCTTGTTGTGAGGCTCTGCTGGGGTGGCAGGCCAGGGCTAGAACCTGCCATGCCTCCCGGGTGCCTCATGAGTGGCTGGGCACAGGAAGAGCAAGTAGCAGCTCTGCCCCATGTGTCTGAGAGTCTCTGGTTCAGCATACCTGGACCGGATTGAAAAAAAAAAACCTGCTGCAGGGTGGGTGTCCATGATCCGGGCTCTGATACACTGGTCTGCTGGGTGGAGGTGTGACGAGAAAGAAGTCCGGATGTGGAAAACGACGGCCCCCTGGAGTTGGGGGGTGTCATCTGGCTTGTCTGATGTCTGGCTTAAATTAATTCATTTGCTAGAAATTGATAATGTTAAATCAAAAGATGATGAATATTCAATAAATACATGTTATTGAAATAACTGTCTTAGATGCACGTAAAAAGTGTAGAATGGTTTTAAGTAAACATCTGAAAAGTTTATTTTTACAATATTCTTATTTTTATTTAATACCTATAGTATTAATTAATAGAATGGATCTTAATTTGTTTTAGTTTTGTCATAATTTGCAAGGATTGAATTCATATTACATAATAAATATTTATTTAAAATTAGGATCAACAAATCTTTGTTTCCTTGACATTAAAGTATAGCAAAATATAAAACAAATAGCAAAGCACATTTAAATATGAGTTTTGTTGTCATGCATTTTATTACAGTCTTTTATTTGGACATTAATGAAATCCAAATAAATAAAAATTCAATACTTAGGGAATTTCTAAGTAACCATCACCTAGCTTATTTCTGAAAGTGTGTCTCCTAAAAATTTAAGAAACCGTATCATTTAAATAGTTCTTGTTCAGTCAGAAAGAAGATTATAAGTCATTGCCTATAAGTTTTAGATAAGAAAGGAAATTTTCTTCAAAATCAAGAGCAGCAATTCCCAGTGCATTTTTAAAATCATTTTTCTATAGACTTTTATAAAAACTGTGTTTTTAATGATACATTAAAGTACTTTTATTTGTACTTTAATATATAGTATTGTTATAAGAATAGTATTCTCAAGTAATTTGAATAATACTGGGTAGCATCTGTGAACTGTTTTAAGTTTAGAATTACGTTCATGTTCAAGAAAAAAGAGTTAGCATCATGGCTATATTCAGGTAAAACTGTCCTTCAACAGTATATGAGTGAAACAAGTCAAAGATTGGGGTCAAGAATTCTTTGCAGGACCGTGATATAGCTGAAAGGGCTGTTGTAAGACAACTTAGCATAGTCATAATGGCTTGAAGTACTGAGCACTGCCAGAGTAGTGTTGGTGGTTCCCAGTGTCACTGTCCTGGAGTGTTGCATCACCAACCTGTGTTGACTTGACAGGAAAGTCCCCTGTTACCTTCTCAACAGTGAAGGGAATACTATACCAGCCCACATCCCACAAAATGTGCAAATACTTTGTAAATGATAATTTCAGGAATAAGTAGTCCTTCAAAGCAGATATTGTAAATAATATAAAGACTTAAATATATTTGTTTTAAATATAAAGCTTTAAAACAAAATGAAAAATGTTGTGGAGCATTCAGAAGAAATGCTCTTGGATGATAGGAAGAAGGCAAAAATATAGGGACATCTTAGCAGTATACTCCATTTTCTCAAGGTGGCATTAAACAAAATCTAATTATACACTTCTTTGGTTTGTGTCAAATTTTCCTAACAAAAGCATCTATCCTGAGGCGACAAGGCTGAATTTTTTATTACTTCAAGTAAATTTTCTTTGTGAAGAACTCTCTCTTCATTTACACATTTCTAATAAAAAAAGTACTCTTGGCTAAAATTTCCTACTTTACCATTAGTATCTTAAAAATATTAACACATAAAACTGTGTTATTCTAGTACTTTATTTCAAATATGTTTCTGTTATTTTAGAGCTATTTGGGTTGGTTTTTGTTTTTTGTTCTATTCACAGTAGGCTGAACTTACAGACTAATGCTATCTAATAAGACCTAACATTTACTGTTATCTAATTAGATAATATTTTGAAATTATTTAATTTTTGCTGCACAGTATGGTAGTTTATGTGTGTTTTTTAAGAATTCACTTGTCACTTGTCTTCCCGTTGTTCAGTGATTTGCTAGAACAGGCACCAGTAATAACCCCGTTTGTTGGGAATGAGGTCCATTATTGCTGCTGTGTTTTGGCATATTGAATATACCATGGGTAGCTTGCCAAGCTCTGTTGTGGCTCTGGATTTATCCCAGAGGGCCCAGTCTGCTGTCAGCTATAGGCATTCTAATCTTCTTCCTTGTCTCCTCCTTGGTGGATAGAGTAATTTATAACAGGACAGGTCTTCAGGTTCTTTGAGTACTGGAAGAGGGGAGTATGGGTCATGAAACAGTCCAGGATGGGGTTTATAGTTTAGGTGGGGGTTTAGGTTTATAGACTAATCTGGTATATTTCTGTTTTTACATTAACCATCTGAATTTCTGGAAGATGGTTGGTTGCTAATAATTTGGTCTACCACCACAGGAAGAACTGGTAGCAACAGTGCTCCTTGTGTCAGTGTCTTTGGATCACAGCCAACAGCCCTGGAGCAATTCATGGGCACGTCCTCCAGGCCACCTGGAAGGGACAGAGGTAGGGGAAAGTGAGCCTAGTTCAATCTCCACGGAAGCCCGTGATTTTAGCTGCTGAGACCTGCTTACCTGGACTTGAAATTGGCTTCTCTCTAGGGTGGGGCTCTGATGAGCTGTGGAGTCCAGATGTTGAAAATGGCTGCACTATGTTACACTAGTTTCCTCTGGTTTCTTCTGAGGCTCTAGTGGGGTGATGGGCCAGGACCAGAACCTGTCACATTTTAAGAATTAAGAGGTAACTATTCAGAACTGAAATAACTGAAATGGAAGATTTATAAATCATAGTTAAACAAATGAGATATTTATACACTGTCTAACAAAAAACCTCTTGTTAAAGAGTATTTTTTGTCTTCAAACTTTAGATTTATAATTTGAGTTTAAAAGTAGGCAATGAAACTCTGCCTACTGATCTAAAATTAACTGGTAATTTTAGCAAAATAAAACAGCATTTACATAATTGTGTTGACACCTCGTTGACGTTACTGAGCAGGATTCAATAGCAGTTTTTTTCACTTGATTGAAACAATTTCAATGCTGAGGAAGCTAAAATACAGCATGAAATAGCGGGTCAGTTATAAATCATTAGAAAGCTTGAAGTGCCATTCAATTAATACTGAGAAATTATGCACTTTAAGTAGGATAATATCTTACTAAAAATAAAGGGGAAAAATTGATATTAATGAAAGACTGTAACTGATTAATATGAAACAAATCTTAAAAGATACACAATGTGTTGAACAGCTTGTTTGTTCAAGGTGAAGGAATGGTATCTTTTTTTTTTTTTTTGGGTCACACCGGGGATTCTCAGGGGTTATTCCTGGCTCTGCACTCAGGAATTACTCCTGGCGGTGCTCAGGGGACCATATTGGATGCTGGGGATAGAACCTGGGCCGGCATAGGCCAGCCGTGTGCAAGGCAAACGCCCTACCTGCTGGGCTATCACTCTGGCCCCAAGGAATGGTATCTTTTTGATTATGAAAAGTTACCAACATCTCAGTATTGAGAGATGTCAAAAACCCCAAAATATGTTCTAGTCATTTGGAGTATTACAAAAGATTAAAGTAACAATTTAAAGTTCCAAGAAATATTGTCACATAACTATTTAGAAATGTTAGGGTGAATTTAAAAGAAAATCAATTTATTTTTTGTTACAGTACAGCATTTTCTAAATCTTATCTAAATAAGGATAAGTGCAGGATGCATTTATTCTTATTATAATAAGTTTTTCTTCCAAATTTAATCACCTCCAGCTTCTAACATTGACAAAATTCTCAATGGTCTTGACACCTTGGGAACATTCATCCTATATTTTCCCTTTCTTCCCATTTCTAAAATCATTTTAAACTTGTGTTTGACCTATGCCTGGAGCTAACTGCTAATCTCATTTTTCTTTCTTAAGAATATCTTTATTAGAACTTTATTCTCCTAGCTTCTTTGTTGTATATTCAATGTGAACTTGCAAAAAAATACCATGTTCTCCAGCAATTTATATATTCCAATCACTGAGATACACATTTGAGATATTATAATAATGTGGCTTTCAAAACAAACTAGGTAGCAATATAATTACTCAGCATTATGGTGGACAACTGAGAATTTGATGCTTTCCCAGTTTCTCATAACTGGTAAGCAAGGATCAATCCAAATGATCCTGACTCCAGATACTATTGATCTGTATAATCTGCTTTATTTCACATTGCTAGCCATGTTTCTACTGTGCTACATTCAATAATTCCTTTTAAGACTAGATTTCTTCTGTGTTTTTCTTTAAAGGCCCCATATAAGAGTTTAACCAACTCCAAAGGGAAAGAAAGAAATAAACACTGAATAGGAACTGAGTAATAGCATAGGGATTAAAGAACTTCTAATGACTGCTGGTGACCCTGGTTCCTCCCTGGACTGTTGAACTACAAAATAGTGTCAGGCAACACCGCCAGGGTCCCCGACAGTGTGAGGACAGAGGTTGTCTTCTACCTCCAAGGACGCCGGGAGAACAGATGAAAACTCACGAGTCCAGTGCAGGTCCAAAAGAATCCATTTCATTTCTTTTTGAAACATCAGAAAACTTCTTCATAGTCATTTCTATACATAAAAACCTTAGAAAATTCTTATGAAATACCTTTTCCTTGAAGGTTATTCACGTACTCTCACCTTTAAACACTTCAAATCAGCAAGGAAACATTAAGACTCTTAAACAATTAAGCACTTAGAAAATATGTATGTATTTTTTATGGTACCTTCTTTTGGAGGGTTATTTAGGTGCCTTAACCTTTAAACTCACTCCAAGGCAAAAGGTGAAGCGGCCTCAAGTCAGCCCCTTATATACACCAAAGTAATCCAATCGGGCGGTTGTCATGTCAACAAAGAATCCTAAACAGAGTGTAGTGCCACACCCTATTGCAGGTATAAACGAAGGTTATGCCAAGGACTAAGGAGATTATCTCTTATGTAAAACACTGGAGAGAGAGAGAGGGCTGATATAAAGTAATACATCTTAACTTCATGAGCTTCATGTAATCTAGATGATACCCACAAGGTCCTACTTATTATTATCCGCACCAGGGTGATTCTGAGTATCTTGTTCTCGTGTACTGAAAGGGTCACTCTCGCCTGCTTAGAGCAAACTAGTATGCTCCTTCCTATAGTCTTCCTATAGTCTCAGCGTAGCCAGGGTGGTAGTTTCCTGGTAAATTCTAACTGTCCCACGCTGGGTGCAGTGGGTATAAAGAGGGGCTGTGCCCAATCTAGAAAACATAGAAGTCTTAGTAGATGTATAAGTCAGAAGTTATTCAATGAAGGTGACTTCTGTAAGTGCCACACCCTCTAGCAGTGTTTACATAGAAGAGAAGTCTCATTAGAATGAACCTTGACTTAAGGAGATTAAGCTGGGAGTGGGCAAAACAACAAAACTCCCAGAATAGCTAAACCTGTCCTCCAACAAATAGTAATACCTGTGCCAGCAACAGGTCGGGTTTTTAAAGTTTATCAAATATTTCCCTTAGACTTTCATTAATAGTTATCTTTTAGTCACAATTAAATTAATTTGATTTTAAAATTAATGTTATTGTGTTATTGTGGGTTCTAATAGTGTTGCTGTACAACATCCTAAACATCCTAATTTAAAATCCTAATTACCTAAGTAAGTTAAGTATTACTGATTCACACCCAGTAATACTCAGGCTTTATTCCTACTATGGGCTATGGGAGCACTCCTGGTGGGACTCAAGGGACCATACAGGATGCAGGGAATCAAACCCTGGTGGGCAGCAAGACAAGTATGCAAAAGCTGTACTCTTGTTTCAGACCCTGTGAGGAATCGCATTCTTGTTTTAAGAATTAGGGTTTATTTCAAGTCAAATGGTAGTCTAAGTGCAAATAATTCAATATATATTTCTAGACATTTTTATACTATATCTGCAGTACTTCTATATAACAAATATGCTACATTTGTATTCCTTATATAGAAATATATGTGTAGAATATGAATTATATACAGAATGTATTCTTACAATCATTATTCTTAATACTTCATTACATAGTGATATTAGAATATGAATTAAGGGTCTGATATATAGTACTAAAGTTTAAGTAGCTTGCTGACGAGTTCAATTCCCTTGCACCACAAAGACTCTCCCAAGATTGGTCCTGAGCTCAGAGCCAGGAATAATTCCTGAATACGCTTGGCTGTGGCCTCTAAGCCCCTAAAATATTAATAAAATCAAATGTTAATTAACCATTAAAGTAGGATGCAGACTACCAAATATTAGTTTTAGTCCTCTGATCTTTCTGTGGCAGCCGATAGATACTTACATCAAGAGAAAGTTTTACTGCCACATCAGACCATAGTTCTGTGACAGATGTTCCATTTTTGATTGAAGGAGCACAGATGAAAATAACAGACTCTCCATGCTTGTGAAACCACAGTTGAAAATGAGCAGTTGTCCCTCTTCCAGACAACTGCAATCAAACTCATGGGGCATTGCAATAATGTGCAGCTTGCCCTGCACTAGAAAGAGCTCACAAACTTCTTGATACTGGTAAGCTCCATCTACTGAGACACAAGAAAAGTCCATTTTCCTTTTCTGAAAATTCTTCTGTTAGGACCAATGACTGTACAATCAAGGGTTAAAGAACCTCAAGGCCTTGGCTTATTTTCTATTTTGAAATATCTTTTTACTCAGCATCTGAGTAATATATTTTCTGTTTAGATAAACCTCATAGATACTTAATAATGACAAATTGGAAGTGATTATTTTATTTATTACAGTTAGCAATCACTTACATTATGGTGTTCAGCCTTCACATATAGTTAGAGATGCGAAGGATGTTTGCTTTGCACATAAAACCTTCAAACTTCATTTAAGTTAGAATTACCTTGCAAAATGTTTCCATGTTAATAAATATACCTCTTTTAAATAACTAGGAGTGATGAATATTTTTCTGTAAAGATTAAAGATATTTCATAGTTATACTGTAAAATGTTTTTGTCATGTTATACAATGCCCATTGCGCATAAATGCAATAAGAGACACTAGTTAAATAAATGTGACTGTGTTTTAATAAATCTTTATTCACCTAGCTAGTAAGCATGGTAAATTAACATAAGGGTCATAACTGTCAATCTCAATGTGTGTTAGTTTAATATCACAATGATTCTATGTGAGGATATGATTTGTTTTAGCCTTATGCCTACATGTTATACTTATATGATTATATATATATAAGTATATATATACTCATATATATACTCATATATATGAGTATATATATGTATATATATATACATATATATACTCATATACATATACTCACAGCATTCTGCTACCATAAAATCTACTCTGAGAAAAATTCCAACTGTTTACAATCCTCTAATGAAGTGGCCAGTATCACTAAGGGCTAGTTTTTTCATTAGTTGATACTGTTGTCAGCCTGATTGAACACCAGGCTCTGCTTCCCAACAATAGGATCTCGGTGGACTTTAGAGGTATACTGTGCTGTGTCAGATATCTAGTATCTGTTAGACAGGTTAATTATAAGGAGTCATGATGGAAATCTTGCTCTTTTGTATCTCACATTGTAACTGTCTGCAGACTTTGTAACTTTTGGATAATTCCATTAGTACTTTGAAAGATTAGTAAATTTTTCATAAGTCCTGAAGAGAAGGAAGGGAGGGATGTTCACTCATTTTTTTTTCCTTTTTTTCGTTCCTGGAAGAACTAACCTTTTGATTTCTAAGAATATCTTCTCATTCTAATGTCACCTAAAAGAGGGTGATTTAATTTCTACTTCAGTTTTTTAATTTCTGCCCTGAAAATGGTGAAGTAGGAATATTTATAGTACAAAAAGATGCATGTTCCTTTAATTTTTCTGGAATTTTTAATCAGTAGGAATTTCTGAGTTCTGTTTTCCTTCCCTATACATACTTGTCTGTATGTTTTAACAGTGTGTCCTACATACTCTAAATTCAAAACTATATTTTATTGTGGATTTGAGTTTATAGTGAACATTTCTTTGAGCCAAAGTATGTTTCCTAAGGAAAATAGGTTATGATTCGTCAATACCACAAATCCCTAAATATAAAAATTTTATAGGCTGATATTATATAGTTTAATCTAAAAGCTCATCTAAACAGCTCATCTTTTATAAGATATTGTAATTGGGCATTGCTCTGGTGACATATGTTAGAAAATGGGGTTAATGTAGGAAAGGTTAGAAAATATGACATATTTCTGCCTATGAGATCTATATTAAGAATCTATGTTCTATTACTATAGAGAAATGAATTTTTTGCATGCTATTTAAAAATGCTTAAAATAAATAAATAATTAAAACTGAAATTAGGCAATATCAACTAAATTATACAAGTTGAAAGGAAGTAATGATTTTATACTGTTTGATGTTAAATATAAAATTGTATATCTCTTGGTGGTTTAATAAAATTAAAAAATTTTAAATGATGAGGCATTATTACATTATTTATAATTTTAGCAGTAATCACTATACCCCAAACAACATCATGCCTATCAAGCCAATATCATACCCAAGTCCTGAAATATGAGGAATTAAGTAAAATGATGAAGATTTGCTTATATCGTATCATTTTTAAGTACTCTGTATTTTTAGCTTTTAAATATGAATTGGGTTAAATTTTACTAAAATAGATGATATATATGTTGTTTAATCATGATGTTATTTTAAAATTATTTTACTATATTGAAGTTATTAAATTTTAGTCCATATATATTTATATATAGAATTGCCAAATGCTTCTGTCTATATATCTGTATACAGATGCAAATACATATAACAAAATATTTACATTTCAAAAATAAACAATCCATCATTGATTATATGTCACATACAGAAAAAAAGTCTAGCTCAAATTAACTAACAAATATGTAGACTTGAAATATGCATAGTGAATGGGTTTAATAATAGTACAGTGTCTAAAAAGAAAAATATATTTATTTTTTAGGGAAAAGTTTACTTTCTTATATAAATGCATTTTGTTCTTAAAATTTTAATATCTAGGGGTCCAGAGTGATAGTACAGCAAGTAGGGCGTTTGCCTTGCACCCAGCTTACTGTGGTTCCATTCCTGGCATCCCATATGGTTCCCCTGAGAACTGCTAGAAGTAATTCCTGTATGTAGAGCCAGGAGCATCCTCTGAACATCATTAAATGTGGCTCAAAGTCAAGACCAAATTACTATCCAAAGTAGTGTGCAAAAATATATAAAAACAAAATATTGCTATTATTTAAGATAGCAATATTAAAAGCAGCTTTTAATTTTAAAAAGATTAAAATATTAGGAATTTAATCTTGTAAATCATAGATCAGTACTTAGATTATTTACTTCTATTTGTAACTTTATAACCTAACCAAGGGGAAATAAAATTCCTTTATTTAAAAACTGGGTAACATGCATTGATCTCTTCTCAAATCTGTTTTATTTTATCCCCTATGGTGAGATATAAAAATTTCACTAAACGATTTTGAAATATTCTTTAGCTATTCAACAATGATGAACTTGGGTCAGAGACATAGTGCAGAGGTTTATGTAGTTGCCTTTGCCAGTGAAACCAGTTTTGATCTGGGGTCTCTTAAGAACTTTCAAGAGTGCTTCCAGAATATAGATATAGAAGGAAGCTCTGGGCACTGCATTATGTGTCCCAAAAACCAAAAGAAAAGTAAAATAAATATAATACAATGATGATATTATGGACACAGCTTGGTATTTTAGAATGCATACTTGTTTATTATAAAACCATATATTAAATAATTATGGTTTTGCCTTTAAAGAATATAGCCACATACCTTTCAGGTGCATTGCCTGCTTTCACCACATCCTGGTTCTCAGTCGTGAAAACAAAGTTCATGACTTTCTTATTGGGAGAAAGTAAAAATATACTTTCTCCCTGACTTTTTTTAATTTCTCAATACAAAATAATTTTACTTAAAAACTATACAATTTTAAGGAAACACACCCTCCAATTTTTTTTGGCTTTAAATTTAAGGTGTTGTAAAAAAGTCATTTGCCTACTTTTAATAGCACACTGAAATTATGCTTTTTTAAAAAGCTGAAAGTAAACATGGATATACATATATGTTTTTATAGTATTATTTCTTTTTTTTGTGGAGAGCAATACCCAACTGGGCTCAGGTATTTTTCCTGATTATGTGCTCAGAGAGCACAACCGATGTTGCCAGGGATCTATACTATCTCTTTGGACCCACAAATGATACTACAAGCATATGTTGACTTTTAGTACAAAGAAATATGAATATTCAGTTGAAATTGCTAGTGCCCCAAATAATTCATTCATTATAGAATGCATAAATTTTGAAAGAATGTTTGGTCATTAACATAAATTTTACTAATGAAGAAAATTGGAAATGAAATTTACTGTACTATATATTTGTGTGTATTCAGTTATTCCACTTATCTTTGTCTATAAAATATGTGAGGTCAAAAAAAGAGTTGTAAGTAGGAATTGCAATCCAGCTGTTGAGAATTAGAGCCCAAGTACATTTTTACAAATGATATCAGGAATTTTGAAGCACGTTAACTCAGTTTATGAAATGTAAGATGACATATAGGTATATACTCACTTTACTCATTATATGATGGCTGTTGGGTTACCACAATTGTCAGACTTGAGATAACTTTGTTTTTGATATTTTTCTAGGTGTTTTGTTTTTTGGTATCAGAACAAGTGGTTTATTGAACATTACAATATACCAGAGAGATCCTGCCACTATTTCAATCTCAAGTATTTTTCATATTAAATCTCAAGTATTTTTTCAGACATATGATTTGACAGATAATTCCTCCATCATTCTGAATTATTTCAGTGAAGTAGGTTCTTTAATGTGACTGGCCACTTGCTAGTAAATACTTGATGTCTTCCTTCTGAATTCAGGCATTCGCTTATTTTCAGGAGATCTCCTTTCCCTCATTCAGTACATTTCTGTTTAGAGTTTGCTATTAATATCAGCATTTTGATTTACACTAAGATTTAAAATTAATTAAGTTAGAGAGGTCTGACATCAGGAAACTAAATTGTGTGTGGTCATATTTGAGCAGGCAATCATACTCCACTAGGCCCAAGTCTCATATTGTACACACTAATTCTAATTCATCACTTTTCTCCCCTTCCTATCAAGAGTTTATAAGAGGCTTTGTCTGTTGAAAATATAAATTACAACCATGCTCTCTGCTACAATTTGCTGCCTTCAGTCAAATCTACTTTCAAATACATACTAGTCAAGCTGCGAAACTTACACTTTACTCCAAAAAAGAAGAAACAGGAGGGTTTTAAGCAGGTGACCACAACTTTCATCATTATTTTTTACAAAGATTTCCCTGGTACATTGTACAAGGATGGGAGAGATAAACAGCAAGGCAATAATAATCAAGTAAAATAAATTCTTGGGCTTGAGCAGTGATAGGGCCTCACATATCAACTTACATTTGTATCTAGAATCTTAAGCTGACGAAGATGGTTTCCACTCTCATGTGTCTGTCATTGCCGTGTGTTTAGCATCTTTCCCAAAACTATTTGATTCTATTAGGGCAGACTGTATGCATCTCAATATTATCTTCACACAACATGACTTGTCTTTTTTTTCTTTCTGAAACATATGTTTTAGTAATTCCCTCAACCTAATTCCACAGATCTCTGTGTTCTCTCTCTCTCTCTCTCTCTCTCTCTCTCTCTCTCTCTCTCTCTCTGTGTGTGTGTGTGTTTCACTTAAAGCTACTAAAGAAAATGCACGAGAGTAAATGAAAAAATCTCATTAAATATGTTAAGGTAAATTATTTCGGCAAAACACATTGACAACATACCTCTCTGCAACTCAGAGTTTTGTGGAATATTACAAAATGAAAATTAAGATTAATTTTTATTGAAAGGAATAGTACAAAATAGTCACTAAAAGATATTTTTAGAATAAAGTTAGGTATTTAGTTGGTACTGTTAAACTTTTCTTCTTTATAACACTGATAGAAGTTATATTCTGATGTAAAGACATAGCTTCTTTACCACTCTATCCCAGTCATCTTAGAGGAAACGTTGAATTTCATTCTTCATGATCTTGAGAGCCATTTGCAAAGAAGCCAACCTCTGGATTATCCATTTTATAAAAATAAACCTTTATCTAATATCACTAAACTAGTTTTAAAATAAAGAAAATTTCATTCCCCATGTTTGAAATTAAAAGAGAACTGGAAATGATATTATGGATGATATATTGAATCAAAAGAGAATAGTACTACGACAATTGTCATTTCTGTATTAGATTTACGTTTTATGACTTTAAATTTGGGACTCATTTTTATTATTTTTGATGAAAATTGCACTGCCCTGATGTGAGTCTGTGGTAATGGCTAGAGGAGTTATGCTTTTATTTCTATCTACTCGTCTGTTGCATCTTTGATGCATGGAAAATGAGGCCATTTCTGCTTAGCTCTCTTTTTACCTAGATGACTTAGAAACTGAAGCTACATCTAAAATAGTTTTTAAATGACTTCACCTCTTCTCATTTCTTGTGAATCTTCCATTGCTTTCATTTTATGACTTGTTGCTAAGCAATATCTTAACTTTTCCTTATTTCTAGTTATTTCTTAGTTTTTCCATTTTACAAATACATTTTGAGAACAAGAACAGACACAATACAACCTTTCTACCCTGTTTATTAAATCTCTCTGTGGCCCAAGAATAACCACATCTCATATGAAGGGAATAAGGTGCTATTCATTTTTAGTTCTATTAGCCAAAATTCTGTTCTGCAGTTGAAACATAAGGAGGAATATAATTACATGAGTGGATTGTCGGCTGACTCCTGCATTCCTTCTGTGTCTCCTGGGGTAAAATACAAGTGACTGTAATTATAGTTCAAATCTCTGGGGAATAATTATGTGATAGTTTTAGCAAGTATTTTCTTATTCTATAAAAAAAGTTTTGTTAATTAAAGTGATGATTCTGGTATTTGTGTGATATTATATTTTCTTAGCAATAACTAATATATATTTAGTGACAGGGTAATATGAATAATAATTATAATAACAAATATAATGTAATAAAATCTTCCTAGAACGTACCTCATTCAAAACAAATCTTATGAAATGCCATTTTGGGAGTAAGAGGTCCCGAGATTGTGCGTATGGTGACTGGAGACCACTAACCGTCACTCAGTGTCACGATGCTTATCTGACATTCACAGATATGGCAGCTCAGAGTGATGGTGCAGAGCTATCAGGCTAGTGGCACTGGGTTTACAGTGCCACAACATGCAGAATAAGAAATTAATGGCTTACTCGTGCTCAGGCTCAGGGCTCCGAGGCTTCATGCATGCTACAGAGTATATTATCTTGATAGTTTTGGTTTGTTATATTTGGACATCACAGGGCTGTGCATGAAGCCTATTTCAGTCTCTGTATTCAGGGATTAGTCCTGGCAGTGCTCACTGGACCCTATAGGTACCAGGGATATACCCAGGTGTGCTCCCTGAAAGGCACACACATCATTTACTGTGTTATTTCTCAGGCCTGTTAGTTTTTTGACTATCTCTTCAACCCCATAAGAGGTCATTGTTATTTATTGACTCTTATTGACAATAGGAAATTTCAGCACTGAATGGTTAAACATTTTAAGCACAAAATTTATTGCATTTTAAATAACGTTTTTCTAACAAGCTGATTTAAATATGTAGAACTCAAAAGAAAAAGCAAGCTTAAGAAACTCATGTCTATTTTCTGAGTCTTATACTCTATATACCACATAGTAAAAATGTAGAAAATATATTTAATAAGTTTATATATATCACTTAATTATATGCAAGTTGAAAATTTAGCTTTAAATGGAATGCTTATATAGTGTTTTAATAAGTGTTAATTTATGGTTATTAAAGTTTACTTTTAATTTTAGTTTAATAATATTTTTGTTTTATTTGCAACTTCTTTTTATTTAGTAAGTGTTGCCAATTTGCATATAAAAACACAGAAAGCACAAGACACACAAGTGCTAGTTCATATGCATAAGAATAATTGATAAGCTTGAACACATGGCTGTGCATATTAAGTATAATTATCTAAGCCAATTGCAGAGGCCTTAAATATTTCATAAAAAATCAATGAGTTATATACATGCATTTGCCTAAAGTAGCACGACTAATATTTATTGACAATTTCCTTGATGCCAGGCAATGTATTAAAAGATAGCATTGCTATAAATCTTCACTTCATCTTTATGGGTGATTTTTTTAATAAACTAGATAGAGCAAACAGATAATTAAATATTATAAGATTAGCCCAAAATTACTCATCTAATGTTTGATTCAGCTTTGAACATGATGGGAGCTAATAGAGGAGTTTAGGTGCATGCACCAAACTCCCACCGATTTTAAGTATCACATGCCCCAACCCTTCAGCATCACCTGGGCAGCCTTGAGACATGTTCGCTGCAGAGTTGATTCTGGCAGTCTCTGGGCCAAATACTTTCTTGTTCTTTTTTATAGTTTCTCCTCCTTAAAACGTAAAATAAATCTTCCTGGTTATTGAAAATGAGAAAATGCCACTGAGAGTGGCATCAAGACACCCAGGTACCACCAGAGAGCCCGCCTCTGATTTTCCAAAATAAAATTTGAATCTGACCAAATTTGGTATATTTTTAATTTTTCACCAAATAGTAGTCATAAATGATTAAGATAAGTCATTTAACTGTCACCAGTTAAATGAAAAGAAATGAAAAGTAATGAAAAGAAATGGCTTGTGAATAGTTATTTCTGCAAATTAGATATAAAAAAAATAAATCCTAAGTTCCTAGAAGTTCTCACTTTCATATACTCTATTATACTACATTGGCTTCAAACAAACTTAAAAATCATCATTATCACACTTCATGTCCTCACACTTTGGTGACAATGTGTTGTTCTCTTTCAATATCCATCAATGTAAGAATAGTAAGTTTTTTTCTATCACTTATAATGAGCAAACACCTCTGGATTTCTTATACACTTCTTAGTTTCAGTGTGTTAAGATTATTACAAATAATGCTATGGTTTTTTGTAGGCTTAGCATTCTGTTACCATATGAAAATGAAGCAATTTCCCAGTTTTCTGAAAGATAATGGAGAATTTTCAAAAATTCAATGGTAATCTATGTTTGTTTTATAATTAATTCTTTTTATCATGAATATTGTGGTAATGATGAAAATGAAGATAAGATCAATTTACATACATGTCATTGGAGATAGAGAATAATATAATCAAGATAAGCAGAAAGATGATTTATTTTCAGGTAAAAATAAGTTATATTGCCACAAATAAGTACATACAATAGCCCATAAAATTGTTTGTTTTTTTTATACTTGTGTTCTTACTTTATACACCATCAAAAATAAAAACATATTATCATTAAGATCATCTTTAATTCTCATCTGAATATTCTGTATAACACATTATATAAACATTTTAGCTATCGTATTTTATGTATTCTAGAAACCTTGATAGACTCTTTTCATGGAAGTTAATCAACAGCAAATGTTTATCACAATAAGGTTAAAACTTCAATTTGCAGTAAGGTAAGACAATAACCTCAGGTGCTAAAGAAGCCATTTTATGCAGGAAAAATGGACACAAAAATAGAATTATTTTCATTCAAATTATTTTTCTTCTGTAATGATAGCAGCAGGACATTTCCTGATGAAAGCAAGGTTAATTAGTCAATTGTAAATTTAATGAGATTTAATTGTGGAGAAGATAGGCCAATTGCATTCTGAGATCATGATTTTGGTTTAATAACTACCAGTGACATTCAACTTAGACTTTGCATAAATATACTTCTAAGATTTTCTGAATATATCTGTCCCTTGATTTTTCAATGGAAATCTTAATTGGGTAACTTTGCAATGAGATCTAGAAATTTATTTTAAATGCTTTATTTATAACAATTAAACTATTCCTATGACCAAGAGATTTCTTTAAGATTAACATCTCTCTTCTTTTTGTCTTCTTTGATGTATCTACATAGAACACTCGGTAATAATATTTCCAATAAGTACTTTTCTCTTGTTCTTGGATTATTGGAAGAGGGAACTAAAGCTCTCTCCTTTTTCAGTTTCTTGCTGATTGTCCTCTTATATTTTTTTTTTTGGGTCACACCCAGCTATGCTCAGGGGTTACTCCTGGATCTTTGCTCAGGAATTACTCCTCACGGTGCTTGGGGGACCATATGGGATGCTGGGGATTGAACCTGGGTTGGCTGCATGCAAGGCAAACACCCTACCCACTGTGCTATTGCTCTGGCCCCTGATTGTCCTCTTATTAACCATGTTTTATTTTCAAGAGTTATCTATATTTTAACGTATAAAGTGCATCTTATGCTTTGGAAATAGTTTTGTAAGCAATAATAGCTCATTTCTTTTCAGATGGGTAGAGCATTTGATTTGTGCTCTTGCCCCAGTGCTAAAGTAATGTTATATTCTTAGAGCATTGTCAGTTTGGACAATTTGAACTCAGAAGAATTCAGAGCAGGAGGCACACTAAAGTGGAATATATTTAATATTATTATTCATTTCCATTAACTTTGTATTCTCTAGAATATATCATATCAAAGTAAAAACCTGGTTCTATGGCAGATAGTATCTAGCTGCTTTTGAAAAGACAGTGGCCCTGTATTAACAGACCAAGGTGGGGGCAAGAGCAATAGTGCACCGGATATATAATCTGCCTTGAAAATATCCAACCCAGGTTCAGCCCCAGCACCTCGTACAGTTCTTTAGCATTGCAAAGAGCGATCCTTGAGTGCAGAGCCAGGAGTGACACTGAGAACTGCTGGCTGTGATCCACTTTTTTTAAAGAGGGGAACAAGTCTTTATGCATCCCATATAATATAGAAATATAGATATAGAAATATTTTATAAATATGTTGTTAAAGTGATGTAGGATCACTCAGGAAAAGAATCATTTACATGTGTAAATGGGAGAGGATGACCATATCTTTCATTCAATAGCTTATTAAATTTATAATGAATTACGTTAATTTAGAATTATGTGTTAGATGACAGGCTTAACTAGCTTGGGAGCTTTGCTCACAGCTTAATCTATTTACAATATTCTTAAGTCAAGTTTTATTCTAATGAAATCTCTCTTCTATGTAAACGATGATAGAGGGTGTGGTAATTACAGAATTCACCTTGATTCTGAATAACTTCTGACTTACTACACATCTACTAAGACTTCTATGTTATCTAGATTGGGCACAGCTCCTCTGTATACCCACTGTACCCAGCATGGGACAGTTAGAATTTACCAGGAGACTGCCACCCTGCCTACGTTGAGACTATCATTTAAGATTATAGAAAGTGTCATACTTATTTGCCTCTGTGTGAAGGCAAATAAGTATGACACTTTCTATAATCTTGTGAAGGCAAATATGTATGACACTTTCTATAATTCTAGATGGTACCCACAAGGTCCTTCTTATTTATTGTCTGCACCAGGGTGATTCTGAGTTTCTTGTTCTCTGAAAGGGAACTATCTAGAATACTCTGAAAGGGAACCATCTAGAATACATGAAGCCCATGAAATTAAAATGCATTATACCAGCCCTCTCTTTTCTCTCTCCATTGTTTTACATAAGAGATAATCTTTTTTTTTTCCTGCTTTTTTGGTCACACCTGGCAATGCTCAGGGGTTACTTGCACTCAGAAATTATTCCTGGTGGTGCTCAGGGAGCCATATGGGATGCTGGGGATCAAACTCGGGTCAGCTGCATGCAAGGCAAAAATCCTACCCTCTGGACTATAGCTTGGCCCCAAGAGATACTCTTTGAAGAAGGAATTAGTCCTTGGCTTAATCCTTTATTTATACCTATAATAGAATGTGGCATCACCCTTCTACACTCTTCTACTATCTAGAAGCTGTTTAGGGTTTTTATTGACAGGACCCTGTCAACAGTTAGGATTACTAACTAACTGTCAACAGTTGGGATTACTTTAGTGTATATAAGGGGGTGCCTTGAGGCCCCCTTTTTTGTAAGGACTCCTTTCTGGTAGGATCCTCTTTGGCGGAAGACTTGGGCTCTCCTGTATGGTTAAGTTCTGAACTCTAAGAGCTAGAGTCCTTTCATTATATTGGATTGCGGTGGTAGAGCTTTTGTACTATTAAAAGCTTTTTTGCAACTGTGCCAGACTCCTGAGCTTTCTTTCATCTGTTCCCCAGCGACCTCGGAGGTAAAAGAAAACTTCTGTCTTGATACTGTTGGGGACCCCACTGGCTCCCCGATACTATGCATGCATTAACATCTCCATGTTTCTTACGTGAAACACATGGGTTAAATATAGAAGATAATAATATGTACTAAATGTTTATTTTCATTTTTCCAGTTTTAAAATACAGACATGATAAAATATAAATCATGTGTGCATTACCCATTTCGACTGAGCTCAATTCTTTTCTAGTGTCATTTCAACTTCCCTGTTGCCATAGTTGCTGCTAAGAAAATGCATTTTTCTAAAAGATTTATAAATAATGATCGCAATGTTTTTAGCTCTTTGTAGTGAAATACAATATCTAAAGCCTCTGAGAAGAATATAAATTCTAGCGCTAGGGAGCCGTTCAGGTCGCACTTGAGTCTTGTTACAAGTAGGGCAAGAAAAGTGTCTCACTGGTATCCATTAATGTGCATTCTCCTGCCCACTCAAAAGATAAATTCTATGTAGTTATGTTCCGAAGACATATAGAAGAGTGTCTTTATGCCTTATATATGCTTTTGTTACTCCAACATCTTGTCAAACAAAATAAATGTTGAATTTATTAGCCCTTATTTTTTTCTTATATTGTCCCAGTACTCTAAAGGCTAAAATAAAGTATTGAGTATATATGACTACATTATCCTCAATGCATGCATTTTAATATCTCTGAAAATGAGGTCAATTCTAAGATTTATTCTACTAAAGCAGTCAGTAATGCCTTTGCTTTTAAGAATGATCTAATTATCACCCCTGATATAAGTTGAACATAAATATTCAAGCACCATTTTCTAAAAATTAATCACTGATAGTTGAACAATTAGTAAACTTCATATAATGAATGCTATCAGAAACATTAATAAAATTAAGAAATTGAAAACAGAATATAAGGAAATAAACTGTAAATTCTGTTATAGAAATATGGAAGTCATTTCTAATGTTTTATTGTACAAACTCCAAGAGCAAAAAATAATTGAATGAGGTTGGAGCATTTAAGAAATCCTGAGAGTATAAGACTGAGATATAGGATAAGTGTGAATGTGCATGCCTTGTGTACAACTGACTCTGGTTTATCCTGGGCACTGAACCTGTTCTCTCGAACTTCATAAAGTGCAGTCCTGGTTGACCCACAGCACCACCAGGGCACAGGAGTATTCCTAAATATGTAAGGCCAAAGGAGCACACATTCAGCAACTTATCTTTTAACACTCACCTGTATGAATCATGCTGAGTATTGCTTTATAGAGCAGCCACACCAAAATGCAAGTAAAACAAACCAAAAAAAGCAAAGAAAAAATAATTACAACACTATAGGGAAGAAGGAAAGAAAGAATTATAGATAAAGCCATATCTATGGAAAGACATTGATGCTAATCCTTTAGCTTGAGTGTCAAAAAGCTATTAGTATCTTAAATTAATTGTTTATGATGCCCAGGAGAGTTTCCATTTAATAATTACTGATTGTGGCTGAAATTTAGTGTCCACTTTGTATGGTCTGGAATTTTTTGTCTACTCAAGTAGATAAAATGAGTCACACAGTTTAATATTCTTCTTCGAATCTTTTATATGTTTCATAAAGTTATACAACTTTTTTTTTTCTTTTTGGATCACACCCAGCATGCTCAGGGGTTACTTCTGGCTCTTTACTGAGGAATTACTCCTGATTACTCCTGGTATTGTCCAGGGGACCATATGGGATGATGAGGATCAAACCCGGGTTGGCTGCGTGCAAGGCAAAGGTCCTACCTGCTGGACTATCTCTCTGGCCCCAACTTTCAATTAACAAAATATTTTCTTACAGGGCACTAAACAATTAAGCAATGAAAGTCTAGTTACTGCCAAAAAAATAAAAAGAAAACTAAGAGTCTTATTAATATAAAACCAAACTAATACCTTCTGGATGCTTTCCATAATCTTTTCCTAAGGGATTAAGAAATAAATTAACAGGGTGTGAGTGATCAAGAGAAAAGATGAAGGGACACAATTTAAAGAAATCTGGAAATGACAAAGGGATTATATAGAATATAGCTTTTCATACTTAAAATAACTCACCTCAGTTTTAATATATTGAGGTGTTTTACTTCAAGCCCAGATAAATTGACAAATATCTTTTCACATGTTCCTTGAAATTTAATTCAATCAGTATGTCTTTGAAGTCTTAAGTAGACCAAACTGAGTAAAAACCTCAAAGTCCAAGTTTTCAGTATTAATATGAAGTCTCATCACAGCAACACTCCCTAAACACACAAATACACCTTCATGAACCTTCATGTATTATTGATAGGAGACATATTATAGAATGCTTTGTCAACTGTGTAAAGTTCGTGGAAAATATAAATGTTGATCAGGATTATGATAGCAACTCAATGATTTATATAATCATAAAGTATATGATACAATCATGAATGTTTGAATTCATGTGTAAATTTGTAGTCAATAAAGGGTAAAATAATTTATAGTATTTTCATTCTCACAGGTGAGAAATGATAGGAATATAGTTCCATCACTTTCAAATTTTTCGGATGAACATGAGACCATACGTTTCTGTATTAAACCAAGAAATATATTTTTATGTAAGAAAAATGAAAAATGTCATTAAGAAAGACAATAAAAATATGCATGATGTGTTGTTGGGTTCCTTTTTGTTTGGATCCCTCTGACTCCCACCCAGTGGGTGTCGAATTTCCTGGCCAGGTGTAGTGGCTTGAAGGGGTGTTGCTTTTCTCTTTGCCTTGTGTACTTTGCATGCTCTTGTTTGAAACAACATTCTTTTGTATAAACACAGGAAGACAAGACAAATTAGTTTATAAAATAAATAAACATGAGCCTTTACTTTATTTCTTAACTAAATCCCTCAAAATACTTTAGATTTATTCTAATTTCTCACAACCCCAAAAAGGGAGGATCCCACCGTGGTACTGGATGGAACCAGGAACAGAAACCACTCTGGCTTTGGCATGGAACAGCTACTGAGTGAAAGGCCTTGAAGCCAACGTTGTTCTGACCCAAAGTTAGGGGAGCATGGTCTCAGAATGAGCTCTGTGTTTTCTAAAGAGTTGGCAGGTCCCTGAAGGCTTGAGTGGTCCATCTAGTGAGAAGAATGCAGCATTAAATATACGGTACCATCTCACCAATAAAAGTAAACCTTAAAAGGATGTAAATAAATGCCAGTTTCTTTTTACAAGGTCTATTCAAAAATGACTAGAAATATCATTGAAATAATTGTTTATTACCCCAAGATAAGAGGAAACCAAGGTCCCAGGGTTCCACACTGGCTCCAGGGAGCTGGGTTGGAGCCCCCTAATGGATTTTGCACCCAGTGAGAAGAGGTCTTTCTTATGTCCTAGTTTTTGGAGTAAAAAAACTTTTACCATTTGCCCCCACCTGTAAAAACACCTTTTACCTTTTGCCCCCAGCTTTTTACAGCCCTGTCCCTACCCTTTGTAAACTATATAAGCTCTGGTACTTCTTTAGAGGGTGGACTCTGCTCCGCCCTGCTTCTCTTGGCTTAGCTCTTGCTCTCTCTTGTTCTCTCTGCTAGAAAATTAAAACCTTAGCCATTCTAAGAACTGTTTGTGGTGCTTCTGTGACTATCAGCTGGAGGGAATGGTCATTAGCCTTCAGTTGGCCAAGTAATCTAACTAACCCTAATACTCTTGGAGACCCCAGACGGCCCTGAGATTCAGAGAGCACCAACCAGATGTAACTAGCACTCTTGTGAGCTCTTCATGCACTAGTGACACTGGGAAAGCTCTAATTTGTTCATATTAAATTCGATTGCAGACAAAGGCCACACCTACAAGTAAAGTAGTAACTATTTTTATTTAAAGTATCTAACACTTTTTTACATTTCTATAATGGAAAACTATTGATTTTCAAGAAAATTAACTGGTAATTTTCCACTATATTGTTTAATTTCTGAGTGGTAAATTAATAGATCAATTATCTTCCTAATTGCGTGTTCTCAATGCTTACAGAGAATGGCAAAAATATTGCCTTGTTAAGAAGGTCTTGCATCAATGACAGCATTTATTTTCTACATGCTCAATATGTTTATTTATTTATTTTATCATTTATTTATGGTGGCCAGAATGGGGTTCACCAACTAGATATGCATGGTCAGCCAGAACATAATTTACTCCAGTGGCAATTTAGTATGGTTTGGATCTCATAGTGCCGGGATCATCAGGGTCTCGCCACGTGCTGCTGAGAGCTGCCTGAGGAGGCATATGGTGCTAAGTTTTGAGCTTGAGTCTCCAAGCACACAAAACAATCTTCCTCGACACAAAACATTCTTCCTTTTCCAGGCCCCCCCATCATGTTATGAATTCATATTTTCACTATAAAATTTTAAAAGAAGGTAACTTTCATTTCTTTGTATTTCCCCCTGCTTGCATAATTTATAGTTCAAGAGAATTGCAATGGGATTTGATATATCGGATACATTACCCTAAAAAATAATGAATTCTTAAAAATAGATATGAGTCCAGAGAGATAGTCAAGGCTTTAAGACACATGGCTTTGCATTAAACTAACCCAGATTTGATCTGTGGCATCTTATATGGCACAATATGAGCATGACTGTGTATATTACTTTGCTATTATCCCAACTACTTTTATTTTCCATCATTTTTTCCAAATATCTGCTATTTATATATTTGCTGGGAACCACTGGGGTCTTTTTTTGTCAGCATGTCTAGTCCACACATTTTTATTAATATAAATTATATTTAGCTTTTATGAAAGCAAATTTCCTTTCATACATATTTTTGTCGCGTGTTTCTAAATAACTGTAGAATTATGCTTATTTTTTAAGTTTTACTAAACTTTCTTTTTATCTATTTTAGTTTTTGCTGTGAATTAATCACAGTAATTCCTAACATTAATCATCATTCCAAATGTTGATCCACCAGATCAAATTTATTTTGTTATCAGGAGGCTAAAATCATTGAAACAAAACCAATGTGGGGACTTTAGATACAAATACTAAGATGCAAAGCTCCTCTCAAAACTTACATTGTAGATTAAAAAGAAAATACTTTCTGTTAATAAAGTAAAATCTTAGAGATATTTATATTAAATGATTTTAATACCATTTGATGGTATTAAATGGTTGCTTTTTTTTGAACTACAAATTATATAATATTGTTTCACTGCTAAATATTCTTGTCAATAGAATAAATAGCAAAAAATTGCAGTGTGTAAAAGGTCCACTATGGCCCTAACTTGAATGTATTTTTAGGTGTTAGGTTTTTTGATGGCTTATTTTCTGTTTCTTTAAATGCCTATATTTCTTTTTTAAAATGAATTGTTTTCCCTCTTTAAAACAATGAATTTTGGCTCTTTATGCTTTACTTCTACTTCATAAGTGTTGTGGGTTTTTGTTATTTTTGGTGTGCATTTTAAATCAAAAGGAAGGCAGAGATGGACAAAAGGCAACACAAGGAACATAGAACATTTGGAGTATGTTGGCATTGGTGAAAGTCGAATGACTTTGTTCATCAAAGCCAGGAAAACTGACAGTGGGTGGAACAATAGAACAGTGGGCAGAGCACTTTCCTTGCATGCAGCAGATACAATTTCAATCCTCAGCCATGATACAATTTCAATCCTCAGCCCTGCATCAATTTCCCCAAGCCCTGTAGGAGTGGTCCCTGCATTCTGAGACTGAACATACCTGGTTATGATTATGACCCACCCCCACAAACAAGCCAGTAAAAATTGACATTATTGTAACGTTGTTACTGAGGCAAAGTTTTTTTTAATTTTTTTTTTATTGTTAGCCCTTTTATTGATTGAATTTACATGATTTACAATATTGTTAGTGATGGTTTCCCATGTACATAATTCCAACACCACATCCATTTAACCACCTCCCTTCCCTGTTTTTAAAGCTTCCCTCAACAAACAGTTGTGTCAGTTCTCACATGGCGTTGCCTTTGGTCCTTTGTCACTATTTTGCTGGGTATTATTAAGTCCCACATATTAGAGAAATGATCTAGCTCTTTCTTTCTGAATGGTTTTACTCAGTATGATATTCTCTGCTTCTATACATGTTGCAGCAAATTACATGATTTTGTTTTTTCTAGAGCAGCACACTATTCATTATGTGTATATATACACCACAAATTCTTGATACATTCATCTGTATTTGGATAATTGGGTTGTCTTCTTATTTTGACTATTATACTAACACAGTGATCAACATATATGCAGATAAAATGTTTCCAATGAATGTTCTAGTGTTTGGAGATGCCAAGAAGTGGCATTGCTTGGAGGGGAGTTCTATACCTATTTTTGAGAGATATCCAGATCGCAATGCATAGAGGATGAGGCAGATGACATTCCTAGCAACAGTGAAGAAAGTTTCCTTTCTTCCACAACTCTACCAACTTGTTTCCAGTCTTTTTTGATATGTCTAATCCTTACTGGAATGAGATAATGCATTAATGTCAATTTTATTTGCATTTCTCTAATTAAAACTTGTGTTGATTACTTTTTATATGCTTCTTGGCCATTTGCATAGCTTCTTTGAGAGAGTAAGTTCATCCCCTCTCCACGTTTTTGGATGGGATCATAGTATTTTGTTGTTTAGATTGTGAGTGTTTTATTGACCTTGAATATTAGACATTTATCAGATATATTATTAATAAATACTTTTGTCCATTCAGTAGGGTAACTTTTTTCATTATAGTTTGAATTTGAAACCTTTTTTTATATATAGACAAAGTGGCTGTGAAGGTTACAAAGATAGTACAGCAAGTAGGGTGATCATGTATATAGCAGATCCAAATTAGAAGTTTTTGGGGTACCAAGTCATTCTCCGAGCAGTACTGGGAGTAATTTTGAGTACAAAGCCCATAGTAACCCCTGAACATCACTATATATGGCTTAAAACTAAAAAAAAGAAACATGTGCTTATCAATTGTAGTTTTAAAATGAACTATATATTAGACAGAGAAAAGGTCAAAGAAATGCAATATCAGAATCCATCTGAAAAATCTAAAGACTTTATTTTAGCTATGCTGGAATATTTCAGAGTCTAGATTCTCCACCTAAAAGAGAGTGTTTAATATATGTTACATGCATTTTATTTTAAATTGTTTTATGAAATATGACAAGCCAGAAAACTGGCAGTGTCTAAGTGTCTAAGTTTTATCTTATGAACAATGTATATGCTTGACTGCTTTATTGTGACCTTCCATGTTCTCCAACATATTTACTTAGGACCTCTATCACATCCATTTGCATGCATTGTTCATTCTTTAAAGATCAATTATTTCCCTTTCAATGAAAGTTGAGTCTCACAGGGCATTGATCCATGAAATTTCCTTTTTGCTCTATATTTTAAATGTCACCATGTTTATTTGTTTAAGAAATAGATATTTCAGGAGTTGAAAATATAGTACAATGGAGTCAGACATTGTCAACAATTGGGTTCAATCCCTGGTAATCTTGATTATCCCCTGAGCACTGGCAAAAGTGCCCCCTGAGCACAAAGTCAAGAATGAGCCCTGAGCAATGCCAGATGTGACCCCGGCCCCAAATATTTCTGTTGTGGTGGGTAATGAATTTTTATCTAGGTATTTGGAGACAGCTAGTTTGAGATAGTACACATGACCCTAAGCTTTGAGAAATGCAGGCTCCAATTAAGAAACAATCTAACATAAAAATGGTTCAATTATTTAAAAAATTAACAGCAAAACTGGCAAATCAATGTATGAGAAATCCCTTTTATCTAAAATATTTGAAAGCAGAGTCATTAATAGATATTATTCACTATAATATGAAGTACTCCCTAATAACTGAACCATAATTATAATAGTTGAGGTAAATTCAACTTAAAAGTAGACCGAATTGAAAGATGAAACTATGGTATATGTATTTAAGGCAATGTTCCATTTAATGAAAATAAAAACAAATGTCTACTATTCAAAGTGTAATTAATTGATACTTATAATATTATGGCTTAAGAAAGAGAAAAAATGTTGCATAATCTCACATATGTGTAAAACATTTTTATAAGCTGATTTAAAGTTATGTTTGAGATGATAAATAAATATTTCTAATGACCTAATGTACCACCTTACAACTATATAACTATACTGCAATATATTTTAAACGTTGCAAAGAAACTAAATTTGAATTTTCTTCTTGTAACAATAATAAAAGAAAATGGGAATTTTGCAGGTTGAAGAATGGTTAACTAATAAAATTCTGACAATAATAATTTTACTATATATACAGTGAAATATAGATGAGAAAAAACACAATTTGTGATATGTGTCAGCCATATTTTAATAAAATCAAAAAGATAAAACTTAGTAGTTTAAACCCCAGTAGTCTCAGCCTGTTCCTGACTGCTCTGCTATAGAGTAAATTTTGGCAATGCTTGGAGACTATATGTGTTGCCAGGATCAAACCAATGCTGATGGCATGCAAATCAAGGTCCTACACCCTTGTACTATATCTCTGACTCTGTCAAAATAAATATGGAATAAAAAAACAAAAATGTTAGGCCAGACACTATTGTATACTAGGTAGGACTCTTTCTTTCCTGAGTTTGATTCTGGCCATCCCATGTGACCCTCTAAGTACCACCATAAGTCACCCCTAATTATAAAGCCAGGAGTAAGCCTATATTATCACCAATGTGCCCCCCAAAATAAACAGAAAAGTAAAATATTTTTGTGTATACATAAAACAGAACTTAAATCAAGATAAATAAAAATGTTCCATCATATGCTACAACATGGATAGACATTGAGGAAATTATGCTAAGTGAAATAAGCCAATCACTGATGATTCTACTTATTTGAAGTATTTATGTATATTCATACTCATAAAAGAGAATTATAATGACTGTTGAGAAAATTGGAAAGGGGGATTTTTTGTTTATTGAATGTAAGGCTACAGTATTGCAAGATGAAAATATTTAGTGATTAATATTTTATAATAAGAACAACAATGATATTCTTGAGAAATTAAAAAGAAAATTAAATGTTTCAGAATCTGGTTCCAACTCTTGATTCAATGCTTAGAATTTTGCAACAGTAAATGTAACTTCTAAAGAAAAATAAATAAATGACTCTAGTGTAGAAGCTTGGCAAATGTGGACATTCTCGCTTAGAATAAATTAATCAAAAATTAATCTTGAACATAGAAAGCATTGACTCTGAAAAATATTTATGATCTCTAGAAATCATTGAGTATTAAATTCTGGAACTCTGATGTGGACCTTTGACCAGGTGTGCAATGATTATAGCTTTTTTACAATGTCTTACCGACAAGGAGTTTCTGGAGTGAAACCACAAAAAAGAATGGAACATTGGACAAACATTAAGTAAAGGAGATTGACATTGATTTCAGATGAAAATCTTGAGCTCATTAAAAAGGAAATTGTTAGCAAGTATCTAAAAGACGGAACACATACCACTCAGCTTCAATATGGATTCATACAAACTAAACTAGTGTGTCAGACAAATTCAATTTCTTCTTCTAATAGGTTTAATATACATGAAAATTCTAAAGACTCTATAGACAGGATTGACATTTAGCCAGGCATTTGTCAAGTCTTAGATTTTCTTTGTTGATAAGAAAATTAAATGAGCTGAATTTGAGAGGAATTTCTGTTTGAAGAAAATTTGTGGCAATGTGTTAATAAATATAAAATATAAGCTAAAGAGAATTACACAATTTAAAAGAATATGCACAGTAATCACTATAATTTACACATAATTATCCCTACTATTTATATTAAATATTGTACAATGTATAAAAAATAAAAACTCTGAAAAGGTACTTTGCTCAACTGTGCTTGCAGTGACAGTTTTAACCCTGTAAGCCTGACTTCAAATTCATACTCTCAGCGATTTGATGTAAACTTTGATTTGTTCTCCACTCTCAGACAATTAAATTAAATAGAAAAATGATATGCAGAATGGGGCCAGAGTGATATTCCAGTGGTAGGATGTTTGCTTTGCATGCTGCCGACCAGGATTCTATCCTATCCTTAGCATCCCATATGGTCCCCTGAGTGCCGCTAGGAGTAATTCCTGAGTGCAGAGCTAGGAGTAATCCCTGAGCATCTCCAGGTGTGACCCAAAAAATTAAAAATGTTCTGCAGAAGACATAATCATCAAATTTATCATAAAATTCCTCTAAGGTAATAGAAAGTTAATTCTTGCAGCATCTTCCTGTACACTTGTATGCATATTTGAGATTATTATATTAGGGTCAAAATTAACCAAAAATATAACCAGAGATGATTAAACTATTTTGAGCCAAGTTGGATAATAACTTTAATTCCATCTGCAATATCTATCTTCTGTCAGTTTCACTAGTGTAATCATAGATTCTTGAGATTAAAGATATAAAGGTCTTGGTTATTCTGTATATGCTATTGTGTCTACCCCTCTTATTATAATTTATTTTATATGGTATACAGTGTTTATTACCTCTGTTTTGCATATTTGTTTGTGTTATTTGGAAAACATTATGTTTTCCTTTTGTAATCACTCTCATATTTTCAGGTTTAATGTTTGTACTCAATAATCTTATATTCATTTTTCACTCTCTTACCAAATATGCCAACATCATGGTATTTAGGAATTATAATTGTATAGTAGATGAGAATTATTAAAACTGTGTTATAGAAATATGATTCTTTTTTTTTTAGTTTTTGGGTCAAACCCAGCAACACTTAGGCTCTTTGCTCAGGAACACTCCTGGCTCTTTGCTCAGGAACTACTCCAGGTGATGCGGGGGACCATATGGGCTGCTGGGGATCAAACCTGGGTCAGCCACATGTAAGGCAAATGCCCTACCCACTGGGCTATCACTCTGATCCCTTTATGAAAAAATTTTAAATATAGGTGTATATGTATATGAATTTCATAATAATTAAAATTTTATTTAACGAAAATGTGCACAAATAAAATTTGTGATATATAGAACAAGAAGAGAAGTGTTTTATACAATACTGGTTAATCAACAATGAGTTATATTCTCTATATTAAGCATTATAATAGAGGGAACTGATGGACAAGAAAAGTATTCATAGGATTTAGAAAATTGATGAGCAAATAGTTATATATACTATGTATCAGGGATATTTTATTGGCATGAACTTGCCAGAACATTGCTTACTATTTCAATTATGATCATAGCATAACATAAATAAATTTTCATGTTCTCTGATAAAACCAGGAGGAATAGCTCTACATTAAAGATTTTTGGTACTGTTGGATAATAATACAGAAGTTAAAATGCTTGCCTTGCAGATGACCAACTCTGGTTTGATTTTTTTGGCATTGTCCCCCAAGTACAACAAAGAGTAATCCATGACACTGAGCCAGGGATCTGTCATACTGTGAGTTATCCAAAGAATGTCTTAAAGGACAATCAATTGAATGATTATATGAATTGTAACCAAAGGATACTTTCTTGAATTTTAAAAGTTGTCATAGTTTTTTCAAAAGTACATTTAGAATTGAGTAGTGAATCTGACAAAGCTAGCAATGAAAATTATAAGCACTTCTGTCCGGGATGCCACAAGGGTCCCCCAACAGTGCCAGGAAACGAGTTCCCTTCTACCTCCGAAGCTGGTGGGGAATGGATGAAGACTCAGGAATCCGATGCAGTTTTAAATGCTTTACTTATCACAGGTTCAGGCATACAAATCAGCAGTAGGAAAACCCTGTGCTTAGGATTCCCAGCTAGAACCCCAGCCACGTGTAGACCAAGATGGTGGCCACCATGTGTAAAGGCCCTGTAAAAAGGAGAAAAAGAGAAGACTCCCAAGAAGAGTGTAAACCCCAAAAGAGAGCCCAAAAGGGAGAGAGAGAGAGAGAGAGAGAGAGAGAGAGAGAGAGAGAGAGAGAGAGAGAGAGAGGAAGCAGGCTGGTTTTATACCCCCTGCAACTCAGACCTCCCACTATTATGGGAAGCAGGAAGGGTCAAATGCCCTTAGGCAATTTCTCCCAGCACCTCACCTATGTCCTTTTATATACTAATGTTTTGAGCCAAGATCTGCCTGGAAATGACTTTAAAGGGTAGAGAAGGGGGTTTCTGAGAAGGCATGTCTCTGTACCAAAGACTAATACTAATGCCAGTTAAATATTTCTCCAAGCCTTCACAAGAGTCTCATCTACTTCACATATATTTTGTATTTTAGTTGTCTTTGAGTTATCAGGGAGCCATGCTTGCTTGCTTGGATGCAAACAGCATTTCTCTCTGGTCTAATTACTTAGAGATCCAACGTGGCCAGGCAAACATGGTAGTAAGATCTAGCTAGTCCCACGATGATTGTTGAAGCATGAGAGAATATTTATACCAGCCAGTACAGAATACATGGTCCAATAAACTGCCACATTTGAACTACCCCCTTATCTATGAAGTTATTTGCAGGAGGCAATCCAGGACAGATGCAGAGGCTTTTAGGCTTTTAGGTATCCTGCAACAACATACTCTCAATAACTATATATGTTTTTCAAAATTTGCAGTATACACTGAAATAGGTTACACTTTTATCTTGTCTTCAAAACTAGAGAAGACACTGAGGACATCTTGGTTACTCTAGATATAGGCTGAAATCCATGTTTTATACATCACAAGTAAGTCTTATTCTTGTATCATACCACCGTGATATATAAAATTACAAATATGTTCATATTGGGTTTCAGTCATACAGTGTTCCAGCACCCATCTCTCCACCAGTGCCCATTTCCAAATGACTGATGTTCCCAGATTTCCTCCTCCCTCCCCCAGTCTGCCTCTATAGCATGCACTTTTCTTGTTCTTCTCTCCTTCTGTCTCTCTGTCTTCTCCTACACATTTTGACATGCCATACATAATTTTAGGGGTTATCATGTATAAACCTTTGCCTACATTCATTGCTCAGTTCTTGTCTGGCGTTACCATTTCCAACAATTATTAGAACAGCGGTATCTTTATATCCCACAAGTGAGAACAGTCATTCTGTATCTTCCTTTTTCTTCTCACTAATTTCACTCAGCATGATAGTCTCCATGCCCATCCATTTGTAGGTAAATTTTTTTTTTTGCTTTTTTGGGTCACACCTGGCAATGCTCAGGGTTTTCTCCTGGCTCTAAACTCAGGAATCACTCCTGGCGGTGCTTGGGGGGACCATATGGGATGCCTGGGATTGAACCCTGTCCAGCACTGGCTGTCCATGTGCACGGCAAATGCCCTAACCACTGGACTATCTCTCCGGCCCCAGTAGGCAAATTTCAAGACTTCTTTATTCCTGAATGCTGACAGTATTCCATTGTGTAGATGTACTATAGTTTCTTAAGTCAGTCTTCTGTTCTCGGGCAATCAGCTTGTTTCAAGATTCCTGCTATTGTAAATAGTGCTATGTTGGAAGACAGGTTTAGCTATTCTGGGAGTTTTGTTGTTTTGCCCACTCCCAGCTTAATCTATTTAAGTCGAGGTTCATTCTAATGAGACCTCTCTTCTATGTAAACACTGCTAGAGGGTGTGGCGGTTACAGGAGTCACCTTGATTGAATAACTTCTGACATATATCTACTAAGACTTCTGTGTTTTCTAGATTGGGCACAGCTCCTCTTTATACCCACTGCACCCAGTGTGGGACAGTTAGAATTTACCAGGAAACTACCACCCTGGCTATGCTGAGACTATAGGAAGACTATAGGAAGGATCATACTAGTTTGCTCTAAGCAGGCGAGAGTGACCCTTTCAGTACACGAGAACAAGATACTCAGAATCACCCTGGTGCAGATAATAATAAGAAGGACCTTTGTGGATACCATTTAGATTACATGAAGCTCATGAAGTTAAGATGCATTACTTTATACCAGCCCCTCTCTCCAGTGTTTTACATTAGAGATAATCTCGGGATTAGTCCTTAGTATAACTTTTGTTTATACCTGCAATAGGGTGTGGCACTACACTCTGTTTAGAGTTCTTTGTTGACATGACCCTCCCAATTGGATTACTTTGGTGTATATAAGGGGACTGACTTGAGGCCCCTTCACCTTTTGACTTTGGGCCTTTTAGCTTTCGGCTTTTGGCTCCTGTGGCTTTTGGCTCCTGTGGCTTTTGGCTCCTCAGCCTTGTGGTTTTTGGCTTTTGGCTTTTGCTCTTTGGCCTTTTGCTCCTTCTGGGTATTACTCAGCTCGGGTGAGATCCTCTCTCTTTGGTGGGAGACTTAGGCTCTTTTGTGTGGTCTAAGTTCGGACCAGAGCTAGAGTTTGTTCATTATATTGAAGTGCTGTGGAAGAGCTTTTGTACTTTATTTTTTTTTTCCTTTTTGGGTCACACCTGGTGATGCTCAGGGGTTACTCCTGGCTCTGCACTCAGGAATTACTCCCTAGCGGTGCTCAGGGGACCATATGGGATGCCGGAGATTGAACCCGGGCCGACATGGGCCGGCCGCGTGCAGGGCAAATGCCCTACCCGCTGGGCTATTGCTCTGGCCCCGAGCTTTTGTACTATTAAAAGCCTTTTTTGGAACTGCACCGGACTCATGAGTTTTCATCTGTTCTCCCGGCGTCCTCGGAGGTAGAAGAGAACCTTTGTCCTGACACTGTCGGGGACCCCGGCGGCGTTCCCTGACAGTGCTACAATGAATATAGAAGTGCAGGTTGTGTTTGTGTGTGTGTCTTTGGGTCTCGGTATATTTCTAGGAGTGGTATTGCTAGGTTAAATGGAGCTCAATTCTAACTTTTGTAGGAATGTCCGTATTGCTTTCCAAAAGGGCTTGAGCAGCTTGCATTCCCAATAACATTGAAAGAGAGACCCTTTCAACCGGCATCCATTTAAACACTGGCAGGTCTTGCTCTTTTGGATGTGTACCAGTCACTGTGGTGTGAGACGATCTTATTGTTGTTTTGATTTGCATTTCCCTGATGATAAATGATGAAGAACACCTTTTCATATGCCTTTTGGTCATCAGAATTTCTTCTTTTAGGGATTTTCTTTTCATTTCTTCTCCCCGTCTTTAATGGGGGTAGGTTTTTTTTCCTTGTAAGATTCTACCAGAATCTTGTATATCTCTGATATTAACCCCTTATCAGATGGGTGTTTGGTAAATAGTCTTTTCCATTCTTGGGCTTTCATTGTATCCTGGTCACCATTTCTTTTGAGGTGCTGATGCTTTTCAATTTCATATAATCCCATTTATTTATCTTTGCTTCCATTTGCTTTGTCAATGGTGTTCCACCTTTGAAGATGCCTTTAGGTTTAATGTTGAGGAGGGTTTTGACAATGTTTTCTTTGATGTACCGTATAGATTCACGTTTGATGATGAGATATTTAAATCCATTTTGATTTTACTTTTCTGCATGGCATTACACAGAGGTCTAAGTTCATTTTTTTTAACATTTGGCTGCCCAGATTTCTCAATACCACTTGTTGAAGAGGAGTTTCTTTGTTCCATTTAATATTTTTGCTCCTTTATCGAAGTTTAAGTAATCATATATTTGGAAGTCAATGCCAGAAAATTAAGTTCTATTCTACAGTTCTCTCTCTATTCCAATAATAAGACATTTTAATAACTACTGTTTTCTAGTACAGTTTGAAGTTGGGGGAAGGTGATGCCTATCATCCTCTTTTTTCCCAAGGATTATTTTAGCTACTCGTGGGGTTACTTATTTCAAAACATTTCAGGAATGTTTGGTCAATTTATTTGAAGAAGGTCATGGGTATATTTATAGGGACCACATAACATCTGTATAAAAGTGCTAGGGAGTATTACCATTTGATAATCTTAATTTTCCCAATCAAATAGCAGGAAATGTGTTTCCATTTCCTCAGGTCCTCTTTTATTTCTTGAAGTAATGTTTTGTAGTTTTCTTTGTAGAGATCCTTTACGTTCTTTGTGAAACTGATTCCTAGGCATTAGATTTTCTGTGGCACAACTGTAAATGGAATCGTTTCTTTAATTTCCCTTTCTTCTCTTTCACTATTTGCATATAGGAAAGCCTTTTACTTTGAGCATTGATTTTTTACCTGCCATTCTACTATAAGAATCTTTTATTTCTAGTAGCTTTTTGGTAGAGAGTGTAGGGTTTTCTAGGTATAATATTCTGTCATCTGCAAATAATGGCAGATTGGCTTCTTCCTATCCTACCTGGATACCCTTATTGTCTTTTTTCTTCCCTGATTGCTATGGCAAATATTTCCAGTACTATATTGAATAGAAGTGGTGAGACTGGGCAACCTTGTTTTGTTCCCTAAATTAGGGGGAAGACTTTCATTTTTCCCTATTGCGTATGATGCTCACTGTGGGCTTATGGGAGATGGCTTTGAATATATTGAAGTACGTTCCTTTGATTTCCATTTAATGGAGAGTTTTTGTCATTAATGGGTATTTGATCTTCTCAATGCTTTATCTGTATCTATTGATAGGATCATATAGTTTTTATATTTTTCTCTTATTGATATGATGAATTATGTTGATTGACTTGTAAATGTTGAACTATCTTTGCATTCCCAGAATGAATACTACTTGGTCATGATGTATAATCTTTCTGATGGGTCTTTGGATTCTATTTTCTAGGATTTTGCTAACATCTTACCATATTTGTTCATCAGGAAGATTGGTCCGTAGTTTTTTTTTTTTTTTTGTAATGTCTCAATCTGCTTTGGGTATCATAGTGATATGTACCTTTATAGAAGCTATTCTGAAGTATTTTCGTTTCTTCTATTACATGGAAATGTTTGAAAAGGACAGGTGGGCGCTTATCTTTAAAGGTTTGAGAGAATTCAATGGTGAAACCATCTGACCCTGTGCTTCTGTGCTTGGGCAGACTTTAAATTACTGTTTTAATTTACTCAATGGTGATAAACTTGTTCAGGTATTCCAAATCTTCTTGTTTTAGCTATGCGAGGCTCTAGTAATTCAAGAATTTGTCCATTTCTTCCAGGTTCTCTTATTTAATGGCATACAGTCTCTCAACGTGATAGCTAATGATCTTTTGAATTTCTGTAGTTTCTTTTGTGATGCCCCCCCTTTTCATTTCTGATTCTATTTATTTGGGGGTCTCTCCTTTTTCTTCCACTCTTAGTTTCATTGATATTTTGGAGTGTTTCTTGGGATTCCAGCTTATTGATTTCAGCTCTAAGTTTTATTATTTCCTTTTTCCCCCAGGGTTCGGCTCCTTTTGTTGGTAATTTTCCTCAGATTTTAAGTGTAAAGTCAGATTATTTATGTGGGCCCTTTATTCTGTCCTAATCAATGCTTGCAGAGCTATCAACACTCTTATCACTACTTTTGCTGTATCCCTCAAGTTCTGATAGTTTGTGTCTTCATTCCCATTTGTTTTTATCAATCTTTGCATGTACTCCTTGATTTCTTCTATGACCCACCGTTTGGTCAGCAGTGAGCTATTTAGTTTCCAAGTGTTTGATTTGACTCTCTGTTTCTGTTTATGATTCAGTTCTATTTTCAGTACATCATGGTCTATAAAGATTCTTGACACAATTTCTATTTTTCTTGATTTTATTGAGGTATGCTTTGTGATCAGCGTGTGGTCTATCTTGGAGAATGTTGCATGAGCACTGGAGAAAAATAAGTATTCAGCTTCTTGGAGATGAAAGGCCCTGTATATATCTACTAGCCCTCTTTGTTCCATCTCTTCATTTGGACCAGAATTTCCTTGGTAAGCCTCAGTCTTGTCGATTTATCAAGAGTGGATAGAGTGTGTGGAAGTTTCCAACTACAATTGTGTTGCTGTTAATGTCTTCTTTGAAGTCTATTAGGAGTTGTTTTAGATATTCCCTGCCCTTCATTGGGATCCTATGTTTTTAGGAGTGTAATTTCTTCCTAATATACATATCTCTTATTAAGAAGTGACCTTCACTCTCCCGTCTAACCTTTTTCAGCCTGGAAGTCTATGTTTTCAGATATTATTATGGCCACCCGGCCTTTGTGGAGGAGTTGTTTTAGTGAAGGATTGTTTTCTAGCCTTTAACTTTGAGGCTTTTTTTATTGTTGTGGATTGCTCAAATGCATTTTCTTGAAGGCAGAAGAATATTGTGTTCAATTTTTTGATCCATTTTGACCTGTGTCTCTTAACTGGTACATTTAGACTGTTGACCTTGAGAGTGATTATTGTCATAGGGTTTTGACCATTTTTCAGTATTAGTTTGTTGTACTTCTGAGTTTTATCTTGTCTTAGGGTAGATTCTCAGCCCTTTCCTTACCGTTGGTTTTGAGTGTATGAAGTTCCTGAGCTGTTGTTTCCCACGAAGCTCTGTTTCTGTCCTACAAATCTGAATGAGAGTTAGCCCTTTTTAAGAATTCTTGGTAAGGCCTTTATTTCATTTAGTTTTTTTCATATATCCCACCACTACCTTTGAATTCAGAGATTTTTTTTCTGATAGGTCTGCTGTAAATTGAACGGATGCTCCTTTGTATGAAATTTCCTTCTATGATCTTTCCACATGAAGAATTGTGTCTCTATCTATTGTTAGTGACTCTGACTAGGATGTGTCTTGGAGGCATTTTATTGGGATCAGTTTTTGCTGCTACCCTTCAGCTTCTTGAATATGGATTCCTGCATCCGTTAACTCTGGGAATTTTTTAGCAAGGATTTTTTTTTATCTGTTCCTATTTCCTTGGGGTTGCTTTCCTGTTCCTCTAGGACTAATCACGATTCTTATATTGTTCCTCTTGGATTGATCCCAATATTCTCTTTTCTGCGCCTGATCCATTTTTCAGTCTTCCTTTAATCTGTTGCATTTCCCTAAGTGCTTTCTGCAGCTCTATCTCATTCTCACTGAATCTATCTTCAGCTGATGTCATCCTGCTGTTGAGGACACCCATGTTGTTTCTTATTTAATCTACTAAGCTTTTTATTGATGATATTTCTGCTTGTAGTATACATATTTCTGCCTTCATTTCCTCCTGAATTTTATGGTCTGACTGTTCCACTGCTTCATATATGTCCTCATGTATTTTATTGTAAACCTATTCCATTTTGTCAATGAGCTCGTTAAACATCCTCACACTTTTTTCCCTGAATTCTTTTTAGAGAGCTCATGTACCTAGGTATTCCTGTTGAACCTTCAGTTATTGTCTTCATATCCTCTTTGAGGTAGGGATCTGAGGTTTTCCCCTTGATACTACTGTAGTTTGGTGGTGGATTCTTATGGTGCATGTCCCACCCTATTGCTAGGTAGGTCTCTGGAGATTCTCAGTATATGGTAGTCTCATCTTCCCTCTTTGAGGATGTTACCTTACTTTTGATATTGAATTTACTGCTATTTTTAGGTTGGGTGAGAGGAGAAGATTAATTAGTGGCTGCATGAGCATCTCACTGGCCAACTATGTGCCCCAGGGTGATTATCTTAGATAGAGATATTTTGGCCTAGGCAGGTCCAAAGTGTCTCATTTGATCTCTATTTTTACTATTCTTTTTCCATGGGGAAGGGGTATATTACACTAAGTGATACTCAGGGTCACTTCCTGATCTTTGGCACAAAAGTAACTACTGACCATGCTCAGACCATCTGTGCAGGGAATTGGAATAGAGTTGAACATCTGTAAGAGTAGCACCTTAACTTCTTACAATCTCTCCATTCTCTCCATCCAGGAATGACGCTTTATTTTTTTTTTACTAGATCATCCCAAATCATTTTGTGCAGTTTTGGGAAAATATTTTTTCAGTTGATGGTGAGTGCTCTGTCACTGAGATTTTCCAGATGATTCCAGATTTGTATCTATTGCTAGAATGTTTGATGAATGAGAAAAAAAAAACTTTAAAGGTCATAATTAAGCATGCATAGATGTACATATAATGATTTTAAGCTGTCATCAGTTATAGATTGTATTATATACAGAGTTCCTCTTAATTTAATAAGTTCTGCTTAAGTTCACTTATTTATAAATTCTATAATTTAATTTTAGCCACTATAATTTAAAGCTACTTATGAAAAGTCCACCATTTTAATATATAAAAATATATTAGAAAACCAATTAATGTATAAATCTTCACTACATTTTCATATAATGACAATATAATTCCTTATGCTTGCTTTTTATTTATTTTTAAATTTAACTAGTCACTTAATTTTACACATTTGTGGTCTGGTTCTACAATTACTAATAGTTCAATAGTAATAGGAAAAGAAAGCACATGTAATATACTCCTTGACTTTAGACTTCATGTGTGTCTAAAGTCACACACACGTTAGGTCCTAACTAGAATTAGGAAAACAAAAGCCGAGATAAATATATGATAATTAATCAAAGCTAAAAAAAATCATGCAGCAGAAGGAAATAACATCAAACTGAAAAGAAGTCTTAATGAATAAGAGATATTTGCACAAGACACAGTCAAACATCTGTTAATACCAAGCATATATAAATAACAAACACAACAATGGGAATGTAATAGTCCAATTAAATATATATATATATATATATATTCAATATCTATTTAAAATAAACATGATAGCCCAATTAAAATATAAAAATATATTTTATTGAATAAAATATACAATAAAAATATATTGTATATTAACTGAGCTTTGTATATAGTTGTACCCCGGAAGACTGAGACCCACCCACGCAGACTCAGCTAATTTGTAACCCCGGAAGAGATCCAGACCCATCCACTTAGGACCCACAGCTGTGCTGCTTGGCCAGCCCCCTGTGGAAGCAACCCATGGAGCTGACCTCCCGAAAAGGGGCTCGGCCATCCCCTGACCAAGTCCAACATTGCTCCAACCGCTTACTCTCATGAGCGGGGAGAGACCATGCTGGCCAGACTCAGAGTGGAGTTTTGGGCCCTGCCCTTCCCTCTGCCTCCATGCCAGTTGCCTCGGAGGAGAGAGACCCATCCACGCCAGACCCACATGTCCCTTTGTGCGTGGCCGCTTGGCGGCTGCACAATATTTTTTATAGGATACTGAAATTTGCATAATTTTCCCAATTTCTTTCACATTTATACATAGTAAACAGTTATAGACATGTTTTAACTGATACCAGTAAGCCTGGCAAGAAGCTAGAGCAAATCACACATCATGCAGTTAGTCATTCTCAACATCCAGACGCCATAGTTCCTTAGAGCTCCATCCAAGAGAAAACCTGATCTTCCCCCTTTAAGTTTCATCAGTAAATGCTCAGGTTGAGAGCCTTCTACTGAGACTATATCACCAACATGGTAAAGCCTGGCAAGCTACCATGTTTTATTTACTTTTATGCCAAAGACTAGTAACTATTATGGACCTCAGTTCCATAACCTGAAGAATGGTTTTGGGCTCCTCCTGTCCCTGTAGCAAGTAGATGCCCTTGGGTTGCACTTGCTTGTGACAGGACTAATGGAGATGTTACTAGTGCCCACTCAAGCAAATCGATGAACAATGAGAAGAGAGTGATACAAGACAGTGACAGTATATTAACTGAAAAATATACATAGTTTTGAAAATATGTGCATCATCTATTATTAGGGAAATGAAAATCATAATCTGGAACTAAACCTTCATACCTAGGTCAATTACCATTATCTAAGTAACAGGAATGAGCTTTGGATATCACTTTGAGGCATGCAGTGCATACTTTGCTTATGGGAGCTCATACTTCAATACTCTGATCTTTCTTTTCTTCAGAATACCACCACTGGTGTGACCCTAAAAAAATATATATATATATATGTATATATATATATATGTGTGTGTGTGTGTGTGTGTGTGTGTGTGTATGATAATTATTCTACCAAGTAGATATAAGTCTTAAAAAAAGAAACAGCAAATATAGAGAATATAGAGAGAATGGAATCCTTATATTAGTGGCAATAAATTATTGTAGTGCTATGCACGACATTATGGGGGAGCCCTTTAAAAATGACAAAGAAGTCGGGGCCGGAGCGATAGTCCAGCAGTTAAGGTGTTTGCCTTGCATGCAGCCAACCCAGGTTTGATCACCGGCATCCCATATGGTCCCCCACGCTGTGCTGGAGGTGATTCCCGAGTGCAGAGCCAGGAGCAGCCCTGAGCGTCGCTGGGTGTGACCCTAAAAGCCAAAAAAAAAAAAAAAAACGGCAACAGAAGTTTTATAAATTTTAGTTCTTTCAGGGAACTTGAATATCAATCTGATTAAGCAACTCCTTCCCCAACTAAAATATGTACTGCCTCAGGTCAGATGTGTAGTATATTGGGTTATCTACACATTCTAACTATGTCTGTATGTATTATAAAGATTGGTAGTAAATATATCCTTATCATTAGAAAGATTGTACAAAGAAAAATATCATACAGAAACTAAGACATAACTCTTTTCTCCCTAGTTATTTGCCCAGATCCTTCTTGCTTTTTAAATGTTAGCAGGAGCCAGAGAAATGATAATAGAGGTTAGGGAACTTTTCTTGCATGTGGCCAGCCAAGGTTTGATTCTCAGCATAGATCCAAGAGTAAGACCTGAGAAAGCAAGATGTGGTACAGAACTCCCCCAAATAAAGCAAAACAAGGGCTGGAGCGATAGCCCAGCAGGTGGTGGGTGTTTGCCTTGCATGCAGCCGGCACACGCCGGCCTAGGTTTGATTCCCGGCATCCCATATGGTCCCCCGAGCACCGCCAGGAGTAATTCCTGAGTGCAGAGCTAGGAGAATCCTCTGAGCATTGCTGGGTGTGACCCAAAAAAATGCAAAACAAAAATAAAATTAAATTTAGGAGGGCATTGAATAAGCTACCTCTGACCAGCACTTGTCGTGCTCATCTCTAGAAGTACTAAGCTTTGAACCTTGGGCTTCTAATTATGAGTTTGGTGCTCTTTTCACAGTGCCTTGTGACCTTCCAAGTAAATGCCACATCTTTCCAACATGGTAATTATCTTTATGTGTGACTTTAAAGCAGAGATTCTTCTACAGACTAGGGAAAGGGAGAGAAAAAGAGAGAGGAGGCTGGAGAGGAAAAAAAAATCTCAAGTGACTTGCCCAATTAATTCTAGTAAATGAATTTGATGTATTTTTCATATGGCCTTAATCAGGGTAGGAATTAATTTGAAATGAATAACTACACTTTTCTCATCTTGAGTTTGCCACATAAAGCTGCTTTTAAAAGTACTCAGTGACATTTCAGAGTAAATATGACAAGCAAATGTAAATGCAATTACACAGTCATATATGGTGTGAGTCATTTGTAAAGTTCACTATGTAGAAGCTATATTGCACAGAATCCATTTGTCACTTGAGAATGTGAGATTGTTGGCTTTTTCATATATGATGGAAGAGATTTTACCTTGTACTAAATTCATAGCAGCAGAATATGTTGAAATTATCATTCTCCAGTGATTTGGTTTCAAGTAATGTAACCACGAAGAAATTCCCAATTTACTCTCTCCTTGACTAATAATGCTATAGAAAATAAGCAGTAGGGATGATACGTGCATAAAGTTGATAGTTTTGTATTCAAAGGGGTATTTGAATACAATCTAGAGGGGAATATTCTAGTTAATTTATTTATTGTTTCTATACTACAAATTTTCATAATTGTAAGTACTAATTTAGTATAAAATAATATGTAATTAAAAATACTGATTTCTGTAATGTAATTGGTGCAGTTAGAGAAAGGGTGTATTTGTATAAATAAAAATTATAGTTATTGTTTAACAAAATACAAAATGTAAGTATTTTTCAGAAAATAAGCATTTGTGCCATTGTTAGTGTCACTAATTTTTATGCAACTATTTCCAAAAAGTGAAATATAGAACAATGTGTGATTACAGAAAATTATTTCAAAGAGCATATTTTAATTGTTTTGTTTTGCTTCTTATGCTGTATATTCTCCCCTAACAGTAAGCACTGGCCACAATTATTTTTAAATAAATTATTATAAAATAATTCAAAGCATAGTCAGATATAGAGGTGTTTTTTCCAGTACAGAATGTAATATGGAAACCAAGTTGTTTTTTATATCCAACCTTCTTTCCCTGAATTCCAAGTATTCCTGTTTTCCTCATTAAATTTTGTGTTACTGATGCCTACTTATTTTCCCTCATACCTTGTCTTTGTTACTCTTTAGCTAGACTTTTATCCTCTTTCTCCTCTCTGCTAGAATAAAAATATTATTTGTTTGTTTGAATATTTGTTTCCTTTTTGCATTATGGATCAAACTCAGTGTCCCATATGATGATGAAAGCTCGACCCAAAAAGGATACGTATGCAAACAATTTCATTCTTGATTCCCCCAATCTTGGACCTTAATCTCTAAGAAAATTTCTTACTATCTTATCTCTTTGTATGTTTATGTTTCTTTATCCATATTTGTGCAGTTTTCATTTAGTATAAAACACATTTTTAACATTTGTGCATGTGGTAATGCTTCTATTTCACAGCAGTTTACAAGTCATGTACCTGACACTCAGGTTGAGTAAAGATGTCCACACATGAGGTCTCTAGGAAGCCAAGATATGTAGCCCCTTCTATAAATCTGCTGGAATACAGAAAAAATATTTAACGATTATAAAAGTCTCTTCATTCTATATATAGTAGGAACCTTCTTGAATCAATTTGCATGATCTTAAATGTATCTGGGGGCATTTCTGCACAATAACACAGTCTACAGGATAATAGTGTCTGATTATCAGTTATAATTTCAAATTATATTCAAAAACTTTCACTGGGCTTATATTGATTGTATCAAGTTATATTTGGTTCCATAAAAATTCAACAAATATTTATTTGGTACAAATTGTTGAAGAGACAGGTAAGTACCTTGAAAGGTGGGGTTACTCAGAGCACTGGAAACTGCTATTCTATCTTACTGGATTGTATAATCTAGAATAAAAGTTACAAAGAACACCTCCAGGAACAAATAACAATGTAAAGCAGTTGGGATGGTGCTATATATGTGAGATACAAAGAAGCGCAGAGAAAGTTTTAAGGGAAGACATTATTTACAGTCAGAGCTGCTGATGCTTACTTTGAGGTTGATTTCACTGGTCCAAAATAACCATCTCTCTGGGTAGGTCCTCCCTCCAACATTCCCTACCTCTCTTTTAATTTTCAATTTTTCTTTTTATTTATTTATTAAGCCCTGAGCACAACTAGGTGTGGTCCAACCAGCAAACAAAAAATATACTATATATTATACTGTTCAGTAGACATGGGGCAGAGCTGCTACCAGCTCTCCCGTGCCCAGCCACTCACAAGGAGCCTGGGAGTGATGGCGGGTTTTAGACCTGGGCCGATACCCCAGCAGAACCTCACAACAAGCCAGACGACCCCCACTCCATGAGGGCCAGCAATTTCCACATCTGGACTTCCCTTTCATCAGAACTCCACCCAGCAGAAGAGCCTATTACAGCCCGGCTCATCGAGATCCACCCTGCATTAGTCTTTTTCAAGTTCGCCCAGGTATGCTGATCCAGAGACTCACAGAAATGGGGTGGAGCTGCTACTGGCTCTCCCTGTGCCCAGTCACTCACGAGGCGCCCGGGAGGGATGGCAGGTTTTAGCCCTGACCTGCCACCCCAGCAGAGACTTGCAACAAGCCAGACAATCCCCCACTCCATGAGGGCCACCATTTTCCACATCCGACTCCCCTCTTGTCAGAACTCCACCCAGCAGAAGAGCTGATCACAACCCTGCTCAGTTCACCAATAAATGCTGGATTTAGAGGTGACTACAAGAGAATGCCACTCTCACGGCAGAGCCTGGCAAGCTACCCATGTCGTATTTGATATGCCAAATGCCAGTAACAATTATAGGCCTCATTCCCATGACCTGATGGAATGGATTGAGGCTCTTTATGTTCCTGGAGCAAGCAGATGCCCTTGGGCTCTACTACCATGAGACAGGACATAAGGAGATGTTACTGGTGCTCGCTTGAGCAAATCGATGATGAACAGTAAGACAGTGATACAGTGATTTATTTATTTATTTATTTATTTATTTATTTATTTATTTATTTATTTATCTATTTATTTATTTATTTATTTATTTATTTAGATTTGGGGACTATTCCTGCAATCCTTAGAAGTAATTCTTGGCAGTTGTTGGGAGAACATTTGTGATACCAGAAATTGAACCCAGGTCAGCTACATTTATGGCAAGCAGCATCTTGCATACTATTACTCTAGCCCCAGGTCTGCTACATGCCAGGTTAAGTAAATAAAGCACATATATAATTGGGGTTCATTGAATTCTTCTTTCAGTGTGCTTTCTTTCTAACCATAAAATATCTGGGTTTAGAATTTGGGAAGAAAAGCCTAATATCGGTAATTAGCCAACATTTTTTTTGGGACCAGGCTATAGTACAGCAGGCTGGGCACTTGCCTTTCAAGTAATTGATTTTGGTTCGATCCCTAGCACAAAATTTTGTCACAGAGCCCCAGCCGTAGTGAACTCTGAATATAGAGTTGGGTTAAAATCTGAGTACAGAGATGTGTAGGCCAAAAACAACATACAAACTGAACAAAAATTTCTTTGGGTTGCATATCCAGCAATGTTCAGGAGTTACTCAGTACTCATGTTCATGGTTGAACCCGGTGGTACTTGTGGATCAAGCCAGGCCATAGACAGACCTGCAATTCTTGCAAAGAAAGCACTACACTAGCTTTGGGTCTTAGCTCCTGGATCTTTATTTTGTTATTGATTTATTATTGGCGATAGGGTTGTATAGGTTTTGGGGAGAAAAACTTTCTGCCACTACTACAAATATATGTTATAAAACAATGTCCACTATAGAAATACCAATATTTCTTTATTCCAGTCAACTGGCTCTCCCTCTTTTCTTTCAAGCCATCCCCATCCAATCCCCATCGCTGATAAACTCAGCTCTGTATTCAGCCACAATTCAAGGAATAGCTTTTTTCTTTTTATTTACTTTATCTGTTATCTTGCTTTGAACTATTTTATTCCACATTGGAGCAAGGTCATCTAGCATTTCTCTTTCTCCTTCTGAATGATTTCATTTAGCAACATAGCCTCCAGTTCTATCCAAGAAGTAGCATGGTGCAAGAGTTTCTTTTCCCTAATAACTGAGTAGCAATCCATTGCTTGTGTTTACACACACACACACACACACACACTCACACACATAACACCTATGTACTTATGATATATACCTAAATATGTATCACTTTTTTTGGCTTTTTTGGGTCACATCCAGCATTGCTGGATTACTCAGAGTCACTCCTGGGAGTGCTCAGGGGGACCACATGGGATGTCAAGGATTGAACCTGGGTTGGTGGCATGCAAGACAAATGCCCTATCTGCTGTGCTATTCCTCCGGCACTATATAACAGTTTTTGTCCATCTGTTATGAGTTATTTTTATTTAATTTATGTTTCCTTTTATATTCAATTGAAAAGATACATATGGGGGCCGGAGTGATAGCCCAGCGGGTAGGGGCATTTGCCTTGCACGTGGCCGGGCCCATGCTGGCCCGGGTTCAATCCCGGCATCCCATATGGCCCCCGAAGCACCGCCAGGAGTAATTTTTGAGTGCAGAGCCAGGAGTAAGCCCTGAGCATTGCCGGGCATGACCCAAAAAGCAACAAATAAATAAATAAATAAATAAATAAATAAATAAATAAATAAATAAATAAAAAAATAAAAGGGAAAAAAAAGAAAAGATACATTATGTTAGCCTTCAGTGGATGTTCCGAATAAGTCACAATATAAAAACCCAAAGCTTGCTTTATGATAGTAATGTAAACAAAATGTCTACAAATCATGCACTTAAACTGATTATGGTAATAATATATTTTTTGGTCAAAAATGCTAATGCATTACAATTGGATTATTTCCATCACTTGGAATTTGCATATGATAATTTTAGTTTTAGTTGTTAAATATAGTTAGATATTAGTTGTTACCTTTTGAGGGAAAGAAACCCTCAAAATTCATATTGCTTCCCAACATTAAATTGCAATATTTTTTGTTGATTCTTAAAAGATTTTTTTTTTCTGCATAAGTACGGGCTGTTTGTTAAGCGTGTCTGTCATGCAGATGCCAAAAACTTCATTGCACTGTGAGTTCATGTTGCTCCTATGCATGTTGAGATATTTTCCCACAGCACAGATACCAAGGAAGCAAGACCACATTTAAAAGCACTGAATGAACATGAAAACGCTCAGGTTCTACCTCATCTAGATGCTCATTAACCTTACTGTAATAGATTGTTTGGTTTCTTATATATGGATTAGGCAATAGAAAAATTCCCTGCTTTATTGTCAGAAAGCTTAGTGACGTCTGTAGGATTTGTGTGCATTTCTCATATTTGTATACATATATGAATATGTATATGAGATATGCACACACATATATAGATGCATATATAGAGATATGGAAAAAACCAAATAGATCAAGATATCTATCTATATAAATCCATATATATACGTGTATATATGAAGAGATATAACTTATATAGAGAGATAGAGAAATAGAGACAGAGGGAAAAAATAATAAAATAAGGCAAATATATTTATGGATATACAGGGTATATGTCTTTGGGAATAAGAAATTTAGTATTATTTTCACAAATAAAAATAAATGCATACATGCTGCCAGAGTAGCCAAATTAATTAATATCAAGCATTGCTAACTTCTGGTTTTAGGAAAGTGTAATGAAGCAAAACATTTTATGAAGAGCATTTCCTACAAATGTATTATTAAAATATGTACTAAAGCATCATCTGTTATAAACATGTACTATTAATGAAAAAAATTCTGGCTGTAATATAGGATTCTAACTGTAAATTTTGTAAAATCAATAGATGTTGACAAAATAAATACTTTAAGAGTTTCACATGTTGTTTCTATTTTTAAATGCATTTAGATATCAAAAATGCTCTAAACAACAAGCAACTTCAAAATAACCATGACTTTCCTATATTTTCTGCTTATATTATTTTTAAAAGAAAGTGAAACATGATATCATAACAGTGTGCTTTTATCTCTGTAAAACAAATTATAAGTCATAAATTTAAAAATATTTTAATTTACTATTTAGCTTACAGATTTTTAAATGATTTCTATGTAAAGTACTCGAATCCTCTTATTTTATTTATTTATTTACATATTTTGTGAGATTGAACATTAGCTAATGCTCTTCTTTTACTGAATCCATATTAGAATAAAAATAGTTTTTAGTACTAAAATATGTCCATAATGATTATTAATTTTGGGTAATAGATAATTTACAGTAGAGCTATATTTCCTTCATCGTTATGTTCACTACATAAGAGGGTCTAAATTGCTCAAAATAAAACAGATGCTTTGAAAATTATCAGGCTTCTAGTTAATTTATGCAGTTTTTCCATTAATAGCATTATCTATTTAACACATCCATTACATATCCTCAGTGTTAATTTAGACAGAAAAAAGTGTAGCAACTTCAAAAGGAATTCTTCCATTAAATTAAGGATATTGACTTTAATGGATGTCCCAAATAGACATGGAAATTAACAGGATGAAAAAACAAGTTGATTAAAAGTGGTCCCATTATAATTTGTTATGCTACATAGAATAAAAATATTAAGACAGAATTTACTTTTTTTTAAAAGCAAAACTTCCTTTGAAAACTCTTTGCACATGAAATGCATGACTTTAAAAAATTCAAACCACTAGTATTTTATGTAAACATGACTTCACAATTCTGAAATAGGATCTATCTTGGAAAACAAAAGGAAAACTTGATATTTGCAAGCCTCCCTTTGTTTGTTTGTTTAGGTGACCAATGATTCGAATTGGTAATCTATTCACTGAGTTAGTGATTTCATGTCATGGAAATCCTGGTCATCTCTGAAATGATCTTTGCTGTTTTCCATTTTTTTTCTCTCTCTATATCCCACATACTCAAAAATAGCAATTGTATTCATTAGACAGATCTAATTCCCATTTATTGATTGCTTTGAATCGAAATATTTCAATTTTTAAGATATTCCTGGTAAAGTGCCAATAAATATGCCTGTGTGAATAACTAACAAGAAAGTTCAATGAAGGTCTCAGAAATGAGAATTATGATCAGAGGCAGGAAAAGCGGAGCTTAAAATTATAACAATTGAAAGGTGAATAGGGACAAAAGCAAACTATCCTTTACATCTAGATCAACATAATGTTTAGAACTTTTATCGACTTCACTAATTTAACTCAACATCTTTTTTAATTTAATGTTTTATATATTCCACTACCTTTTTTATTCTCTAGCTGAACCAGTGTTCAGGGTATACTCCTGACTGTTTACAGGAATCACTCTTGGTCTGGCTGGGGGACCCCATGGAAATCAAGGGATACAACAAGATCAACTGTGTACAGGCTAGCACCCTACTGGCTGTATACTCTCTCATTCTTTAGCCAAACTAATATTTTGAATCTGTATACTCCAAGTATCTGCTTTGTTTTCGCACTGGCCTCGCAAAGATAAATATGATAGAGTCCTAGTTTAGTCTAATGTAATAATAAACAATAAATGCACATTACTGTATTGTAATAAATTTCCATTTATTCATTCATAATATACTTAACTGAAGTGTCTTCCCTATACTGAGAGCTAGTTATAAAGTTGTCAGAATGCATTAATGTTTTAAGTAACTATCCAGTGGGAAAGACAGAAGATTAATTTTCAACCCCACGGATATAGTACGTCATATGTTGATAAAGGCCTGGGGAAACAAGAGTTTCAGAAGGAATGGGAGCTGTTTTTTGAGAATAGAAAAGAGGCCATTGGGAAAAGTTTCAGAACAATGTTTGAATTTAAATCATCTTAAAAGAGGAGTGAAAATAAACTAGACTGAGAACTCTCATGAAGAAACTGGCATCCTGAGAAAATGATTGAGTCAAAGAAATTAAATAGCCTGTTTGAATTACTCATGCTTAAAGCAAGCATTCACAAGCTTTGGTGAAAAAGGAATGCTTCATTGGAGATAAGGATAAATGATTTGTTACGGGGTCGCAGAATAATCTTAAACCTATACTAAAGTATTTCATGCTATCCAAGAGTGAGTGTGAGAAAAATGTTAAGGATGGACAAATGGCCTAATCTTTGATACATGGAACCAGCTTTTGAGTAGTAGCCTAGTAAGTTATTAGAGGGCAGAAGTCAAGACAATCTTTTAGTGGATTTTGTTGCCTGGCTAATGAGGCATGGACTAAAGAGGGCACCGGGCAAGGTATTGGGGTTAAATAAGCATGAGGAAGAAGAAAAATATAATTTATAAAATGAGGATTCTCACAAGTAAGAATCTTGAAAAGGAGACTTTTAATCCAGAAAAAATGATTTAGTAGATTTAATTCCAAAATATTTTCACTATATTTTTATAATGAGACCAAATTGGAGTTATCACTAATTTACGTAGTCACATAACATTGTTTGAAGGAGAACCAAGATAGGATGGCCTTGTTTTCATACTGGTCATCATGGAAAGATCTATGTGTAAGCAACATACTTTTGGTAGAAAGAAATAAAGAGCAAGCATGCAATTTCACAACTTCCCTTGGCATAATCATAACAAGACCTACTGCCTTTTTTTAAAGAAAAATTCTTATTAAGTCCTGACTTAAATTTTCTAAGTCACTTTTATTTGTTGCCCCTTTCTTTCTTAAAATGGGTTACCAAAATACATTACTTACTAAGGGAGAGGTTTTGAATTTTGCCCCATCTACTGCAGGGGGAGCTATGAATGATCAAATACCATCTTATTAATCAACCGAGTCATTTGTCATAATTCAGTTAGAGTCACAATCCTAGTCTTGTGAATGCTTTTGGCCAGGTGATTTCAATATCTGGGTCTTCCAGCAATCCCATTCAGGAAAAACAGAGCTGAAAGGTTGAGGGTTTGATTTTTTCATGAAGCAACCATGTTGCTAAGTAACCAAGTAATATAATTCTAGTGTGAACAACAGGCTTCCAGGAGGTTAATTCAAGTTCCTATAATAAATACCTTGCCCCAAAGATAAAACAGTTCACTATTCAGTCTCTTTCATTGTGCATCCTAATAAACATATATATCATATATAGATAAATATATATATATATATGATATATATATATATATCATATATAGATATATCATATATAGAGACTCACAGACATGGGGCAGAGCTGGTACTTGCTCTCCCTGTGCCCAGCCGCTCACGAGGCGCCCAGGAGGATGGCGGGTTCTAGCCCTGGCCCGCCACCCCAGCAGAGCCTTGCAACTAGCCAGACGACCCCCACTCCATGAGGGCCTCCATTTTCAACATCCAGACTTCTCTCTCGTCAGAACTCCACCCAGCAAACAGCCTATCAAAACTCAGCTCATCGAGTTCCACCCTGCAGCAGTCTTTTTTAAATCCGGCTCAGGTATGCGAGGCCAGAGACTCACAGACATGGGGCAGAGCTGCTACTGGCTCTCCCTGTGACCAGCCACTCACGAGGCGCCCAGGAGGGATGGAGGGTTCTAGCCCTGGCCCACCACCCCAGCAGAGCCTTGCAACAAGCCAGACGACCCCCACTCCATGAGGGCCTCCATTTTCCATATCCAGACTTCTCTCGTCAGAACTCCACCGAGCAGACCAGTCTATCAAAGCCAGGCTTGTGGGGCCACAAGCAGCCGTGTGGTTCATCAATAAATGCTGGACTTAGAGATGACTACTGTCGGGAACGCCGCCTGGGTCCCCGACAGTGTCAGGACAGAGGTTTTCTTCTACCTCCGAGGACACCAGGAGACAGATGAAAACTGATGAGTCCGGTGCAGTTCCAAAAATGGCTTTTAATAGTACAAAAGCTCGTCCACAGCACTCCAATATAATGAACAAACTTTAGCTCTGGTCCGAACTTAGACCATACAAAAGAGCCTAAGTCTCCCACCAAAGAGAGGATCTCACCCGAGCTGAGTCCTACCCAGAAGAAGGAGCAAAAGGCCACAGAGCAAAAAGCCAAAAGCAAAAGGCCGAGGAGCCAAAAAGCTGAAAGTTGAGGAGCCAAAAGCCGAAAGCTAAAAGGCCCAAAAGGTAAAAGTCGAAGTGTCCTCAAGTCAGCCCCTTATGTACACCAAAGTAATCCAACCAGGAGGGGAATGTCAACAAAGAACCCTAAACAGAGTGTAGTGCCACACCTTATTGCAGGTATAAACAAAGGTTATGCCAAGGACTAAGGAGATTATCTCTTATGTAAAACACTGGGAGAGAGAGAGGGCTGATATAAAGTAATACATCTTAACTTCATGAGCTTCATGTAATCTAGATAGTACCCACTAGGTCCTTCTTATTTTTATCTGCACCAGGGTGATTCTGAGTATCTTGTTCACGTGTACTGAAAGGGTCACTCTTGCCTGCTTAGAGCAAACTAGTACGATCCTTCCTATAGTCTTTCTATAGTCTCAGCATAGCCAGGGTGGTAGTCTCCTGGTAAATTCTAACTGTCCCACTCTGGGTGCAGTGGGTATAAAGAGGAGCTGTGCCCAATCTAGAAAACATAGAAGTCTTAGTAGATGTATAAGTCAGAAATTATTCAATCAAGTTGACTTCTGTAAGTGCCACACCCTCCAGCAGTGTTTACATAGAAGATAGGTCTCATTAGAATGAACCTTGGATTAAATAAGATTAAGCGGGAGTGGGCAAAACAACAAAGCTCCCAGGTTAGCTAAACCTGTCCTCCAACAGACTACAATAGTATGCTACCTGCACGGCAGAGCCTGGCAAACTACCCGTGTTGTATTTGATATGCCAAATGCCAGTAACAATTATAGACCTCATTCCGGAATGGATTGAGGCTCTTTATGTTCCTGGAGCAAGAAGATACCCTTGGGCTCTAATAGCATGAGACAGGACAAATGGAGATGTTACTGGGGCCAGCTCGAGCAAATCGATGATGAACCAACGGGAAGACAGTGATACAGTGATACAGTGATAGATAAAACATGTATAATATATAGATATAAAATATCTATCATATAACATGATATAAAACATATATCCTATAGATAGATATATAAATATATCATATATAGATGGAATATACATATATATCAGAAAACATATATCATATATCGATAGATATGCTATATATAAATACAGACTGAGTAAAGCTTTTTGGGTTGGAGAAAAAATAACTTAATGAAGGTCCTCATAAATGAGTACCATATAATCATGTCTCATATTATAATTTTATTTTATTAAAATTATTAGTGATTTTTAGTAATTAGTATATTTAATTTGTTTTTATGTTTATTAATGGAATTGCCTAAGGATTTTTATTAACCAGATAGCATACAAACTGGCTTCCTTTATCTTGCTGCCCTACCGTTATGTATCTCTGTTTCACATAGTCATAGTAACCTAATAATAGTGGACTTCTTTTAAGTACCACCATCTTGATACATTAAGATGAAATCTAACCCAGTTCAGAATCTCCTGCTTTGTTAATTCCAGTTAATTGGAAAAAATATTAACCAGTGAATTAAAATGTGATTAGAAATTGCCACAGCTGGTTTCAATAGAAACTGCTATATTATCTATGAAAATAAATCTGAATCAGTCCTAGGGAATGATTAAGCATCAGGAAAGCTATTCCAGATAAAAGCACTTAAGCTGAAATATGGAATCACTGTCACTATCACTGTTACTTTCTTCCCGTTCATCATCAATTTGCTCGAGCGGGCACCATAACCTCTCCACATGTCCTGTCTCATGCACGTAGAGCTCAAGGGCACCTGCTTGTTCCAGGAACATAAAGAGCCTCAAACCATTCCATCAGGTCATGGAAATGAGGTCTATAATTGTTGCTGGTATTTGGCATATCAAATATGACACTGGTAGCTTGCCAGTCTCTGCCATGCAGGTAGCATACTCTTGTACTCATCTCTAAATCCAGCATTTATTGATGAAATGCACGGCCGCTTGCAGCCAGGCTATGATAGGCTGGTCTGCTGGGTGGAGTTCTGAGGAGAGGGAAGTCCGGATGTGGAAAATGGAGGCCCTCATGGAGTGGGGTATCGTCTGGCTTGTTGCAAGGCTCTGCTGGGGTGGCGGGCCAGGGCCAGAACCCGCCATCCCTCCCGGGTGCCTTGTGAGTGGCCGGGCACAGGGAGAGCCAGTAGCAGCTCTGCCCCACGTCTGTGAGTCTCAGCATACCTGGGCCAGATTTAAAAAAAAAAAAGACTGTTGCAGGGTGGATCTCGATGAGCCGGGCTGTGATAGGCTGGTCTGCTAGGTGGAGTTTTGAGGAGAGGGAAGTCTGGATGTGGAAAATGGAGGCCCTCATGAAGTGGGGGTCTTCTGGCTTGTTGTGAGGCTCTTCTGGAGTGGAGGGCTAGGGCTAGAACCCGCCATTACTCCTTGGTAGCCAGTAGCAGCCAGTAGCAGCTCTGGCCCAGGTCTATGAGTCCCTGGATCAGCATATCTGGGCCTGATTTAAAAAAAAAAAAGACTGCTGCAGGGTGGATCTCGATGAGCCTGGCCGTGATAGGCTGGTCTGCTGGGTGGAGTTCTGAGGAGAGGGAAGTCCAGATGTGGAAAATGGAGGCCCTCATGAAGTGGGGGTGGTCTGGCTTGTTGCAAGGCTCTTCTGGGGTGGCGGGCCAGGGCTAGAACCCGTCATCCATCCCGGGCACCTCGTGAGCGGCTGGGCACAGGCAGAGCCAGTAGCAGCTCTGGCCTATGTCTGTGAGTCTCTCAAAACATGGAAATCAAATCAAAAGTAAGAAAAAAGAGGTTTGGGCAGTTGCAATAAATAGTATGCAGTGTTTTAATTTATCAATCTTTATCAGAACCATCCACAGTGTTTATTAATACACATTTTTTAACATTCTATAAGGCCCAATCTAGAGCTTCTGTAAAATGACCAGTAAAGAAAGTAAAAATGCATGGTAGAGTAGGATGTATATTATTTCAGGATTTCAGAGGAGAGTGGCTGAAAGAGGAGAGAAGGATGATAACCTTCTCTAAACCATTCTAGTGTTACTCCTTTCACAGAGGAGAGAAGGATGATGGGAGTAACACTAGAATGGTTTAGAGAAGATATACAAAAATGGGGTAATAAATAGTAATTTGTGATACATATTTGGGGTAGGTGATACACTAGTGATGCTCAGGGTTACTCCCTGCTTTGCACACAAAACCACTCCTGAATGGGGCATTGAGGGTCACATGGAAAGCCAGAGATCAAACTGTAGTGGACAGCATGCTATGCAAGTTGCCTACTTGTTGCCCCAATTATGCATCCTTTTAGGAGAATTTCAGAGGGAAGAATTCGGTTCTGCTTTGTAGTGCCTATGTATAATAGCAGGAATGATTGGGATGAACTGAAGTGCACCATGTTAGATTTGGAAGTGTGTGTGTGTGTGTGTGCGTGTGAGAGAGAGAGAGAGAGAGAGAAACATGATGTGATGCAAGATACTATCTTTTAGTGGATATGCCAAAAGAATATTTAAATATATTTAAATAATACTGATGAAAAATGTGTATCAAAGAATAAATTTGAAAATCTGAAAGTCACCGGTTTGTTTTCATATTTGAAGTCTTGGCTAAGGATCACCTCCTCTAAGTATAAAAGATGCAAGTCAATCTGAAAGAAATTAGAAATTAGTTTAGGGGGGGAGAAATTAGAGAGCAGAGAATATAGGTAACAGAGATAACAGCCAAAAAGTATAGAAGGGAAAATAAATGAATTGCTGTTAAGGTTCCCAATCACTTTGAGCTGAAACTTTATTTAATATTATTTTCCCACCTCTGAATATGTTAAACCCTATGCATATCAGTGTGGTCATAAATGTTTTATATATATATATACATATATATGTATATATGATAAATGTTTTTGTATCTTTAATTTTAATGAGCTTTTAGCAATTCTTGATACCTAATAGTAATCTTCACTAGATCACTAGATCACTAGACATCCCGCTGTTCATTGATTTCCTCGAGCGGGCACCAGTAACAATTCCATTTGACCCTATCACGTGCCAGTGTAGCCCAATGGCATCTGCTTGCTTCAGGAATATGAAGAACCTCAAACCAACATTCAAGGACTTGACGAAGAAGTCTGACCATCTTGCAGGTGGGCAGTCACATGATATTTTGACATCCTGTGGGGTAATGACTCTAGTCCAACGGTCAGCTCTAAATTGCATTACGAGTCCAGCCCATCTGATTTTTGATGCAAATGAGACAGCGCCCTGACTCTGGAACAGCGACGGGAGTCGGAACACTGGATTCCTTCTCTCTTTTGTGTGAGGAGTGATAATTCCAAGCATAGATCTTTCTATTCCATTTGGGAGACCCGAATAGCATTCTCATCCTGCTTTTGTAGGGCCCATGTTTCTGAGGCTTATATTAATGTAGGGAGAACAGTGGAGTCAAAGAGATTTTCCCGAGCCGGAGGTTCTTTGTCCTTTTAGCTATTTCTTCAACGCTTTTAAAGGAATTCAATTATGCCTCTCTTCCTCCTGAGGAGCTCAGGTTTTAGGTCGTTCATCATTTTGGCTTCTTGACCTAGGTACACATAACTGCTGCATTCAGAGATGTTTGTTCCATTGAGAATGAATGGGACCTCTGGAAATAGTTCATTTCTCATGAACATAATTTTGTTGAGATTCAGCTGTGCACATATCTTTTCACATTCTCAGCAAAGTCAGCCAAGATATGTGCAGATTGTCTAATGTTTGGTGTTATTAGAACGATGTCATCAATGAAGCAGAGGTGGTGTAGCTGCTGACCATCTGTCTTCACTCCCAATCCTTCCCATTCTAATTGTCTCATGATGTTGTCGAGGGTGGCTCCTAAGAGTTTCGGTGAAATGGTATCACCCTGATGAACCCCTCTTTTAACATCAGTGATCAATACCTTGTAGAATGGTGAGATCCTGGTGGTGAATCCATAATACGGCTCAAGAAGGATTTTGATATATTGGGTTCGATTGATCTGTTTGCCTAGGGCTTCGACATCTGCTTTCGTCTCCACAGAATCAAAGGCTTTCTTTAAATCAATGAACATGAGACAGAGCGGCATCTTATACTCCTTACGAATGTCGATGAGCTTGGTTACCATGTGGATATGGTTGATTGTGCTGAATACTTTCGGAAGCCAACTTGCTCGCATGGTTGTCCTTAATCTAATGTTCTGCCAATCCTGTTCAGGATGACTCGTGTGAACAGTTTGTATATGATGAACAACAGGCAAGTGGTTCAATAGTTGCCAATGCTGTGAATGTCTTCCTTCTTGAACAGTAGAACTGTCCTGCTGGTTTTCCATTGGGAGGGCACCTTGCATTCAGACAAGAAGCATGTGAAGAGCCGAGCCAGTGTATTGATGAGTACTGATAGGAGATTCTTCAGGTGTTCAGGTCTGACCTTTTCTGGGCCTGGTGCTCTTTAGTTCTTTACCGACAAAAACGCATGTCATATTTCAGAAGGGAGAACGTTGGGAACGACATATCCATCCTGTGGAATTTGGTATGTGGGAAGGTGGACATGGCTATTAAAGAGATCTGAGTAGTAGTCATGGATAATCTCCATTGGCTTTCTGGAAGATGTGATATATCCCTCAGGACATCGGAGGGCAGTCATCTGGTATAGTATTCCAAGATTAGAATAGTGATGTTATAATACATAATTCAAGTTAGTATAGTTTTGAGCTGAAATCAGGCATTAATTAAAAATAACTTCTTGTCTCCATAAAACTGACCAGTGCAGACTAACATATATGGATGTTAACATTAATTGCTGTTTTAATTTTTCAACTATAATCTTATTTTTAAGTGTTTCATGTTTTTTCTTTTTGAGTATTTCATTATAAATAGTATTTCATTATAAATAACTGGATCGTTAAGAAAATTCAATAGTTAGAGAGAGCAGAAAAAGTATTACAGCTGGAAAGGTGCTTGCCTTGCATGTGGTCCAAATTCAGTTCCTAGCACCACATATGCTCCCTGAGACTTCTTGGAATGATCCCTGGGCATAGAGCCTAGAGGAAGCCCTGAGAATTGCAGGATGTAGTTCAAATGGACCAGTACCGAACCAAACCACCAAACTTAGTAGAGCTGATCTTTTTCTGATGTTTTATCCCTCTCTCTTCCCATGGTTATCACTGCTAATGTGATAGCAGAGGTCCCACAAATGTTAACGGGAGGTGGGGAAAGTAGGAGAAGGGTATCAAAGCAGTGGGTTTGCACATCTGTTTGTTGTACTTGTAGACCAGATCACAGTGTTCAAGTATCATACTTTGAGTTGTGGGGTAGCTTCCTTCTTTTGGATATGTTACAAATATGGCAAATATTACTGTACTGTCTCCTTCTAAACTATGAAAACTAAGTACTTGAATACAACTTTATAAATATGTTAAGTAAGAAGAAATTAGAATAAGCATTTACATTTTATTTTATTGTACTGGTTTTTTATATATCTATTATATTTAGCAGACTCTCTCATACCGTAGAATATTGTGGCATGACTTATTTCCCTTTCCATGTTGAGGTGAAATTCACAACTTATAAAAGCCATTCACTATACTTCTTTCAGGGAATGGTTCATTATATTTTTCAAGACTCTGTTGTTTTTCCATCTTTGCAGAACAAATAAAACTGACACTTCTAAACACTCTACTAAAACAAATTAGATTTATTCTAAAGTGTTCAGTGAACAGCATTTTGAATGAGATCCATAATGGGCTTTTTAATTAAATGAATATAGTCATTTCATAGAGGCAATTCTCATTAGGAGAGCAGTATTGTGATGACCGTTTCATTCTAATTGTGCTGTGAGTTTATATAGGGGCCTCATTTTAGGGTTGGTTTGAATAGATTTATATCAAATCATGTCTTGACACCTAGTGCACATTTGAAAGGTAAATATTACTGCTTTCCCAAAGACAAATAGTTTCAATTAAAATCAAACTTCTTTCTTTCACCTAGTAAATTAGTATCTCTTGCTTCTACTGAGTGAGGGAGAAATTAAATTCCACATAATTTGTTCTATTAATTACTTGAACTATATTTTACAGTTTTTTCTTTTATATGAACAAAATGTCTGTGCCTCCTTAAACTTCTTACATAGAAAAACTTATTCCCACTATGACTATTTGGACAGGTGTCACTAAGTCGGGAATGTTCAGTGGGTCATAAGAATGGGAATGCAGTCATGTAGGTCTTGTGTCTTAAGTAAAATACCCCAGAGAACTGTTCAGTCCTCACATACACATAATCATAAAAATCCTTAGGGGATAAGGAGGTTGAGCTCTATAAGTCAGGAAGAGATCCTTACCAGAAACTAAACTTAATGCACCTTAACCTTATTCCTGAATCCCAAAAATATGTTTTAATTACCCATATTTAAAATTTTTATGACAGTCTTAGTCAATGAAAATATGTTCCTATGTGCAAGTCTGAAATAGCAATATTGTGAGCTGATGTGAGAGTGTCACACATACTCTCTCAGAACTCTATCCAGCAGACGAGCCTATCACAGCGGCCGCATGGTTCATCAATAAATGCTATATTTAGAGGTGACTACAAGAGCTACAAGAGTATGCCACCCGCACGGCAAGCCTGGCAAGCTTCCCATGTCGTATTTAATATGCCAAATACCAGTAACAATTATTTAGGTCATTCCCATGACCTAATATAATGGTTTGAGGCTCTTTATGTTCCTGGAACAAGCAGATGCCCTTGGGCTCTACTAGCATGAGACAGGACATATGGAGATGTTACTGGAGCCCACTTGAGCAAATTGATGATGAATGGGAAGATAGTGATAGTGATGTGAGAGTGTATGTATTATTGTTTATGAACTTCATATTAATATGTGAAAGAACCATATGCTTATACACATATATACAAAAATTAAAACTGGTGTTTCTGTGCAAAGTTCCAAAGTTTTAAGTTTGCTGGAGGAAAGGCACTCTATGCGTCTTAGTTGTCCTATATTTAGACTTTTTGCTGTTGTTGCTTTAGTCTAGAAATGGCACGCTGTTGTTATTACACTCATTGATTAGAATTTATTATGTGACAGTGCATAGTTTCCAAGATAACTGAAAATGTAGCTTCAGTTTTTCATCAATTTTAATAAGTGACTATATTTTGAACAGTCAATACTGAACTATATTTTCTCATCTTTTGCCACCCCTTGACTACTTTTCTTTCAATTTCATTTTATTTGCTACTTTTATTTTTATGGTCACTATTAAATATTTTGTATTCACAATGCATTCGATCTCCGTGTGTGCAAAACTACATATTTGTTGTGCATTATCCCCTATAGGAGAAATATATGCTCTTGCTTTCTCCAATTAGTGCCTGTTAATATTTATCAATGGAAATAATAAAATTGAGTCAGAATAATATATGGAATATGAATTATTATTTTAAAGTTGTTGCTTAATGATCAGAAAAATGCATGTTACCCTATGAATCATCCCATGAAATTAGTATTCTCTGCTTGTGTCCAATTCCATTGTCATTAATTAGTGTGTCATCAATTGCATTTTGATCAGTTATGATGAGGCTTTATCTTGGTGAGAAAAATGTCCTCTTGCTTTCTAAATTGCATAATTACAATTATGAAAATCCACCTCAGAAATGTAAATGTTCATTCACCTATGAAAATGCTGTGTTTTGACATCCATTTATTACATTTGTGCTTATAAGAATAGTTGAATAAGCCTTTGCATGCTAGTGAAAGCTCAGTTTATATTTACTTTTCTTAATGTCATTAATTATAAATGAAGACATCTTAGAATTTATTGCATTATGTTGTAGAAAAAAGGACATTGAATCAAGTCCATTTTCTACAACATCAAGTTATGACAAGAACTGTGTCCATATCTAAATTATTGTAGTCATTTGTGTAGGGTTGTGCTATGATCACAAGTTATCATTATGGTCATTATTGTAAGCTATATTTGAGCACTGCCATACAGATTACATTTCAACATATTCATTCTACTAACAGCAGCATTCAAGCACACTAAAACACACACAGGCACACACACACAATTTCTTGGCAGTTCAAATCTCTAATGATAGGTCAGCAACAACAACAAAAAACTAATATAGGAAACCTATACTCTGTGTACTCTTCATTTTTTAATCTGTTCAGGCTCTCTAGAAAACTTCATATGCCTCTTCTTCACCTTTATAACCTGTACTGTGACTTTGTAAAGTTTAATATTAGATTCATTCTAGAAACATTACCTTCATGTTAAAAACCAAAAGATTTTTTTTATAAACTCCCCATGTAGAAATGTATGCTGCTTGTCCCAAAACAAACCTATGGTCTATTAAACTTGTCTTTTAATTCACATATAAAATATTTTGACAGTAAGATTTTATACATCACTACTTTCCAAATCAGTTATTTTTGTTTATTTTACAGTAATTAATGGACATGACTGATTAACCAGTAAAGTATTGAGGTGTTCCATTGAGCCTATTTTGTTAGATATATATAAGTCAATACATCAATGTTGTATCACTTGTATCGTTTGTCTTCCCGTTGTTCATTGATTTGCTCAAAAGACACCAGTAACATCTCCATATGTCCTGTCACATGATAATGTAGTCCATGGGCATCTGCTCAATCCAGGAACATGAACAACCTCAACCATTCCCTTCAGTTCATGGGAATGAGGTCTATAATTGTTACTGGTTTTTGGCATATCATATACGACACGGGTAGCTTGCCATGCTCTGCCATGCGGGTGGGATACTCTCTGTAGTAGGCTCTCATCTTGTGCATTTACTGATGAATGGTGAGCTGCTTTGCAGACGTGTGAACTGGGGAGAGATTGGCTTTTCTCTTGGGTGGAGCTCTGAGGTGTTGTGGAGTTGGGATGTTGAGAATGACTGCCCTTAGGGTGGGGGGGGGGTTCCTCTGGCTCATTGTGAGGTTCTATTGGAATGGTGGGCCAAGGCTAAAACATGCCTTCCCTCCCCAGTGCCTCATGATCAGCTGAGCACAGAGAGAGTCAGTAGCAGCTCTGTCCCGTGTATCTGAGTCTCTGGATCAGGCATACCTAGGCTTGAAATAGGCTTCACTGTAGGGTGGGACTCTACATCAAAGTTATATTTTTTTCCTCCCATCAGAGATACATATCATGCATATTATAAATTGGATTATGTTTATAATCCCACGCCATTTCAGTGCCTCTTCACCTGGATATCTCTCCTCATCTACCCTGTATATTTATGACATAGGGAGATGAGGGAGATGCCCCTTTGAAAGGGTGCCTTAATTTTTTAATCATTGTTTTTGCTTCATACTCATGTCCAAATTATCCCAAGGAAGACCACAAGCTTGAAGAACAAGAATAATTTTTTAAAAGATAAATTTATCTCCTCACAGTTACTAAATTTTAGAATTTTCTATTGTATATAAATTTAAAGTATAATGGAATAGAATTCTAACACTATAATTATTTTATATCCGTATACCTGTAAAACAGAAACCTGTATCATTATTGAAAAAACAGTTATCAACTTACCATTGGTTTACAATTTTGTGGAATTTCAGGAATTTTCACTGATTTTGAAAGCATGAGTGCTCACTTGTGCTTTCAAAGTTGTTTTATCTGGGACAGGAGTGGTATTCAGTAAGTCACTTGACTTGCATGTGATGAATCCACGTTCAATTCTCAGCATCCAGATATACCCTAGGGCCCAAATAAATGAATCCTTAGTATTTCCAGTGCTTTTTTATATGCTTTAATTTGATTTTTTAAGTTTAACCCTGTTATGTTTAAGTATTTTGTAGGTGTAATAGAGTTGCATCATATTTTTGATTGTCACCTTTGCTTGTAATTAGACAATTTACATACAACTGTTGATGATCAAAATATTAATGTATCATTATTTTTTGTTTGTTTTTATTTTTCTATGTACTTTAGTAATATTACTAAGAAATCTATTCTAATTATTCTCATAGGTTATGAAATACATCTCTGTATAGAATTTGTACATATTTGTTGTATTTATTAAAAGACACATATAATATATAAAAGTCTACTGGTGTCAATATTCATGTGAAATGCTGAACAGTTTTCACTCTTTCCTTGAACCTTTTATAGTTTCATAATTTATAATCTCTGTACCCAGTTATTTGTTATTTTGTGAAATATTTCTAAAGATTGACATATAATTTTCTACCGTGTTTTTCAGCTGTACTCAAAATTCCTTCCATTACAGTTTTTACATCACTTATCCTGTTTGTTTGTTTTTTAAATTGAAGGTGAAATATTTTTTTTCTCTAAACATCTGGTGCAACAATTCCTCTATGCAAGAAAACTCTATTTGAAAAAGATAGCTTACTTGTAAATGAGAAATGTAGGTGAAGTTCATGAAGCAGGGGCTGATTGCTGAATTGTAATTTGCTGAAATGAGAACTGTAGAGTTACATAGGTTATGAAAAGTTCTGACACATTCAATATGACACCACTGTCTGGACTTTGATGAATTTCACTATGTAGATGTTTGGTTAATAAATTTCCTCTGGCATTGCCTTTGCTATTTAGGGAACTCCTGAACTTCCACGAGTCTTGTGAATTTCCCAGTTTCTGGAAGAAAAAAGAAAACCATCAACAGATCTAGAGGAAACAATTCATAAAAGACAACACTTTTTTGAGACCTGAATTTTGACTGACGGAACACAGTACTTCAAAAATTATATTTTTGTTAAAGTCACTGCCTGAATTACCCCCACACCCCAAGTAACACAGTAAGGGACTTTCCATCTAAGAAGCAGATCATGCTTTCTTGTTTTGTTCTTTTTGTTCCACGCTGCTCTCTTCCCTCCTGCACAGCTCAGATGCTAGGTTGTTCATCATGTTGAGTTCTCAACCTAGGTACACATAACTGCAGTATTCAGAGATGTTTGTTCCATTGAGAGTGAATGGAGCATCTGGAAGTAGTTCGTTTTTCATGAACATTGTTTTGTTGAGATTCAGCTGTAGACCTATCTTTCCACATTCAAGGCAGCATTTGTGCTGCTTGGCTAATGTTTGGTGTTAATAGAATAATGTTATAAGCGAAGAGGAGGTAGTGTAGTTGTTGGCCATCTATCTTCACTCCCATTCCTTCCCATTCCAATTGTTGCATGACATTCTCGAGTGTGGCGCTGAAGAGTTTCAGTGAAATGGTATCATGCTGCTGAACCCCTCTTTTTACATCAATGATCACTTCCTTGTAGAATTGTGAGATCCTGGTGGTGGAATCTCTATACCGCTCACGAAGGATCTTGATGTATTGAGTTTGAAAGCCCTATTTAGCTAGGGCTTTGATGACTGCTTCAGTTTCAACAAAATCAAAGGCTTTTTTAGAATCCGTGAATATTAGACAGAGAGGCATCTTGAAACTCCCTAGAAACCTCCGTGATTAAGTGATCAAGTCAAGTGATCAAGTGATCAAGTTTGTTCTTTTGTGATCACACCTATCTTGCTTTGGGGCCTGTTCAAGCTTGTTCTGGGCACTGAATCTAGACGTCCTTTATGCAGAGAATGTAAACTATTTCAGCTAATGCTCCTATGCAATGTTCTCCATTTGCCCCCCCCTCTTTTTGGTTGGCTCCCTCACATTTAGTTCTGTTGATGGTATTTTACTTACTAAACCAATATACTGAAACAAGCAGATGCCATTGGGCTGCACGTGATAGGGTCAAATGGAAATGTTACTGGTGCCTGCTCGAGCAAAATGATGAATAATGGAATGTCAAGTGATCAAGTGATCAAGAAACCAGTATCTTGTTTTTCTTTGATATCCCAGCAGTCACATTTATTCTTCAAACATATGTTCTCCATTGAACACATAACTTTTTGTTTATCTCTCTGTCTCTTTATTTAAACTTTTTTTTCCACTCTGGAGCAGGTTTTGTTCTCTCTTGAACTTGTTTTCTGTTACTTTTCTTATGTCCGTTTAGTTTAATTAAAACTATCTTGCTTCATACACACATCCATTAACACATTAGTAGGCACATTTCAGAGACACACTTGTTTGAGTTTTAAACTCTTATACCCAAATCAAATGGAATGCAAAATATTTATATTCTCTTTTCTGCTTTTCTAGCTAAAAACCCTTAAATCTGAAAATTCTAAAAGGGTTTAATTCCATGGAATCAGAGCTGCAGATATAGCATGCTTTTTTCACCCATCAATTTGGCAGCACCTATAAGAGTTTATTAAGTCTTTTCTCCAGTTCTTTTAGTTCTACTGGAGCACATTTGTTTGAAATAAAGAGCAAAATGCCAGTTTTCTTTATTTGCATATAATTCCAGCTGTCCTAAATATAAACCAGAAACAATATTTGCTGAAACAAGTTCTCTGTTCCATGTCATCTCAGGTGCCTGTGACCTTTCCCCAAAAATACATTTAGATCAAGACTGACACCTCCCAGCTGCTCCAGCATCTCCCTTATCTCTGATCCCAGACATTCTGAAATAAGAGACACTTGTACAATAGAGCCTCTGTGAGGAAGAATATGTTCTATATCTTTTTTTGTCCAATTCAGTAGCCACTAGGATCTTATGAATATTGAACACTTAAAATAAATTTTGTCTGTCTGAACAATGAATATTTCATTTTAAGAAGTGGTTTTAATTGCAAGAGATAATTTAGAAAGTACAAGTACAGAATGTTTTGTGCTTATAGATATTTCAATGATGTGACTATATGGTTTTGTATGTGAAACATGATAGCAGATTTGGACCCATGCCTCTGAATCTTGCTATAGTAGTGATGACAATTTGGATCCTGTGTGGACCTTACTTAGATTCCCTATTTATGGTGAAAAGAGATTGAAACATTATTCAAATGTAGAATGTCTATAATTGCTTAGCAAATAGATTATAGAATAAAAGTGGTATTGGCCCCTGGATATAGAGAACTAACTTAATTTCTACATTAAGAGTGTTTATGTCTGAAAACACATGCATTTTATACTAAGCAATCTTTGCATACTCATCACTAAAATTGGTTAGTCAAACCAAACATTGGAGAATCCCAGAGAAGATAAATAATTCAGTAAAGGATTTGCAGAGGATTTAGTGGCATTTAGAATTAATGAAAATGGATGATCATGTTATGTGATTGATTGGGGTAGATTTCTGGCAATTAGTAAGGAATGGATTTTCTATTGTGAGATTCCTGGGGGTGATATTCATGCTGTCATTGTAGCTTTATAGCACCACTGTTCTTTCAGAAAATGGAAACAGAAATCTCCATTAATGATTTAGAAAGCAGCCTCAATAGTTTCATCCCCTCCCGATTCACAAATTCAAGATGCGCAATATGCAATAGAAGTTTATATACAATATGCAAATGTCCTTAGTAAGAAAAATTTGCTCTAAGGAAATAATTAAAATTACAGGCTGGCCCATGGTGACACCTAAAGCTATTACATTTTTAAAAATAGTTGATTTTCCCTTCTACTAACACAAAAAAAAATAGGTTTAGAGTGGGAGGGCACATTCAAGTGCTCAGGGTTTACACCTGGTTTCATGCTAATGGACCATGAAATGTCAAGAACCAAACCCCAGGCCTTCTGCAGGTAAGTCATACACTAACCTGTTGAGCTTGAATTGGACCTAAGTAAACAAATTGTTCATTTTACTAGTATCTTAAAGCACATGGAAAATTCCATTTTTTTTTAATTTTTTTATTTTTACAATTACAAAGATATACAATTTAAAAGTTTATATTTGGGTTTTTGGTCATACAGTGTTCCAGCACCCATCCTGCCACCAGTGCCCATCTCCCACCACCAAAGTCCCCGGTTCCCTCCCCTCCCTCCCCCCAGCCCCCCTCCATGGCAGGTTCTTTATTTCTTTCCCTTTTCTCTCTCTTTTCCTTCCCTCCACACTATGGATTCCAGAACATACATTAAAGGGTTGTCATGTGTATCTTTTTTGCCTCTATTTAATGCTCAGTTCTAGGTTGGCATTAGTACCCTCGACAATTGTTAGCACACTGTTTCATTTTCTGTCTTACCTAGCCTCTGACTCCCACACATTTGTGATAATTTCCACCTGTGACAAGACCTCCTGATATATGTTTCATTTGACCTTGGATATTGGTATCATAATATGTACATATATATTTATGTTATGCAGATAAATGCAGTCATTCTGTATCTGTCTCTCTACTTCTGGCTAATTTTGCTCAACATAATCTTCTCCATGTCCATCCATTTATAGGCAAATTTTATAACTTCATTTTTACTAACAGCTGCATAGTATTCAATTGTGTATATATACCAAAGCTTTTTTATCCAGTCATCGATTTTCGGGCACTCTGGTTGCTTCCAGATTCTGGCTATTGTGAATAATGCTGCTATGAACATAAAAGTAGGGATGGTGTTTCCGCTGCATATTTTTGGTGTACCAGAGTAGATTCCCAGGAGTGGTATGGCTGGGTCAAATGGGAGTTCAACATCTAGTCTTTGGAGGAATGTACATATTGTTTTCCAGAAAGGCTGTACCAGCCGGCATTCCCACCAACAATGGATGAGTGCCCCCTTTTCCCCACATTCACGCCAGCACTTGTTGTTCTTGCTCTTTTGAATATGTGCCAGTCTCTGTGGTGTAAAGTGGTATCTCATTGTTGTTTTGATTTGCATCTCTCTGATGATTAGTGATGATGAGCATTTTTTTCATATGTTTTTTGGCCATTCGAATTTCTTCCTTGCTGAAGTTTCTGTTCATTTCTCCTCCCCCATTTTTTTGATGGGGTTGTTTGTTTTCTTCTTGTAAAGTTCTACCAGTGCCTGATATATCCTGGATATTAACCACTTATCAGATGTGTATTGGGTGAATATTCTTTCCCATTATGTGGACTGCTTTTATATCTTAGTCACTGTTTCTTTTTGAGGTGCAGAAGCTTTTTTAGTTTCATGTAGTCCCATATGTTTATCTCTTCTTCTAGTTGCTTTGTTAGTGATGTTTTACCTTGAAGATGCCTTTAGCTTTAATGTCGTGGAGGGGTTTTTCCTATATTTTCTTCAATGTACTTTTATGGATTCAAGTCTGATATTGAGATCTTTGATCCACTTTGATCTGATTTTTGTGCTTGGTGTTAGACACTGGTCCAAATTCCTTTTTTTTTACATGTCGCTGCCCAGTTTTCCCAACACCACTTGTTGAAGAGGCTTTCCTTACTCCATTTTCGACTCGTTGCTCCTTTATCAAAGATTAAATGGTTATCTGTTTGGGTTGGTTGTCAGGATACTCAATTCTATTCCATAGGTCCACGGGTCTGTTTTTATTCCAATACAATGCTTTTTTAATTACTACTGCCTTTTAGTACAGTTTGAAGTTGGGAAAGGTGATGACTCCCATCTTCTTTTTCCTGAGGATTGCTTTAGCTATCCTTGGGGGGTTTATTGTTCCATACAAATTTCAGGAGTGTTTGGTAAATTTTTTCTGAAGAATGTCATGGGTATCCTTATAGGGACTGCATTGAATCTGTACAGAGCTCTAGGGAGTATTACCATTTTGACAATATTGATTCTCCCCATCCATGAGCAGGGAATATGTTTCCATTTCCTTGTGTCCTCTTTTATCTCTTGGAGCAGTGTCTTGTAGTTTTCTTTGTACAGGTCCTTTACACACTTGGGTAAGTTGATTCCTAGGTATTTGATTTTCTGTGGCACAATTGTGAATGGAATTGTTTCCCTTAATATCCCTTTCTTCTCTTTCGTTATTTGTATATAGGAAAGCCACCGACTTTTGCGTGTTGATTTTGTATCCTGCCACTCTACTATATGTGTCTATTGTTTCTAGGAGTTTTTTGGTAGAGAGTTTAGGGTTCTCTAGGTATACTATCATGTCATCTGCAAATAATGGTAGCTTGACTTCTTCCTTGCCTATCTGGATGCCCTTGATATGCTTTTCTTCCTCTGATTGCTATGGCAAGTACTTCCCAGTACTATATTGAATAAAAGAGGGGAGAGTGGGCAATCTTGTCTTGTCCCTGATCTCAGGGGAAGGCTTTCAACTTTTCCCCCATTTAGAATGATGCTTGCTGTGGGCTTTTGGTAGATGGCTGTAACTATCTTGAGGAAATTCCCTTTAATTCCCATTTTCTGGAGGGTTTTAATCATGAAGGTGTGCTGGATCTGTCAAATGCTTTTTCTGCGTCTCTTGATAGGATCATATGGTTTTTATTTTTTCTTTCATTGATAAGATGTATTATTTTGATTGGCTTGCGAATGTTGGACCATCCTTGCATTCCCAGGATGAATCCTACTTGGTCATGATGTATCATCTTCTTGATGAGTCTTTGGATTCTGTTTGCTAGTATTTTCTTGAAGATCTTAGCATCCGTGTTCATCAGGGATATTGGTCTGTAGTTTTCTTTCTTTGTGTTGTCTCTCCCTGCTTTGGGTATCAGGGTAATATGTGCCTCATAGAAGCTGTTTGGGAGTGTTTCTCTATCTTCTATTTCCTGGAAGTGATTGAAAAGGATTGGCAGTAGGTCCCTCCTCAAAGGTTTGGTATAGGTCACTAGTGAATCCGTCTGGACCTGGGCTTTTGTGTTTGGGCTGAATTTTCATTACTGTTTCTATTCCCTCAATGGTGTTAGGCTTATTCAGGTACTGGAGGTCTTCTTGTTTCAGCTGTGGGAGGTTATAGGACTTCCATTTCTTCTAGATTCTCTTGATTCACGGCATACAGGCTCTCAAAGTAATCTCTGATGATCTTTTGGATTTCTGTGGTTTCTGTAGTGATGTCACCATTTTTATTTCTGATTCTGTTTATTTGGGTTCTCTCTTTCCCTGTCCTTACAATTCTTGCCAATGGTTTGTCAATCTTGTTTATTTTTTCAAAGAACCAGCTCTTGGTTTCATTAATCTTTTTTGATTGTCTTTTTTGGTTTCCAACTCATTGATTTCCTCTCTAAGTTTTATTATTTCCTTTTTTTCTGCCTGGTTTGGGCTCCTTTTGTTGATCTTTTTTCTAATGTCTTCAGCTGTGTAGTCTGGTTGTTTATCTGGGCCCGTTCTTGTTTCCTGATGAATGCTTGCAGATGTATAAACTTCCCTCTTACCATGGCTTTTGCCGTGTCCCACACATTCTTATAGTTGGTGTCTTCATTTTCACCTGTTTCCAGAAATCTTTGGATTTCCTGTTTGATTTCTTCGATGACCCATTTGTTGTTCCGGTGTGAGCTGTTCAGTTTCCAGGTGTTTGGTTTGACTCCCTGTTTCGGTGTATGGTTAACTTCCATTTTCAGTGCATCATGGTCTGAAAAGATAGCTGACACAATTTCTATCTTTTTTATTTTATTGAGGTATGCTTTGTGGCTCAGCATGTGGTCTATCTTGGAGAATGTTCCATGTGCACTAGAGAAAATGTGTATTCAGCTTTTTTTGGCATGAAAAGCCCCTGTATGTATCCACTCACTCTCTCTTTCTTCCATTTCTTCCTTCAGGGCCAATATTTCCTTGGTGAGTTTCAGTCTTGTTCATCTATCCATCGTTGATAGAGCAGTGTTGAAGTCTCCAACTATTATTGTGCTACTGTTAACGTCTTCTTTGAGTTCTCTTAGCAGTTGTTTTATGTATTTTGCTGCCCCTCGTTGGGTGCATATATATTTAGTAGTGTAATTTCTTCCTGGTGTACATACCCCTTAATTAATAAGAAATGGACTTCATTGTCCCTTCTAACCTTTTTTCAGCCTGAAGTCTATATTATCTGATACTAATATGGCCACACCAGCCTTTTTGAAGGAGCTGTTTGCATGGAGAATGGTCTTCCAACCTTGACTTTGAGTCTGTGTTTGTTCTGATTATTCACATGTGTTTCTTGTAGACAGCAGAATTTTGGGTTCAATTTTTTTAATCCATTTTGTCACTCTCTGTCTCTTAATTGGTGAATTTATACCATTGACATTG
>JAJIBD010002893.1:0-225000 GCA_021461705.1 Cryptotis parvus
AGTCACCACAGCCAACTGCCTAAAGACAAAGATTCCAGATCCACGGCTGCACAGGCATGCTGCCGCCGTTTAATCTTAGACTCAATGTATTTTAGCACCAGGTCTTTTCAGGATCTTTCTCATTTGTGTGTGTGTGTGTGTGTGTGTGTGTGTATATATATATATATGTATATATAAATCCAAAACTTATATATATATATATATATATATATATGCTGAATTATGATTGGATTTATGGGATGACAGGTTTAAGGTCAAGATCATTGCTGTGAAGACGTTTTTGTCTTTTGGTTTTGTTTGTTTGGGGCCACAGCCAGCTGTGCTCAAGAATTACTCCTGGCCCTGCACTCAGGTATCGCCTCCTGGTGGCGCTTTGGGATACCAATGAGGAATCAATCTGTGGTTAGCTGTAGCTTAATCATTGTGCTATCTCTGACTCCAGTGATTTATTATAAATATTCTTATAAAACAAATGATCATATAAACTTGGTTTTAGTATATTTCTCCATCATATTTTTGTTGTTGTTTTGGGCCACACCAGGAGTGCCCAGAGCTTACTCCTGGATGTGTACTCGGGGATAACTCCTGGCAGGACCTGGGCACCATGTGTGCTGCTAGAAATCTAACCCAGGTAAGCCACATGCAAAGCAAGTACCACCTGCTATACTCTGGCCAGAAGTAAATATTTAAATGGTTTATGGTCATACTGAATTTTTTTATACCTTGTCTCTTATTTAGCAAGATGGGTTTCAAAAATCAGACATTTGGAAATTGTATTATTTAAATATTTTCAATATTGTTAACAGGCATGAAATATCCACAAAATTACATTAATATGTTTTTTTCTCACAAAATTAATAGAATTATATATAAAACTTTCAATTCTAGTTTATCCAATTACTCTACCTATGGGCCTTACCTACCTACCTAAGAGGCCATATGGTTTTAAACATACATTTCATTTTTTAAAATTATCTTTTACATATGATTGCTCCATTGAGCCCCTCCACCCACTCTGACAGTCATTTGTTTTGTTTTTCAGGCCACTCCAGCACTGCTTGGGACCTGGAGAAGACACACATTGGGATACTCCGCTCAGTTTTTCTTTTAGGTTTAGGAAACCAATACACTGCCGTACTCTCCATTTAAAACTGAAATCAGGGCTGGAGCAATAGCCCAGCGGGTAGGGCATTTGCCTTGCACGTACCCCAAGCACTGCCAGGAGTAATTACTGAGTGCAGAGCCTGGAGTAAACCTGGAGCATCACAAGGTCTAACCCAAAAAGAAGCAAAAAAATCACTGCCCTTCATTTGTCTTCCCGTTGTTCATCGATTTGTTCAAGCAGGCACCTGTAACATCTCCATACCCTTGCAAGGCTCTATTGGGATGGTGGTCTGGACTAGAACCCACCTTTCTTCCCAGATGCCTCATGATCAGCTGAGCACAAGGAGAGCTGATAACTTCACTTGATCACTTGAATCCCGTTATTCATCGATTTTCTCGAGCTGATGCCAGTAACATTTCCATTGGACCCTATCACGTGCCAACGTAGCCCAATGGCATCTGGTTGATTCAGGAATATGAAGAGTCTCAAACCATTCCTTCAGGATCTTGACGAAGAAGTCTGAACATCTTGGAGGTGGGAGGCCACGTGATCTTTGACATCCGTGGGATTCAGTCAATAACGATTTTAGTCTCCAAATTGCATTACATGACCAGCCCATCTGACTGTCGATGCCTTGGAAAATGAGACAGCGTCCGTGATTCTGGAATAGCGACTGCGGTCGGAACTCCGAATTCCTTCTCTTACTTGAGTGAGGCGTGATATTCCAAGCACAGCTCTTTTGATTCCTCTCTGGGAGACGTGAATAGAAATCTAATCCTGCTTTAGTAGGGCCCAGGTCTCTGAAGTGTATGTTAATGCAGCGAGAACGGTGGAGTGGAAGAGTTGTACCCAGAGCCGGAGGTTCTTTGTCCTTTAAGCTATTTCTTCAATGCTTTTTTGAAGGCATTCCATGCCGCTCTCTTCCTTCTGCGCAGCTCAGATTTTAGGGTCATTCATCATGTTGAATTCTCGACCTAGGTACACATAACTGCTGCATTAAGAGATGTCTGTTCCATTGAGAGTGAATGGGGCCTCTGAAAATACTTCATTTTTCATGAACATAGTTTTGTTGTGATTCAGCTGTAACCTATCTTTCCACATTCTCGGCCGTAGTCAGCCAGCAGGATGTTGGAGGGCAGTCGTCTTGGTCTTATAGTTGGCGAAGGACAGGTGGGCAGTGCGAATGCTTTTCCCGCTTCTGCTGCATCTTCCAGTGCTTCTGCTCTTCTCCTTAATCGCTTTTCTGCACCGCTTTGAAAGCTTGGACGTTAGCATTCGGTCGCCTGAGGCTCTTGCCTTGCAGAGTTGGCGAATGAGTTTGAGGAGATTCTGAAGAAAGGCATCCTTTGTGTCTTTCTCTCTTTCCTTATTCTTTGCACAACCATGGAGGTACTGAACCAGTAGGTTGTATTCTTCATCGATGTGCGTCAATGATGGTATCTTTCCATGGTGAAACAATGGTGCACAGAGAGTTCCCAGTTGGCGGACATTCTGGGAGTTCTCTTCTTAAACTTTGCAGCCTTTTCTCCCTGTTGCGTGAAAAAAAATTTTTGCAAGAAGGAGAAGGTGGTCTGACCCTATTTGGAATTTTGGGACGACAGCGACATCGGTCAGGCAAAACCGTCCGATTGAAGATGATGTGGTCAATTTCATTGTGGAACTGTCCACCTGGAGATTCCCATGTTCAACGCGTTTCACTTCAGCCTTCTGGAACTGTGAGTTCCCATGAATGGTCTTGGTGGACATGATGAACTCAGATAGTCTCTCACTCTGTTCGTTTCATTCTAGCATAAAATCTGTCAGGTAAAAATAAATATAAAATAAATATTTTATTTTATTTAAAAAAAATAAATAAAACTGAAGTCAGTTTCTAAATATTGATTTCAGGATTTGAAATGTATAATTAATATGTTGTGTTTTTGATAATTTATGAAAATGATCATCAAATTAGTCTATTTAAGACACAAAACCCAGAACTTATAAATTAAGTGATAAATTTTACTATTTAAATATTTATGAATGTCAAAAATTCTGTGAACTGGCTAAATGATCAAACTAAACTTAAAACAGGATCAGCAAGACTGCATTTGTGATTTGTAGAATGTAACAGAATGTCATTTTTAATCCTTTAATCCAGTTTAAGCCTCGAGAGTACTTGGGCACTTCCATGCTGACTTTTGGAATTCTGCAGTCGCCATGTGAACAACCCTGTGTTAGTTTCCTGGAGAATGAGAGACCACACAGGGAGTTGCCTTTTCCTAAGTAAGACTCCAGAGAAATGCAAGCATTCTCTTCTATACAGATGAGAGTGGACCTATGAGTGAACCCAGAAAAACTACCTTTATGAACTTAGCCTAAGCCACCAACCAGTACATCATGAACAAACAGTGTTGCTCTTGTAAATCATTAGGAGTTGTGGTCTTGCTTTGCAAACATAAGTTACAGACAAGTATAGGTGAGAACATAAGTACACTATAGCCACACCCTCTCTCATGAATAGAGTTCATTCTTTAATAATAAATAAGCTGTTGGTCAACTACAGATGATTATTAAAAGTGCAAATGAGAATATAAGATATTATTTCCCCAAAATATCCTTTTCAAAGCACTTGACTCACTAAATACATTACAAAATATATCCCCATGGTGAAATAATTTTAAGAAATGGTTCCTTATAGATCTTTAATATATAAATTTAGCATACAAAACTTCTTCTAAAATGCTGTTATTTCATTATCTGAAATCTAGCCAATATAAAAAGAATGCTCGAGAACTCATCATCTATATCATGATCTTCAGGAACTGCATTACTGTCATCACCACCATCTTTATATATGCTGGTTATACATAAAATCTGCCAGGAAAGATCCTTGAGCTAAGGCCAGAGAGGTACTCTTGCCTATAGTTATATATACCTATGTACTCTGTGCAAAAGAGAGTATATAGGTTGTGGATGTAGAAAATAAAGGCCCTCATGGAGTGGGGGGTCGTCTGACTTGTTGCAAGGATCTGCTGGGGTGGCGGATTATATATAGCCGTGCAACAAGCCAGGCGAACCCCCACCCCATGAGGGCCTCCATTTTCCACATCCGGACTTCCTCTCTTGTCAGAACTCCACCCAGCAGACCAGCCTATCACAGCCCGGCTCATTGAGTTCCATCCTGCAGCAGTCTTTTTTTTATATCCGGCTCAGGTATGCTGATCCAGGTGCTCACAGACATGGGGCAGAGCTGCTATTTGCTCTCCCTTGTGCCCAGCCGCTCACTAGGCGCCCAGGAGGGATGACTGGTTCTAGCCCTGACCCGCCACCCCAGCAGAGCCTTGCAACAAGCCAGACGACCCCCACTCCATGACGGCCTCCAATTTCCACATCCGACTTCCCTCTCATCAGAACTCCACCCAGCAGACCAGCCTATCACAGCCCGGCTTGGGCAGCCACTTGCAGCCTTGCACTTCATCAATAAATGCTAGATTTAGAGATGACTACAAGAGTATGCTACCTGTGCAGGCAGAGCCTGGCAAGCTACCCGTGTTGTATTCGATATGCCAAATATCAGTAACAATTATAGACCTCATTCGGATGGATTGAGGCTCTTTATGTTACTGTAGCAAGCAGATACCCTTGGGCTCTACTAGCATGAGACAGGACATATGGAGATGTTACTGGGGCCAGCTCGAGCAAATCCATGATGAACGGGAAGAGAGTGATACTCTGTGCATAGTCACAGGGACCAAGGAGCTTGCTTTGCATAAAGCCAATCCTAATATGATTCTGTACATCACATATTGTTCCCTCAGAACCAACCAGGAGTGATTCCTGAGTGCAGATCGACGGTTAACATTTGAGCATTGCCAGGATTGCATGGTGTATTCCTTCCCACCTCCCCCCTCATCCCTCTCTCCTGACATATACACAAATAAAGGATCCTTGAAACTTTGTAATTAAGTGATCACTACTCAGATTCTTCTAGTCATTCACTGTTAATCTCGGTATATATTAAAATATATTTAAAATAAGTTTTGTAAGTAACTAAAACTTTTTGTTTTGCTTGTGGACATTCAAAGGGAAATTTTCCATGATGTATAATTATTCTACACAAATTTCTCAGAAGTAAATTCACTTCACTTGAATCACTTGAATCCCGTTATTCATGTATTTGCTCAAGCGGGCGCCAGTAACATTTCCATTGGACCCTATCACGTGCCAATGTAGCCCAATGGCATCTGGTTGATTCAGGAATATGAAGAGTCTCAAACCGTTCCTTCAGGGTCTTTAGAAGGAATTCTGACCATCTTGTAGGTGGGCGGCCACATGATCTTTTGACATCCCGTGGGATCCAGTTGGTAAAGACTCTAGTCCAGCGGTTGTCTCCAAATCGCATTGCATGTCCAGCCCATCTGATTTTCGATGCCTTGGCAAACGAGACAGCGTCCCTGATTCTGGAATAGTGACGGAGGTCGGAACTCGGATTCCTTCTCTCACTTGAGTGAGGCGTGATATTCCAAGCATAGCTCTTTCGATTCCTCTCTGGGAGGCCAGGATAGCATTCTCATCCTGCTTTTTGTAGGGCCCAGGTCTCTGAGGCATATGTTAATTCAGGGAGAATGGTGGAGTCAAAGAGATGTGCCCAGAGCCGGAGGTTCTTTGTCCTTTTAGCTATTTCTTCGATGCCTTTGAAGGCATTCCATGCCACTCTCTTCTTCCTGCAGCTCAGGTTTTAGGTCGTTCATCATGTTGACTTCTCGACCTAGGTACACATAACTGCTGCATTCAGAGATGTTTGTTCCATTGAGAGTGAATGGGGCCTCTGGAACTAGTTCATTTTTCGTGAACATAATTTCTTCAGATTCAGCTGTAGACCTATCTTTCCACATTCTCGGTCAAAGTCAGCCAGCATTTGTGCAGCTAGGCTAATATTTGGTGTTATTAGAACGATGTCATCAGCGAAGCGGAGGCGGTGTAGTTGCCAACCATCTATCTTCACTCCCATTCCTTCCCATTCTAATTGTTGCATGATGCCTCTCAAGGGTGGCACTGAAGAGTTTTGGTGAAATGGTATCACCCTGTCGAACCCCTCTTTTGACATCAATGATCACTTCTTTGTAGAATGGTGAGATCCTGGTGGTGAATCCATAATACAGCTCAGGAAGGATCTTGATGTATTGGGTTTGAACACCCTGTTTGGCAAGGGCTTCGATGACTGCTTCAGTCTCCACAGAATCAAAGGCTTTCTGTAAATCAATGAACATGAGACAGAGTGGCATCTTGTACTCCTACAAACCTCAATGAGCTTGGTTACTGTGTGGTTATGGTCGATTGTGCTGAATCCTTTCTGGAAGCCAGCTTGCTCGCATGGTTGTCCTTCATCTAGAGTTCTGCCAATCCTGTTCAGGATGACTCGTGTAAACAGCTTGTAGATGACGGCCAACAGTCAGATGGGGCAATAGTTGCCGTTGTCGTGAATGTCTCCCTTCTTGAGCAGTAGAACTGTCCTGCTGGTTTTCCATTGGGAGGGTACCTTGCATTCGGACAGGTAGCAACATGGGAAGATTGGACATGGGAATCTCCTGGTGGGCAGTTCCACAATAAAATTGACCACATCATCTTCAATCGACGGTTTTGCCTGACCGATGTTGCTGTCATCCCCAAATTCCAAACAGGATCGGATCATCATCTCCTTCATTCAAAATTCTACTTCCCGCAATGGGGAGAAAAGGCTGCAAAGTTTAAGAAGAGAACTCCCAGAACGACCACCAACTGGGAACTCTTTGGCACCATTACAGCAACATGGTAAGATACCACCATTGGCGACATCGATGAAGAACACAACCTACTGGTTCAGCACCTCCGTGATTGTGCGAAGAATGCTGAGAGAGAGAAAGACACAAAGGATGCCTGTCTTCAGAAACTCTCGAGCTCATTCGCCAACGTGGCAAGGCGCGGAGCCTCAGGAGACCAAATGCTAACATCCAAGCTTGCTAAAAGGTGCAGAGAACCAATAAAAAGAAGACTTCAAAGACAGAAGATCAGAAATACTGGGAGATGCTGCAGAAGCCGGGAAAAGCATTCGCACCGCCCGCCTGTCCTTCGCCAACTATAAGACCAAGATGACTGCCCTCTGACGCCTGATGGATCTATCACATCTTCCAGAAAGGCAATGGAGAAGATTATCCAGGACTTCTACTCAAACCTCTTCGATAGCCACATCTACCTGCCCACATACCAAATTCCACAGGATGGATATGTCATTCCCAATGTTCTCTCTTCTGAAATCTGACATGCCATTTCGTCGGTAAAGAAGGGAACAGCACCAGGCCCAGACAAAGTCAGACCCAAACACTTGAAGAATCTGCTGTCGGTACTCATCAATACACTAGCTCGGCTCTTCACAGAAGAGAATTGTGAATTCGATTTTTATTATTAGTCTATAGAAGTGAATTTTGTGAAACATTTTGGGATTCACTACTCTGAGGTGATGATGGCTAAATGGAAAATGTCACAGGTGAAAAATACTCTGCTCTTTTTAAAGACTGTACAAGTAAAAGGCAGATAAAAGTTAATTATCTCATTTCCCATCAAAGAAATAAAGAACCATGAAACAAAGTTTTCAAGTAAGTCTGAAAAGTCCCCTTGAAAATGCAGTTGTGATGAATACTAGTGGTCATGCATTATAATAATGAATCTTCACAGGGAAAGAGAGAGAGAATACCTCTTCAGCATTCAATTTAATCTATAAAAGCAATGACCTTTCGTGGAAGCAAATGATAACAAAAGTCAGATTTCACCTTGTATCTTCTTCTTAATCATTCCTCATTTGTTAAATTCGTTATCTTTGTCATTTAATTCCTATCAATTATTAAATATTCTTGCCTTTTTTCTTGGTAATCAATTGCTATAAATCTATTCCTTTTATCATTCAGATATTTTCTTTTGATCTAGCATTAAAAAGATTGGTAGTATTTGCTGGTCAGCCGAAATTTTTTAAAATGTCCTAGATTTTAGTGTTTATATGTTTCTCCTAAGTAGAGATTAGATCACAGCAGACTCAACCTATCTGGATAATAAAAAATTCAGCCTATTTAGATATAATACCAATCAATGCTTGCCATAGGAATTGTGGAATCAAGTAATTATATTTATTACTCTAGACCTTTGTTCGAAGCAAATGTCATTTTTTTCTGCTTCTATATTTGTTCATTCAGGCTGCCATAGCACAGATTGGACAATATTAGCAACAGAAATTTATATCTCACCATATGGTGTCTAGTAATTTCAGATCAAGATACCTATATGGTTGAGTCCTTCTAAAGTCTTTCATCTCTTTCTCTGAAACTTTACAAATTATTTTCTCAATATTTGGGTCTTAATTGTCTTTCTGTAAACAACATCAGACATATGGATTGACATCTACTTTAAATTGTTTCATTTTTAATTTTATTAAAATTGCAAAGGCCTATCTCCAAATACAGTCACATTCTGAGGTCACTTGTCACTTGTCATTTGTCTTCCCATTGTTTATCGATTTGCTCGAGTGGGGGCCAGTAACATCTCCATTCGTTGGGAATGTGGTCTATTATTGTTACTGCTTTTGGCATATCAAATGCACCACGGGTTGCTTGCCAGGATCTACCATGGCTCTGGGTTCATCCAAGGAGATGCGTTTTTTCTATGTCAGACTATTAACCATTCACCATCCAGGGCCCACGGGCAGACCCCTGGGGGTAGACAAGCCTGTCTCCTGTCTGCCACCTGCTGATGCAGCATGGCACCACAGCCACACTTGCACTACCTCGAGGGGCATAACATTCTGAGGTACTAAGGGTTAAATATTCAGCTTGTAGTGTAAAAGACATGGATCAGTGTTAAGAAAAGGGCCTGGTATCTGATATGCCCTTCAGTCTCCAGTATCACATACACAAACACACATCTACAACATACAGATTTTGAGAATATACATCTAAGCATATAATAGCTTCCTCCTAAGTTCCCTCCTTATCATATGTGTAAACACTCTAGTCTCTCTCATTAAAATGCCCAGATGGGGCCATGGTTCTTTCTCTAGTGGTAGAGGGCATATTTCATGTATATGTGATCCACAATAGCACAATAAAATAGACTGAAAAATAATTTAAATTGTAAATCATTTATATGACTGAGAAATGTCCCAATAATGCCTACCATATTATATTACATGACTGAGAAATGTCCCAATAATGCTTACCATATAATATGCAGTTATGTACATGATAAGACAAAATATATGCCCCTTCTCTGCTACACAATACTGCTTCTTGTACTATATAGCCAGTGAATGATGTTATGAATATCTGTCTGACCTGGCAGTAAAAAGGTTCCTGACCCCGATTAAAAAAATGCTGAAAGCTCAATAAAGCCTCAATAGGTATTAGCTGATATTATCTTTGGTCATCTATTTTTATGCTCTGGATCTGTGAAATGAGGAGTATAACAATTTTCAAGTATTGAGAGTACTGGAAGAAATGAAGCAAAAATGACTGAATGCAAAACTAGCCTAGAGTCAGATACAATATAACTTCAGCACTTATAAGCTATGAAACTTATTGGCTGCTTTAAATTTCTGTTGCTCATAAGTTCATACCTTTTCATAAGGTTTCTGAAAGGATTAAATGAGATAATTTGAAGAGAGTACTATTGATGGTTTGGGCACATTATAGTATATTGTGTTATAGTAGAACAAGCAACTATTATCATTATTGACCACCTCAGGGTACAAAATGAACTCATTGTATTCCCATTTAATTCTCACATGTCTTTCTTAATTTAGGACATTGATTCAGAGTAGCTAGTCAATTCATCAATGTTGCTTTTATTAAAAATAATAGCTAAAGATACAAATCCCGGCTTGGAGACATAGAGCAACAGATATGGTGCACATTTTGCTCATGGCCAAGTAAGGTTCATTCCCTAGCATCCCACATGGTCTGGCAGAAGTAATTTCTGAATATAGAGCTAGGAGTAACCATTGGGCATTTCTGGCTGTTGCTCCAAAACAAAACAAACAAATTATTTTAAAAACAAAAAAATTGTTTTTACTGAGGAAAAGTAGATAGCTCTAAATACCCTGTAATAGGTGCAGGGGTATCTCTTAGATTATATAATTTCCAAAAGTTGTCCACTCACTCCATAATAAATGAATTAAAGATTTATATAATACATTGTTAACAACAACATTTTAAATACGTCCATTTAGACTTCATGTATTTATATATAATGTATATTTTTATATTTTATTTATACTTATATCTTATGTAGCAGAAAAATCTTGTATAAAATACCATAATTTTTATCATTAAATATTGTTTCCAGAGGCTGGAGAGACAGTACTGTGGGTAGAGCGCTTACTTTACATACAGCCTACCAAAAATTCAGTCTCTGGGATCCTATATAGTGCCCTGAACACTGCCAGGAATGATTCATGTGTACAGAGCCAGGAATAACCACTGAGCATCCCTGGGTGTGGCACCAATACAAAAAAAAGAAATTAAATAAAAATTTGTATCTGTTGATATATCTATATATAGATACATAGATATATATAGTTTTTAAAGTTTGATAATTCCATTGATCAAAGCAAATCATATAGATAATATGAACTTTCCAAATATTATACTTCTTTACTTATAATAAAATGTCTTTGAAAGTACCTTACAATCTCTTCTTTATTTTATATAATAATGGGACAAAGGTGAGGGAGCATTTGAGTTCTTATAAGGAAAACTACTACCAAGATTATCCTCCATCAAAATGGAGAGAATTATATCTAAGTATATATTTGGAATGCTTTATATGCCTCTAAATTTCTAAACACAATGAAGTCATTTGCTTTTACCTAACTTCTATTGAACTGAAATGATATTTATGATAAAGTAAAACTCACTCTAGAGGCAATACAATAGTTCTCAGAAAAGTGAAATTACTCCCTTTCTTTGTGCTTAGACACTTTTAACAAGCTTCAATCTGCAGTTAACTCATCTTTTTAATATAAGGACTTTGGGGAATGAATGAAAATAATTGTGTATCTATTGAAAGAAAAAGTAGGCAGGGAGAATTGAACAATCATGTTTTATTTATGCAGTTAAATATACAACTCCCTTTATTAAAAATTCTTCAGACAAGGAGGGAATTAGTATGGTTATTCAGCAAGTTTTCCGTGAGCTTTTTCTTTACTATGCCTGGCATTAAGCAGAGATTTGTCACAAAATTACAAATATTGCTCCACATCTTTTCATTATAAGAACAGAATAAGGTGCATGCAGTAAAAAGAAGATTCAATTATATGTTTAATTTATGTCTCCAGCAAGATCTTTGTCATATCCATTATAAGAAATATCCTTGTAGTATTCTTGCTAGGAAAAATAAAAAACATTCAGTGTATCTTTTTTGAAGTAAATAGGAGTATTAATAGTCCCCTAAAAGCAGACTCTCTGTAATCATACCTATTTAAATGAGCCTTAAAGAATACAGCAATGTCAGCATGTTATCTTGTAAAAGAGGATAAAATTATGCTTCCTACATACTGAATTATTAATGGCATTTAATTTTTCCAACATTCACTTTTGATTTAAGGGTCATAATTAGAAATGCATTTGCTAATTCACAAGAACAAAAATGGAAGAATTACCCAACACTCTTCAATATTTATATCTAATTGTTATCTACTCTAAGGGCCTATTTCAAGCCAAGAATATCATTCAAAGAAACCTTTAGAAAATAAAAATAGGATGGGGCCGGAGCGATAGCCCAGCCGGGTAGGGCGTTTGCCTTGCACGCGGCTGGCCTGTGCCGGCCGGGTTCGATCCCCCGGAGTCCCATATGGTCCCCGAGCACCGCCAGGAGTAATTCCTGAGTGCAGAGCCAGGCGTAACCCCTGAGCATTGCTGGGTGTGACCCAAAAAGCAAAAAAAAAAAAGAAAGAAGAAAAAAAGAAAAATAGGAACTTTACTTTTTTTAAATATAGAGTGATAAAGAAATGGTATTTTGTGGGCATAAAAATATGGAACTAGATCCCTTCATGTGCAAATATTCAAATATCAAATTTTAGACAGACTCTCTAAGTCAGAGTTTACCCAAAAAGATTAATTAGTATTTTACACTGGGTACTAACTTACACTCCTAAAATGAGTATAAGGTTTTTTTTGAGGTGGCTAAAGGCAATTCTTTCATTTCAGTCACTAGAGTTGGTATAACTAGAGGAAGGAAATAATGAAATGTCTTCATGAGGAAAATATAAAAAGACAAAGTCCAGCAACACTGAGACAATAGAAATGTTTCTAGAAAATGTAGTTTCCTCTAAAACCCTTAGTAGCTCTAGAACTCTATATGCTCTAATTCTGATGAACAGAAGTAAAATGTCTTTTTGGCTTAAAAGAATGAGATTTTATTCTAAGAGAAAAAATGAGTAATTTCTTATAACTGACAGGATTCAAAATGGAGGCTTCAGGGGAGCTTTAGAAACTCAGCGTGGAGGAATGCCAAGCATCCTGTGGGCTCCTAACTTAATACTGACCCTTGGGGCCAGAGGGAGAATACGGTCTTTCCTTGGAGCTTTGCACACAGCAGAACTAGTTTTGTTCTCAGCACCACACACTTATGGTACCCCAAGTCCTTCCAGGAGTGACGCCGTGTGCAGAGCTAGTGGTAGCCTCATGAGCACCTCACAGAGTGCCCCACCATCCCCCAATATTTTTTGGACTTAATATTCTCGGTCCATAGTTTCTGCTGGAAATTAATTTCTCTGTGGCAGAAACCACCAACCCTTACCTGAGACATGAGTCTACTATGTCATAAGCATTATGAGTGAGGACGGGGAGAGGACTGAGCAGCGGGAGCAATTACGGTTGTGTTCAAGCAACCGGCATAGCACTGCGTCAGATCACATGGAAGGTGGAAAGATGGAGGAGCTAGAACAGTCCTCCCAAAGAAAGGACAACCCTTTCACTAGAAGACCGAAGAGATGCTGTGTAATGCACACCTAGTTCCACCTTCCAAAGAGTGGGAGAAGGGGGAAGCAAACTGCCTGCACTGTGAGAACAGAGTGGTGCTTAATAAATATAAATCTTGATGATGTTTTTGATACCTGGCATTTCTAGCAAGTTTAGGATAAACTAAATAAACTCAATATTTGAAACTCAAAACTGTGTCTTGTTTTTGCCTCCTGAAAAGTAGTTCTTATGCATCCCCTTAATTATTTGCAACTTCTATTTTATTCCTGAAAAGAAAAAGATTTTTACCTCATCTGAACCAAAGACAGGAATTTCCTTCTGAACAAGTTAAAGTTAAATAAAATGCATTGGATGTCATTCTCATTGGCCGTGTACAAGTGGGGGCTGGAGTGATAGTACATTCGGTGTTTGCTCTGCATGCGGCAGACCCTGGTTCAATGCTCAGCATCCAAATGGTCCCTCAATTACCATCCGTGGGTAATATTGAGTGTAGAGCCAGGGGTAAGCCCTGAGTATCACTGGGTGTGACTGAAAAATTAAAAAAAAAGAGAGAGAAAACTGTATAAGTGACATGAAGTTCTAGACTCTTTCACTTTGCAAAGTAACACTCTTGAATGGCTGCATCCCCTATGGCAAAATCTTAAGGGTAAAGAAGAAACCACCAACCTTACAATTCCAACATTTCTCCTCGATGGACAGTATCTGGCAAGTAAAGAGTCTGTTTCAGGACACTCTGTTAGGTGTCCCCATTGGTCCCCAATGTGGAGAGGAAAGTGCATTGACACAAACAGAAGTCCTCTTAATAAAAGATAATCATTCCTCTGACCACAAAATGAGTATGAGATCAAGAACTTTCCAAATAGTTCTGGCGTTGAGCTGTTCATCTTCCCACATAGTCAATTTTATTTTCAGTGTCTAATCACTCCATGATAGAACTCAGATTCCATTTGAGTTCTACCAGACTATTGGGTCATACCTTCAGATTTGTTCCATGTATTTTCCCTTTCCTCTCTCTCTCCCTCCCTCCTTTCCTTAACGTTTTAATGAACACAAAAAAAGTGCTATATAAGACTTGAATTTAATAAGAACGAATTAAAGTACAATAAAAATCATTTCAGAAGATAAAATGGATGGCTCCTTTTAACTTAGTCGCTCATTGACTGTGTTATAAGTAAAAAAAAAAGCTCTTAATTTTTTTTTGTACCTCAGTTTCTTCTTAATTGGGACAAATTTTTAGATAGCAAGCTGCTGTTTTCCACCTGGTGAAGTTCAGGGCCAAGTAACATATCAGAATTCCCTGCTAGCATGATTGTAGAGTGGACTTTTATGTTTTTATTAATTATTTAGTTAGGGTTTGGGGCCATATCCACAGTGCTCAGAGATATCCCTTGCTCTCTGCTCAGTAGTATTCCATTGCCATGCTTGGGGAACCTGGTTTTAAACTAGGGTTTGTCACACCTCTCCACATTCAACTTCTAAATTTATAACAGAGGCCAGGCCCAGTGATGCTGGGTGCTGTGCCTACTCCCAGCAATAACACTGGGTTTCTGGAAGCATAGGATGAGGGAGAGTAAAATTCACTGTCTCAGACATGAGAAAAAGGTGGTATTTTAAATCCCCATCCCCAGTTATACTCTGAGGCCTAAATGGAACACTCTTTCCACTGTCCCTTGGATGTTACTAGTGGAATATGTGGCTTTCTCCAGATACAATGAGACAAAGTCTAAGTTGGGAGCCACTATTCTGCACCATTTCCAAAATCCTTTCAAGTCTGAAACTGATTCTAAGTAGTTTTGAGTTGTCTTTTTTTTTTAATCTTCCAGAAAAACCAACTACTCCTGTAATTTCATGAAAAGAATCCCAAAGGCAAAAATGAAGTTATTATTGTGAGGTGTGTATTCTTTATTTGTTTTGGGGGTGACAGCCAACAGTGTTTATAGCTTGCTACTGGTTCTGCACTCAGAGGTGACTCCTGGTGGGCTTGAGTAACCATGGTCTGGAGACTGAATCCAGGTCAGCTGCAAGCAAGGCAAATGCTCTACTCATTGGACTATCACTCTGGCTCCTTTGAGGGCAATATCTTTTGTTTATTTTCTTTTTTTGGGGGTCACACCCAGTGATATTCAGGAGTTACTCCTGGTGGTGCTGGGGGAACCATATGGGATGCAGGGGATTGAACCCTAGTCGTCTGCATGCAAGGCAAATGCTGTACCTACTATGCTATCGCCCTGGCTCCTGGCATTATCTTTTAGATGGGAAAAAAATGATCATAGAGTAAGTTCAGGAGAACATCATAAATTTCCAAACTTTTCTCTCTTATCTTCAGTGGAGCTAGTGTAATGGAGGTTATCTCTGACTTTGGAAAGAGAGCAGGGTCAAGGAAGGGGCCTAAAGAATAACAGCGTGTGCTAGATTTCTCATGTCTTCCCTTAAAATATGGAACATGTACCCAAGAAATAACACAACTCAGCTAGATGGGGGAACCAGTTAGAGCTTCATGACCAAAATCCAGGGAGCAAGATGATTCCTCATCCATCTGATTTTCATTTTATAAATTCATCTTTTAGCAACCTAAGAAGCACACCAGGAGAGGCTGGGTTAGCGTTTACACATTCTAGGTAACAGTGGCTTAATCACATGTCTGCTACTCCACTTAATCAAATAGTAGCCAATCCTGGTTTAAACTACCAGATAAATGAGACTCTGAAAAAAAGTTATTTTAAAGTTATAAGAAAAAGTCAGCACTATTTTATTTTAAAGAAAATATTAAAGTATTATAGTTCCTTGTTTTGCTTTTTTGGTTTTAAGTCATAGCTTGAGTGTTCATGGTTTTGTCTTGGCTTTGCACTCGGGGATCACTACTGGTGAACTCGGGATCATATGTGATGTCAGGGATCAAATCTGGGCCAGACACGTGTGTGGCAAGTGCCCTACCCATTGCACTATTGCTCTGGCCTTAGTTTCTTATTTTAATATGTCTACCAGGGACGAGAAAAGTGGAGGGTGATCACTCTCCTGGGTGATGTGTACACAAGCAGCTAAATAGTTCATAAAATGAGACTAATAATAGCAAAGTGCTCGCAGTTTGTTGCTTATTCTAAATTTTATTCACAAGTAGTTCTAGGACTACCGGCACAATTATCCTTGCAATTAAGGTTGTATGTGCAACAAAGATCACTTTTGAGAAAACATATAGCTTGCATTAAGCAAATAATTGCTTTTTCAAATAAACTATTTAGCAAATAGTTGATGTAGTTGGTCTGCATTAGCTTTTTTTTTCTCCAGCATAATCTGTATTGATAATGAGTTAAGTTCAAACAACATAGAGGGTCAGAAGATAATTAAACTATTTGCCCTAAAGCATGAGACCAAGAGATCAAAATCTGGTGATGCGCATCTGCACATTCCAAGGCAATCCTTAAAGCCGCACTGTTTGAGGATCCCTGGGATTAAAAAAAGAATTCAAGCAACATACAACTATACTTTTTAACTACCATAGATGAGCTATGCTAATGAAGATGTACTGATTACTTTGTAGAACATAGAATATGAGAAGAAAAAAGAATCAAAACAGCTCTTACATAATTTATATCTTAGGATGTAGCTAAATATTTTAGAGTCACTCTATGCTAGAAGTGAATTCTTTTTTGCTATGGAGTCACACACAGCACTGCTTAGGTGGCACCCTTGACTGCGCTCAGAGGCCAAACATGGCAGTACTCATTCAGGAGACCAGACAGAGCATAATAAGAGTCCACATTCGACTTCTTAATTTATAATAGAGGGGTAACTCAAATCACAATCATGTCTGCCAGGGACAAGATTTGAGTAGTGACTCAAATCACAATGACGGCCACAGCTCATGTAAGCAAATGCCTAACATTCATAGCATCTTCTCAAAGCCCCCAGAAATGGATTCTTTAAAACATAAAATTGTAATGTTTAATGTTCAAGTCCAAGTTCTCTCCCATTTAATTCTACATTTTCAGTTGCTTCCTCTTGCTTGAATTTCTAGTCCTGGAAAATGAATCTACATGGAATATAAAGATCGGCCATGTTCTTTTTTGCTTCCATTCATGATTGCTTTAGTTGTCTGTCTGAATCCTTACTTGAGCATTAATGTCTACGAGAGAAACTTTATAGACCCTCCCAGCCTCAGCACCTGGCTCAGGGCCTACAATATAACTGGAATCCATAAAGATTAAATGAAGGCAATAATCTATTCTCCACGAGGCCTTGCAAACGGAAAACCTTGCTCCTCTTTGCTACTTTTTCTTTGTTATTCTATTCTTACATCTCTTTTTATAACTTTTACTGTTTTCTTGCCCTGAGCTGCCCAAGACATGGAGTCATACTAACTGAATTAACTAAAAGACAACTAGGGAATAGATTAAACATTTTATCCAGTGATATCACTTTTCTTAGCCATTTTGCACTGGTTGAAAATTTCAAGTTTTGGGGGCCGGCGATAGCACAGCGGGTAAGGTGTTTGCCTTGCACATGGCCGACCCGGAAGTTCTATCCCCCAGCATCCCATATGGTCCCCCAAGCACCACCAGGAGTAATTCCTGAGTGAAGAGCCAGGAGTAACCCCTGAGCATTGCTGTGTTGATCCTCCACCCAAAAAAAGGGGAAAATTTCGAGTTTTGTTTGCAATATCACGATAAAGAAAACTCTTGGGCTTGGAATACTAAGGTCTAGTCCAGTGAGAAAAGCTGAAGAAGTTTAAGTATTCTAGTACTTAGAGCATCAAACATTAATATAAGAGCATAGAATAAATGTTAGAGAGATAAACAATGAAACCCATCTCATGTAGGTCAACCCCACATTATAGCCCCCATAGCAAAGTGACTTTCTGAGAAAATATGTTCATCAACCTTTGTCTAACACTTCCTTACTGCAGTGTCCTGATTCTAGGCACAAATGCCATAAACACTGTCATTAGAGTCCCTCTTCATTCCCGTCACTGTGTGCTATCATGACTTCGCTCCTTTTAGGGCCAGTTCACAAGGAGGACAGTTTCCATTTAAGTTTATCAACCAGCCCTTAGCACCAGCAGTTAGAGCAGCCTGTCCTCTACTCTAAACTTCAACTTTAAAAACACTCCAGATAAGTGGTTAGAGTTTCTCAGGAATTCCTCAGAGATTCTGGTAGGAGCTCCGTTTGGAAAGTTTGCATTACTCCGCTGCACTTTTCCAAAGATGTGTAATAAATAATCCCTTTTCTTGATTAACCTGAAGAAATTTGGGGGAGGGTCCTAACACTTACAACAGAAGACGAAATGCACACGAGTGTTCGCATCTGTTTCACAGCATTTGGTCATCCCAGAGGCAGTGTACACCTTGGAGTGACTCCACTGGTCTCCCTTGTGAGCTGCTCTCCGCAGCCCAGCAGAAAGTAACTTTTAGCTTTGAACTCTGTTTATAAGCACCTATGCACTATGTCTATTAATCTTTGTGCATCCATTAGCAAGATAGGTTTAAAGGTACCAGAAAAGCCTAAAATGCTTCAAAGGATTTGTTTTATCATAAAACTAGACATAATTCAGCATGTTAATTTTAGTGAATATGTTTGTTTTCCTGCCTCCACCATTATTATTACTTACATTACATACATAATTTGTGCTTTATGTAGGATGTGTATTTCTCACAACGGTTCTGTTTTGCCACGTTAGTGTTAGATTTTATGCACTTGTTTTAGCTTTGGTGTATTATTTACTTTGATTTGCTAGGTTATTTTTTGGCTATGGGAATACTCAGAAATTTTTTCTAAATAAAACAGTGGTAATTACTTCTTTGCTTTATATCATCTTAGCTCAGGAAATATTTCATTGGTGTGCTTTCTTTTTGATAAAGGGAAAAGCTATAAACAGAGAAATGGCTCAGTCATTTCAAGGTAAATTTATCTCATCTGTTGACACTGAAGACTCAATGAATAAACCACTATAGGAGTAAACATATTCAATTTTTTTTTAAAGATTTGTAAAGAACAAAATACCTAAACATAAAAAAGTTCAAGGAAATGTAATGCATTAAAATCAAATCTAGTGCTGACCTCATTAGTCTAATCTAATCCTTTACCAGGATTATTGTAAAGACATCCTTGGCTTGAATAGTAAAAGAAAAGGGGAAGTGTAGCCAGGCATAAAGAAGGCTTTTGATTGATACAGTGAGAGGAGAGGCACAGAAAAACATAAGATATATTTTATCTTGGTATGAGCCTTTGAGCACATTTTACAATAGAAAGTCAAAGTTCTACATAATTTTGTACCTATTTTTAATTGCTATTTTTGTATGGGGTCAGTCTTGTATTGGGAAGTATTGGAGTTACTTGGGGACAAATCATCTTTTCTTTAAGTAGCACCTAACATTAAAGTCCAAGTTGTGATTCTTTCATAAATGTATATTTTCAGAGAGTATTATTTTAATACTTGGAATATCCTAGAGTGAACTATTGAGCTTCATGTGGATTATATGGTGCTGCTCTTCAGTAAGTTATTTGGGACTGCTTTACAGAACATATGATTAAGACAAGAAGATATTCTGTGTTATACAATTTTCTGAATAAAGGGAAAGATGTCATATTTATATCATGATTTGAACAACTTAATATTCAAGAAATATACTACTACTCTTCCTACTCATGGTTGGAGAGATATTACAGTAGGTAAGACACTTACCTTCCAGTACCTGACCTTGGTTTGATCCCCAGCATCTTACAAGGTCCCCCAAGCACTGCCAGGAGTAGTCCTCAATGCAAAGCCAGGAGTAACTCTTGAACACCTTCAGCTATGATCCAAAATCAAAAAAGAAAAATAAATATACTACTATGATTTAATTAATCATTCATCACTCTCTACATTTCACTGTACACTTATGCTTGATATACAAAGTAGACCATTGTGTTGCCAAAATAAAACTATGTATATCCAGTGGTATCACTATCACTATCACTATCCTCCCGTTGATCATCTATTTGCTAGAGCGGGCACCAGTCATATCTCCATATGTCCTGTCTCATGCTAGTAGAGCCCAAGGGCATCTGCTTGCTCCAGGAACATAAAGAGCCTCAAACCATTATATTAGGTCATGGGAATGAACTAATATAATTGTTACTGGTATTTGGCATACCAAATAAACAGGGCAGCTTGCCAGGCATGCCATGCAAGCTTTTTCAATACCATTCATTTATATGGGCTGTAATGATCAACATAATTGACGCCATCTAAGGGAGAATGCAAGGGGATGGAGGGTGGGTGGGGGGGTCTCTGGTGGGTGGTTGGGGCACACTGGTGGTGGAACTGGTGCTGAATGATGAAGTCTTTCTAACGACTGTATTACGTAAAGCTTTGTACTTTGTAAATCACGGCATTTAAAATAAAAGAAAAAAATTAACTAATATTAATCAGCTAATATATAATTGATTCGTGTTAATTCACAATTTCTTGATTAAAAAGTCATACTTATTTTGTAAAACTAAAAAAAATAAATATATATATATATATTTGTGTGTTATATATGTTCACACACACAATCCAGTGGTATAATATGAAGCAAATTTTTCTAGCGTATTCTTGAAACAACAAAAATATAGCATAATATAGAACCTATAACGTTAAACATACTGAGGTTTACTGGTGTTCAAACTGAGCAAAATGGCATATACCCAAAGGTATTTTTTCTGGAAAAAAATTAGTAAGTGTTGCAGGACACCTAAAAGCCTAGACCTCTGCATCTGCCCTGGATTGCCTCCTGCAGGTCACTTCATAGATAGGGGGTAGTCTGAATGTGGCAGTCTTATCTGACCATGTATTCTGTACTGGCTGGTATAAATATTCTCTCATGCTACCACAATCATCATGGGACTAGCTAGATCTTACCAGCATATTTGCCTGGCCACGTTGGATCTCTAAGTAATTAGACCAGAGAGAAATGCTGTTTGCCTCCAAGCAAGCAAGCATGGCTCCCTGATAACTCAAAGGCAACTAAAATACAAAACTACCGTGAAGTAGACGAGACTCTTGTGAAGGCTTGGAGAAATATTTAACTGGCATTATTATTAGTCTTTGGTACAGAGACATGCCATCTCAGAAACCCCCTTCTCTACCCTATAAAGGAAGTTCCAGGCAAATCTTGGCTCAAGATATTAGGTGAGGTGCTGGGAGAAATTACCTGAGGGCATTTGATCCTTTCTGTCAGGGAAGTTACATTTAGCTTATAGCTTCTCCCAGCTCTGCTAGGAGGCTTTTAATTAGCTCTGGGTCCTTGTAAACAGCCAGATTTGTCTCCTGAAGTTGCTACATTCTATAGAGCTATTTTCCTGTTTTCATCTCTAGATAGCCCAGCCCATCTGGGCTGGGCTGGGAGTTTGGGGGAATTTCTAGCTATATAATAAGCTGCAAGAACAAAGAAACTCTCTCCTCTTTTTTTCCCTTCTGCCATTTTGGCTTCCCTTGGTGTTTTGCTTTGGTGTTTTGCTTCTCCATGCTCTCCATTCTCTGTTGGGCCTCAACACATGGTGGCAGCCATCTTGGCCTACACCTGGCTGGGGCCTAGCTGGGAACCCAGAGTCTGGAGATTTTCCCTGCTCTTGGATTGTATATTGGAACCTGTAATGATAAAGCCCTTTTTAAAACTATGTCGGATTCCTGAGACTTCATCCATTCCCGAAAGCTTCGGAGGTAGAAGATAACTCACTTCCCAGCACTGTCGGTGTGGGTGTTCTATTCAGTTGTAAATTTGTTGATTATGGAATAAATAATATGCAGTGAATGAAAAACTTTATCCCCAAATTGGTTTTTTTTTTATCTGTTTTAAGGTCAGACCTGGAGATGTTCAGGAACTATTCCCAGCACATTGTTCATGGGTTGTTCCCAACAATGCTTAGAGGACCATGTGGTACCTGGGATGGAAGCCAAGTATTCCATATGTGATTCATATGATCAGTTTTTGAGCTATCTCTGCAGTCAATCAGATTTGTCTATTTTTTTCATATTCTATTTCATATGGATCTAGATTTGAGAGATCTATACAGTGGGTCTTGGGAAACAAGGAAATAGGTCAAATAAGAGTCAAGGAAAGCTTCTCAAACCATGTTGATACTCATTTTCTGGTTCAAAGCTGACACTAGAAGTGGGATGGGTGCTGGACCATGGTGCGATAAAACTCAACTATGAATAATGTTGTAAGCCACAGTGTCTTGATACAAAAAACCCTTAATTTAAAATATGCAAAATAGTGCTTACCAGTACAGTGCTTAGAGAAAAGCACAATGGTGCTTAGCTGCCCACCCACTCTGATTTACATCAGTAAGAAACTTCACCAGGTCCTAAGGTCCTGTTAGATTATTCCCCCTATTATAATCAACTTAAAGACAGGTTAGTTCCAATGACCCAACTGAGTGAGGGGTCTATCTCATTATATGATCATTATCATACTTTAGCATACCCTACCCATATACCAAAAATCATGCCTACCAGCATTTTGGCAGCTTACTTTGCCACAGCAACCTTCAGATATACCAGAGATAGTCAAAAATAATAAAGCCCAAAGAATCCCTACCCAATTAGGGGTGGAGACTGGAGAAAAGAAGACAGGCAGGAAGTCTGAAAGTACAGGAAGACCAAACTGCCAGCAGTACTCCTCCACGAGACTGATTCCTTTTTATCTCAGATAAGTGCTCTGCCTTCACCCCCGTTAAATAAAATTATCCTATTATGGACATGTTGATAAGGGAGGAAAGCATCAATTTTTCCCATGCATATCAATCATTACACAATGCTGACTCTTCTTCCAAGAACACTTAGCACCATATAGGACTTTGGGTGTGGCTTGGTGACTAAAAGTAACTGCCTTGCAAGTGGGAGATTCTGAGCATGATCACCATCTGGAGCTGTCTGCATGCACAGAGGGCAACCTTCAGACATCACATCTGCAAGCTCTGCAACTGTACGTATGCCATCCCTAGCAAGCGTCACACCAAACATGTAGGATTCCTGCTGTGTGCAGCAGCAACATGGTAAGAAGGAAATGTGACAGAATAGATTGAATTTTCCATTTATTTTTAATGGCATGATAACATCAGATTCTTCCAGAAGTCAGAAAAACACTGAGCAGTTAGGAAAATGTTCTAGTCTCCTTGAAGAAGCATTTATTAAAATAAAGAAAGATCTAGAAAATGACTAGGCCTGAAATGCCTACCTAAACCCAGAGGCAATCACTAAGTTATCAGAATCTGGCATTTGATTTTATTAACTTTATGAATTCATGATGATGACTCTTTCACTGATGTATGTTTTTTATTACATCCATATCTTTTGAATCCAGTTTAGCGATGAGAAATGGAAAAAGCACAAAATGGAACCCTGAAGACAGAAAGAGGAGGAGAGAATGATGACGGCACTGTTAATGCCTCCTGCTGAAGGCCAGCAGGAATGCACCTAAAACTGAGCAAGTTAAATGACTCATTACAGTAAATGAAAACACACTCCGTAGGAGGGGGCTGGCAACAGTCATGCGAGTAAACTGGTGTGAGGATATAGGTTTGTGTGATGTGGTTTCGACAGGATTTAGAGATTCTGGTTTTAATTCTGAATTGGATATTATCAGCAAATGGTCCTAAAATCACAATTAGGCTACTTAATAAATCTTCCCAAAAAGTGGTAAAAAGCTAGACCAAGGCTAAGATTATAACATTGTTTAGTGTTCATGTTAGCCAGTCATTCAGATTCCAGACCTGGGCAATATTAGGTCCTTTTTTTTCCATATTTGTTTACTATTGATGTTTCTGTCTCTATTCGTGCATGGTTCTGAGATGACTTTACATCTATCTTGATTCATCAAGGGGGTCGACTTTACCTGATCTTGGTGTTCTGTGAAGTAATTACAGTCAACAGGAATCCTAGCCAGGAGTGTGAGGCTAGCCCTAAGAAACCAGGCAAAGTTTTTCCTATCTCCAGTAACAAAATCATAGTGGGTAGAAGCAGTGATTTGTTCCACCTAAACAATCATTGTAAGAGTAAATCCAATATAGAAAGAACCCTTATTTCACGACAAGAACTGCTAATTACTTTACAGTGCTACTCCATTTACTCATGCAAACAACTGTGTGGTACGCTCTACTTGCTCTCATTTGCCACCTGAGAAAATTCAGTCATGAAGACCCTGAATTACTTGTCGACTGGGTTATGGGATTTGATTAGCTGACTTCACAGCCTAGACTCAAACAAAGGTCCCACAGATCACACCAACAAACAAGTGAATAACTTGCTCCAAATAAGTAAGCGTATCTGATCCTGCAGAAAGTTTCAAGATATTAAGCAAAGTAAGTTTATGGAGTTAATTTTTTTTTGCTTTTTGGGTCACACCCGGCAATGCTCAGGGGTTACTCCTGGCTCTGCATTCAGGAATTACTCCTGGCAGTGCTTAGGGGACCATATGGGATGCCAGGGATCAAACCCAGGTCGCCACATGCAAGGCAAACACCCTCCCGCAGTGCTATCGCTCCAGCCCCTGAGTTAATTATTTTTAAGACCCCTGCTCTCCTCCCAGATGGGTATCTCTCTGAGCTCCTACTTTACTTCATCATTGCAATCTCCAGAGTTGTATCATCTCCACAGTCTTCAAACTACAAAAGACAGAAAAAAATAAAAATCTATCTGACTATGTAAAAATGATTTAGAAGTAAGACTGTCATATTTTCTTGTGCCGTACAAACACACATCACATGCACATGCAAATACAGGATGGCTTTTTGAAATTTGAATTTCAGATCGATGGTGAATATATGTTCAATACTGCATGGAACATAACTAGTATGTTCTGATTAGTTCCTAATGTGAAGTGAACTTTGCCAAGTATAATATATCTACAGAATTGCTCTAATACAATTTTGGTGAGATCCATGAAAAAGATATTAGATGAATAATCCTGACTCTTATTACAGTGCTCTTAGATTCTTAAAAATGTTATAGGAAATCAAGGTTTAAATGAATTAAACATGATATTGTTAAACTGTGTGTTCTACCCCTGAACATCTTAATGTTGCCTTTGACCAGGACTCACAACAAAAGGGTAAACATTTACTTTTCTCTTCAGTACACTTTGGCTGCTTCATGGCACTATGTTGATTTGCATGAATCCAGACAGAAAGTCTTCCCTTTTTGTCATAGGGTCCACCCCTATACAGACAGGAAATTCCAAAAAACCAGCTATGGGACCCCAAAGCCCTATTCCAGGGAAACAGTCAAAGGGGTTAGTTAAGCGACAGGAGAAGATCTAGTATCAATACATGTACGGTTATGGCACCCTACAAATCCAAGAGAGACACTAGCTGGCTCAAGAAGAAATGGAAATTGTCTCTATTGTGGAAGGCCAGGAATCTGCAGCACCGCTGTGACTGACTACAGTCTGGGTTCTGCTCCCAAAGTCAAGAAAATCCTGAAACCAGAATCTCTCCCAGCGCTGGAGAAAGGATGAGATTGACTCCTGCAGGCCACCTCCATCTAACCCACTAACAATGGCCAAGCCTGGGTAAACCTGACTGTCGGATAAAATGTTATCTGACACGCCATTATTGGTGTGTGTCCTGTGTTTAGCAAACCCCAGGACCTCTCACTACATAACGGGATACCCCAAATGGAGGGTTCACCAATTTTGTTATATTTATGCAAAAAGAACAAGCCAGGTTTATGAAATCATCTAGCAATTTAAAGTGAAGGGTGGGGAAGGGGTGAAAAGATCACCCTGCCCAAACAGGCACCCAGAGCAGGACAGCCTGGTAGCTCCCAAGCTGGGTCCCGGGGCTCCTTACCAAGCAGAGCACTCCCACTGGTCTTTCTTCTGTTCTGCTTACACCCAAGGCAACTTAAAGTCCAGCTTAGCCTCTGCAGGTTGGCTCTACCCCCAACCTCACTGAGGTCGGTAAGGTCCTTCCCAGAGCACACCTCAATAAGCTACTTTTGTTTCTTATCTTTAAGCATCTCTTAATCATCTCTTCTGCACTGGGTGCGGCCTGATACCCTTCATGTACCAGGTTGTCTTAGACACTAAGACAACTTTCACAATGAATGCCAGGGAGACTTTCACAATGAATGCCAGAATAAAGCGTAAAGATTAGCTAAGCTAAAGGACACTGCAATCCTCTTATCTTCATTTATCTCACACATCTCTTTGCAGAGCATTTATTCTTTCTTGGAGAACAATAATTGTAGAACACCTATTGTTTTGTGAAATAAATACGCTTTACCTGTTTGTTTGGCAGAACATCTAATTAATTTTCTCCTTGGCCTCTTCCAGAGTCATGTGTTATTGACTACTGCGTGCTATGGGAATGTGGGACAAGCAGCGAGCAGGTTTCTCCAGATTATCACCACATCACACACAGACGGAGTTGCAGAATGGGGGTTTGATTTCTCTGCTACAAGAAATCACTAATTTTCAATAATGCTTTTAAAGTTTGGTCATTCCAGGATTGAAAGATGACCTTAACTATGAGAAAGTGCGTAGCTTGAAATTACTTGTTGGAAAAAAAATATAAAAACTATACTCTGTAAGAAGTAGTATCATTAGAAATTATATTATTAAAGAGAAATAAAAGATAAATAATCTTGCAGATAAGCCTCTAAATTTTCCCCATGAAGCACAAAGTGAGTGTAGTGTAGTAACTCAGACTTATTTACCTTGTTAATGACAAGTGTGTGCATTCAAATTTTATGAATGGTGAATAATATTGACTGCTAAAACAACTCTAATTAAAGTATGACACTTCTAACAGTTGTTTTTCATGAAGTTCAAGGAACAGCTAAGAAATCGAAACTACTCTTTGGTACAGCAAAAGCAGCTGAATTAATGATCTGAAATAGTGAGGGAAAATTCTGTCCCTAGGGTGAAATCCCGTGCACGCTCTCTCTACATGCAGTGTTTGCCATGTAGGAAAAAGTAACAGAAACAACAGTAAATATAGGATGAACAAGGACATACCTTTCTGACAAGGAGGAATGCAACAACAGCTAAAGATGAAATAAGAAGGGTCAAACATCTCAGGCAGGTTCTCACGTCTTCTGTCATTTGGAAACTAGGTAGCCTCCACTCAGGAGAGTTACAAAGAAAGGAGGGCAAAGAGAAAGCAAAGTGTATAGGGGCTTTCTTCCATCTGTTTCTACTGCCGTGGGCCCCACTGGGAAGGCTAGAAATGATATAGTCTGTGATGACCCCATGCATGGTACAGACCTCAAGTCTCACCAGCTCCACGAAGTAGCCTTCAAGCCACACCTGGTGTCCACAGTGTGAGAAGTGGTTTTTATCCCCATCAACCGATTCTTCTGGGGGCCACTGACGCAGGCTACAAGGTGTTGCTCTTTGCAGGAAAAGTGAAGTCAGCCCAAGCCTTACCCAGCCTTACCGGTTCTTGGCTACCTCGAGAAGACTCTTTAGGAAGGATAGAGAAAAGAAGGAGAGAGAAACTTACTCAAGAAAAAAATTCGGGCTCCCTCCATAGGCTGAGAGATCCCTGAACAGTTTATCTCTTATGTAAAACATTGGAGAGAGAGGGGGTGATTTATGAACCAGGCGGCCGCTTGTCGGCTGGGTGGAGTTGTGACGAGAAAGAAGTCCGAATGTGGAAAACGGCAGCCCCCAGGGAGTCTGTGGGGTCGTCTGGCTTGTTGTGAGGCTCTGCTGGGGTGGCAGGCCAGGGCTAGAACCTGCCATGCCTCCCGGGGCGCCTTTTGAGCGGCTGAGCACTGGGAGAGCAAGTAGCAGCTCTGCCCCATGTCTGAGAGTCTCTGATTCAGCATACCTGGGCCGGATTGAAAAAAAAAAAAACTGCTGCAGGGTGGCTGTCGATGATCCGGGCTGTGATAGTCTGGTCTGCTGGGTGGAGTTGTGACGAGATGGAAGTCCAGATGTGGAACATGACAGCCCCCATGGAGTCGGGGGATCGTCTGGCTTGTTGTGAGGCTCTGCTGGGGTGGCAGGCCAGGGCTAGAACCCGCCATGCCTCCCGGGTGCCTCATGAGCGGCTGGGCATAGGGAGAGCAAGGAGCAGCTCTGCCCCATGTCTGAGAGTCTCTGGTTCAGCATACCTGGGCCGGTTCATCAATATATGAACGCGGTTCATCAATAAATGCTTTATTTAGAGGTGACTACAACAGTATGTCACCCACACAGCAAGCCTGGCAAGCTGTTCGTGTAGTATTTGATATGCCAAATACCAGTAACATTTATATTAGGTCATTCCCATGACCTAATATAATGGTTTGAGCTCTTTATGTTCCTGGAGCAAGCGGATGCCTTTGGGTTCTACTAGCATGAAACAGGACATATGGAGATATTACTGGTGCCCGCTCTAGGAAATAGATGATTAACGGGAAGATAGTGATAGTGATAGTGGGGGTGATATAAAGTAATACATCTTAATTTCATGGGTTTCATGTAATCTAGATGGTACCCACAGGTTCTTCTTATTTATTATCTGCACCAGGGTGATTCTGAGTATCTTGTTCTTCATATACTGGAAGGTGTCACACTCGCTATGCGTGAGGGCAAACTAGTATGATCCTTCCTATTATCTTAAAGATAGTCTCAACATAGCCAGGGAGGTAATCTCCTGGTAAATTCTAACTGTCCCATGCTGGGTGCAGTGGGTATAAAGAGGAGCTGTGCCCAATCTAGAAAACATAGAAGTCTTAGAAGATGTATAATAAGTCAGAAGTTATTCAGAGTCAAGGTGATGTCTGTAACTGCCACACCCTCTATCAGTATTTACATAGAAGAGAGATGTCCTTAGAATGAACCTTGGCTTAAGAACATGTAAGTAGATTAAGCTGTGAGTGGGGAAAGAGCAAAGCTCCCAAACTAGCTATGCCTGTCATTCAACACCAGTTAACAAGAAATGTAAAGATCCCAATTCCACCTAAAAGGGTCTACAGGAAGACCCTTTATCTGTAACTCCCCTGTCTCCTCTGCAACATTTGTCAGTTGATCAGAAATTCAACTGACCTTAGAGCCTTTAAAAAAGGGCTACACAAAACCCACTCACTTTTCATTAGCCCTATACTGAGTTCCTTCCTTCTTGGGGAGCTCCGTTTCCTTCTGCTTCTACATACCAAGAAACTTTTCTACATCCCTCCTCTGAGTCTGAGCATCATTATTACTCAACATTCTCATCCTTAAAAAATATTGAAGAACCTGGGTATTGAGAATGCAGAGACACCTACTGTCGTCACGGCTCCAGCATCATCTTCATCAAAAGGTCTGGGAAGGGGTCACAAGGAAAAGACTGAGACACAGGGAAGAACCAGCTGACACGGGTTATTAAAATGCTCCCTGTGAAGTTCAACAGCCTCTTTTGAAGTGAATTTAGGGGGTAAGGGTAAGCTGGCTCCAGGGCTTTTGAGTGGGTTCCAGGAATAACGACAGTAATAAGAAATCTCTGGGGGCCACACAAATCCATTGACCAAGGCTTTCAGGAGCCATGCTGCAGATCCTTCTACCTGAGATCCTGAGCTGACAGTTACTTGTTTGGTTTGGGTGACTCTCAAATGGTGGTGTGCTGAGCTTACTCCTGCCTCTGCACTAAAGCGTCACTCCCCTCGGGGCTCACAGGACCTCATGGGGTGTCATGGACTGAAACTGGGTCAGTCACTTGCAAGGGCCAGCCTTTGCAAGGGTGAGCCTGGATCAGTCACCCACCTCTTGGTACTATTGCTCCAGCCCCTGCTTTCTTTTTTTAGCCACTCTGGAGAAGCTCTCTTTTTCTCACTGCTTAAATATTACTAAATAAATTTCATTCAACTATAAAATAATTTTCTGGGGCCGGAGCAATGGCCCGGTGGGTGGGGCGTTGCCTTGCACGCAGCCGGCCCATGCCGGCCCGGGTTCGATCCCGGCATCCCGTATGGTCCCCGAGCACCGCCAGGAGTGATTCCTGAGTGCAGAGCCAGGAGTAACCCCCTGAGCATCGCCGGATGTGACCCAAAAAGCAAAAAAATAATAATAATAATAATGATAATTTTCATCAAGGAAAGAAATCTCGGCACAAAACCTTGTGCCGAGATTAGTCTTGTAGGCAAACAGGGGCCGTGGTGGGTAGGGACTTTATTTGCCTGCAAAGAACAACTCACTTCCACTCCACCCTGAGTCTAAGGCTCCCTGAGAAAGGATCAGGTGGGAATTATAAAGTGTGGTTAGGCAGGGTGACAAAGTGATTGTGCTTTGGGTTGTCTAGGTAGGTTTTCCTGCCTCGCTTTATCAGTCCTCATCCGACCCAGGCATTTTCTAGGAAAAACAAGGTGGATTGAGCAGAGATGTTCAAGAAATCTTTTCTCCAGATTGCCTCCATTGCTCCCCACTTTACCCAGTTATATTAAAGATAACAAATATAACCAATAATTTCATATTCTTGACAACCAAGACTGTTAGGAATTATAACCTCTTCCAAGATGAATAAACTCATACTACATAACAGGTCCCCAGGAACCCAGTTAGAAATTTCACTTTGAAATTATTAAAAACTGTGACCCAAATAAAATTGCTCTTTGCAGGTATATTTGAAATTGTGAATTTGTTTTTGTTGTTTCTTTTGTCTGACATCTACTGCTGTGTCTGGGTCATTTAGGCTACATTTTATTTTCTAAGTATGCTTTAATAAAACAGTTTGCTTCAAAAAATCCCATAAAAACACATTTAAAGAACATGCTGTAAATCAATTTGCTTTACAAAATAGATGTGCTACATAGGTGTGCTTTCTGGAGAAAATCCAATATTTTGACTTTACATTTGTAGATCCAGTGACATTTCTATGGTCTTTCCTCTTAGGTTTTAAGGTCTACAGTGCCATTAGAAAGAAATACAGGAAAATTCTTAAGAGGGAGATAAAATTGAGAACATTAAATTGCTCACAGCCTGGAGACACTATTTATTCACATTTCAGTGCTGCATTTAAGTCCCTTAAGGAAGTTTACAGCTCCTCCTACCTCCCCCCTGTTGGAAGAACATTCTCTCCTGATCAGTTCAATTCCTTCACTGAACCTGGTACAATGCTCATCGCCCATTTCCCCATCCTGCTCTTTGAAACAAGAGTTTCAAAAAACAAAGCACATTCATATTTCTCTTTGATCAGGAAAGTGAGGTTGCATCTAATCGGAACAGGCCAGCTGAAGCAGGCAAGCGGACCTATGGATCAGCCATTTGGATAATGGCTCACTGCCCCGAAGGAGGAATTTACCAAACCAATTTCATAGGAACTACTTCGTCCTCTGCCCCTTTCGTCTGAGTGGCTTAAATCAATTTCAATGAAATCATGGCAGCTAATCTTTCCTGCATAACTTGCTTTGTGGCATGGATGTGACTCTTATCACAGTGACCCCCAAATGCTTCAGAGGTACTTATGCCGTCATATGGAACTGCCTAAAATGATTTGCCAGCCAGGGTGTCAGAGTTGGAGACAAACTTAGAATGGATTTCCTCATTCCTGAACCAGTATTCTATACTTATTCACTGCTTATTTATTTTTTCCTAACAAAATTGCTCCACATAATTACTGCATTAGAAAATCTTAGAATAAAAACATTCTAAATGGCAACAAATGTTAAAGGGGCAGAGGCAAGATGCGTCTGTGTTGCTGACTGCTTTGGAAGGACGAAAGTCTTAGAAAATCACGTTCCTCTCGAGCAATAAGCCCTAATAAGAGACCTCCGCCCAAAGAGATTAAGAGATTCAGGACTATACAAATAACAATAATCAGATCTGAAACTATTAAAGTCATAAGACAGATAAGCCCAGTGAGAAACCTTCAGAGGGAAGCAGTTAAGCGTTTCATCAGAGGGAAAATGTCAGGAAGCTATTTTTCTCTAGAAGCTATGTTGTATTTGTTTATTTTCTTTGAGAGGAGAAAGCTCTCATTAGAAACAGAAAAAATGTGTGTGCATTTTTAACAGTAACCTGAGCACCCACATAACTGTTTTGTAGAAAATTTTTGGTCCCTGAGAGTTGGACCTTACTCTGCGTGGAACGGTATAGGTCGTCCTTAATATTATAAAGAAAATTGAAATATGTGTCAGTCAGCTCTAAAGGTTAAACACCTGAGCAGATTTAAAATGAGGGAAAACATAGGATGAAACACTTAGATTCAAATTAGTTAATCAGAGCACAAACAGCAATGGATAAATACTAATTTCCTTCCAGCGCCTCACCCAGGTAGCGAGGGACTACCCCCCCCCCCACTGCTTATAATTCACCTCCTGGGGCCGGAATGATAGCACAGCAGGTAGGGCGTTTGCCTTGCATGCAGCTGACCCATGTTCGATCCTCTGCATCCCACTGCCAGGAGGAATTCCTGAGTGCAAAGCCAGGAATAAGCCCTGAGCATCACCGGGTGTGACCCAAAAAGCAATAAATAAATAAATATATAAATATATAAAAATAAATAAATTTCACCTCCTGAGTTTTAGTTGCTTGAAAAAAAATATGAAATGATTCCCCTAATTGATTAATATTTTTCAACCTATGCATCAACACTTGTTTCTAATTTTTTGTAGACAGTGATTCATTTTTTATTGTGAAGCAATTCAGTTATCATAAAATTCACGTATTTTAATTGTGAATTAAATTTAAACTTCATACCAATATTTCCCTCATTGTTGCTTTCTGCAGTTTTAATAAAATCTGTTCAGGTATATTTTGTTTGGGGTTTATCCTGCTTGACTGTCTCCTGATATGAATTTTGAAGTAGTCTTGATTTACTTTGAATACCTCATCCACTCCATTCTCTTCTTTTCTGGTCTTTACAGGCAGCTTCTTTTGCAGTGGTTTCACAGCTTTTACAGGTCCTGCTCTGATTTACTTTTGTTGCTTCACTTTATACACGAGATCCCAACTTTGATCCCTCATATCACATGCCCCTCTCTCACAGCACCTCCCGATTTGGCCCTCCTGACCCCAGAGCATTGTAATTCTGCAGGCCCGAAGTACAGCAGGATTCAAGTAGAGCCATTAAGCCTTCAGTGCTAGGTGTTTTATCCCGGAATTGGTACCCAGATCTCCAACATTGCTGAGGATTCTTCCCCAAGATATATACAAGAATAAAATTCTTCATCTGATAATTCCAAAAAATGTGTCAGATGTATCAGTTTGATTCTGGTTGGTTTGTATTTTCAGACTTTTTCCTCCCTGCTTTGCATTTTATGTCAAAAGTAGAATCTGTAGTATTGGGGACAGAATAGATTGAGTTATATTGTGTAAATAGGTCTTTAGTATAAGGATTTATGATACACTGTCAGCAACATAGACTCTGTGTAGTGTTTGTTATAACCATGTCTTAAAATGCCCATAGTATTCTTATTTTGTCTAACTTTTTGGCCTTCCCTAAGTATCTGTACTAAGAAAGAATTGGGGTCTTAAAGCTCTTTTGGTTGTCACCCACTGCTTTACACTGGAGTCGTGTTGGTATAATGATAAAGAATGAGGGTAGGAAAGAATTCTATAATCTTATAATTAAATGTCAGCCTTTTAATAGCTCTGTGTGCTGAGGCACTGACCTTTAGGAATGTGTCTTTTCTTTCTCTTTTTTTCTTCTTTTTTTTGCTTGTATTTACACACTGTGATTTATGTAGTTGTTTACAATGGGATTTCAGCCATACCATGTTCCCACTTCCAGTCAACCATTCTGTGTTCCCATCTCTCCACCTACAACTCCAGATTCCCTCCCACATCTCAGTGTGTTATATATTGTGTAAATATATATGTATACCACACAGGTACACCCTTTGATTCTGTGGAGACTGAAGCAGTCATAGAAGCCCTAGCCAAACAGGGTGTTCAAACCCAATACATCAAGATCCTTCGTGAGCTGTATTACGGATTCACCACCAGGATCTCACCATTCTAAAAAAGAAGTGTTCATTAATGTGAAAAGAGGGGTTCGACAGGGTGATACCATTTCACCAAAACTCTTCAGTGCCACCCTCGAGAACATCATGCAACAATTTGAATGGGAAGGAATGGGAGTGAAGATAGATGGTCGGCAACTACACCACCTCCGCTTTGCTGATGACATCGTTCTATTAACACCAAACATTAGCCAAGCGGCACAAATGCTGGTTGACTTTGACCAAGAATGTGGAAAGATAGGTCTACAGCTGAATCTGAAGAAAACTATGTTCATGAAGAATGAACTAGTTCCAGAGGCCCCATTCACTCTCAATGGAACAAACATCTCTGAATGCAGCAGTTATGTGTACATGATCAACGACCTAAAACCTGAGCTGCGCAGGAGGAAGAGAGTGGCATGGAATGCCTTCAAAAAGCATCGAAGAAATAGCTAAAAGGACAAAGAACCTCCGGCTCTGGGCACATCTCTTTGACTCCACCGTTCTCCCTGCATAACATACGCCTCAGAGACCTGGGCCCTACGAAAGCAGGATGAGAATGCTATTCGGGTCTCCCAGAGAGGAATCGAAAGAGCTATGCTTGGAATATCACGCCTCACGCAGTGAGAGAAGGAATCCGGAGTTCTGACCTCCGTCGCTATTCCAGAATCAGGGATGCTGTTTCGTTTGCCAAGGCATCGAAAATCAGATGGGCTGGACATGTAATGTGATTTGGAGACAATCGCGGACTAGAGCCATTACCAACTGGATACCAAGGGATGTCAAAAGATCACGTGGCCGCCACCTACAAGATGGTCAGACTTCTTTGTCAAGACCCTTCCTTGTAAAGACCCTGAAGGAACGGTTTGAAGCTCTTCATATTCCTGAATCAACTAGATGCCATTGGGCTACATTGTCACTTGATATGGTCCAATGGAAATATTACTGGTGCCCGCTCGAGCAAATCGATGAATAACGGGATTCAAGTGATCAAGTGATATATACCACAGCTTTATTATCTGCTCTTTTGTCATTGGGTATTGGGGCTGTTTCCATAACCTATTTATTGCACTAAGTCCAGCAATGACTACAGATGTACATATAATCTTTTTGTTTAGCATTTTTGCATTTTGAATTTTGTCAGTAGATGACAGTGAGGTTACTATGTCATATGTTAGCTCTGTTAGCTTTCTGAAGAATCTCCAGAATGTTTTCCATAAAGATTGAATTAATCAACATTCATATAGCAGAAGTGTCTGAGAGTTCCATGTATAAACCTCTGGGGTAGTTGGTGCCTATTTTTTCTGGCATGTGTCATTCTTACTGGCAGAAGTCTTTCTTACTAATAAGGTGATACCTCATTAGAGGTGTTGTCTCTCTTCCTCATTTCTGACTCCCTTTCTCAGCCACATTAACTTTGTATTTTATTGAAACCCTGACCTATATTGACTGTTATTTCTCCTCAAATGAGAAGAAAAGCTGGAGAAGGCTGAAGTAGAAATAATGCTATTTCTCCAACTCTACAGGAGAAGAGGGAATAAGATGAATCTTCTGAATTATGTGGCTGCCTCATGTAGATAGATGGTTCTGGGCATATTTTACCATATAGGTTTGCTTGAGACTTGATTACTGAAACAATAGATATTGTTTCTCAGTTCTTAAGGCAGGAAGTCCAAGTTTAAGAAGTTGACCATTTCAAAGTCCAAGGACTTTGAGGCCTCTTCCTTCAAAGTCTGAGAGCTCTCTTCCTGGTTTTTTCAGATTTATTCTTCTCACTGTGTCTGGCATGCTAAAATGGCAGAGAGACAGAGAAAGAAAGAGTGAAAAGAGAGAGCAGGAGTAATAATAAGGGGAAATTGTTTTGGAACCACACAGCCACACCCAGAACTTTCTTCTGGCTTTGTGCTCAGCTATCACTTCTGGTGGAACTTCGAGGATTGTGTGGGGAGCTAATGATCATCCTGGGTGTGCAGCTGTGTAAATTAAGCTTCTCACCCACCATACACCTCCTCTTCCTTTTCTTATAAAGATATAAATTCCAGGGCCAGAGTGCTAGCACCACGGGTAGGGCATTTGCCTTGCATGCAGTCAACTTAGCTTCAATCCCTGGCATCCCATATGATCCCCGAGCACTGCCAGGAGTAATTCCTGAGTGTAGAGCCAGGAGTAACCTCTGATCATTGCTGGGTGTGATTCAAAAAAGCAAAAAAAATAAATAAATTCCATTATAATCTTCATAATCTTGTAATATTCAAACCCAATACATAAAGATCCTTCATGAGCTATATTACAGCTTTACCACCAGGATCTCACCATTCTACAAAGAAGTGATCATCTATGTCAAAAGAGGGGTTCAGCAGGGTGATATCATTTCACCAAAACTTTTCAATGCCACCCTCAAGAACATCATGGGACAATTAGAATGGGAAGGAATGGAAGTGAAGATAGACGGTCAGCAACTACACCACCTATGATTCGCTGATGACATCATTCTAATAACACCAAATATTAGCCAAGCGGCAAAAATGCTGGCTGACTTTGACCGAGGATGTGGAATACAGCTGATTCTCAACAAAAATATGTTCATGAAAAATGAACTAGTTCCAGAGGCCCCATTCACTCTCAATGGAACAAACATCTCTGAATGCAGCAGTGATGTGTACCTAAGTCGAGAAGTCAACATGATGAACGACCTAAAACCTGAGCTGCGCAGGAGGAAGAGTGGAATGGAATGCCTTCAAGAGCATCAAGAAATAGCTAAAAAGGACAAAGAACCTCCAGCCTTTCGACTCTTCAACTCCACCATTCTCCCTGCATTAACATAAGCCTCAGAGACCTGGGCCCTACAAAAGCAGAATGAGAACGCTATTCGGCTCTCCCAAAGAGGAATTGAAAGAGCTATGCTTGGAATATCACGCCTCACTCAAGTGAGAGAAGGAATCGGAGTTCTGACCTCTGTCGCTGTTCCAAAGTCAGGGACGTGTCTCGTTTACCAAGGCATCGAAAATCAGATGGTCTGGACATGTAATGCGATTTGGAGACAACCGCTGGACTAGAGCCATTACCGACTGTATCCCATGGTGTCGGGGAACGTCGCCGGGGTCCCCGACAGTGTCAGGACAGAGGTTGTCTTCTACCTCCGAGGACGCCGGGAGAAAGATGAAAACTCACGAGTCCGGTGCAGTTCCAAAAATGGCTTTTAATAGTACAAAAGCTCTTCCACAGCACTCCAATATAATGAAAAACTTTAGCTCTGGTCCGAACTTAGATCATACAAAAGAGCCTAAGTCTCCCACCAAAGAGAGGATCTCACCCGAGCTGAGTCCTACCCAGAAGAAGGAGCAAAGGCCAAAGAGCAAAAGGCCAAAGAGCAAAAGGACAAAAGCCGCAGGAGCCAAAGCTGAACGCTGAGGAACCAAAAGCAAAAGGTAAAAGGTGAAGGGGCCTCAAGTCAGCCCCTTATATACACCAAAGTAACCCAATCGGGAGGTTGTCATGCCAACAAAGAACCCTAAACAGAGTGTAGTGCCACACCCTATTGTAGGTATAAACAAAGGTTACACCAAGGACTAATCCCGAGATTATCTCTTATGTAAAACACTGGAGAGAGAGGGGCTGATATAAAGTAATACATCTTAACTTCATGACCTTCATGTAATCTAGATGGTACCCACAAGGTCCTTATTATCTGCACCAGGGTGATTCTGAGTATCTTGTTCTCATGTACTGAAAGGGTCATACTCGCCTGCTTAGAGCAAACTAGTATGATCCTTCCTATAGTCTACCTTTAGTCTCAGCGTAGCCAGGGTGGTAGTCTCCTGGTAAATTCTAACTGTCCCACGTTGGGTGCAGTGGGTATAAAGAGGAGCTGTGCCCAATCTAGAAAACATAGAAGTCTTGTAGATGTATAAGTCAGAAGTTATTCAATCAAGGTGACTTCTGTAACTGCCACACCCTGTAGCAGTGTTTACATAGAAGAGAGATCTCATCAGAATGAACCTTGGCTTAAATAAGATTAAGCTGGGAGTGAGCAAAACAACAAAACTCCCAGATTAGCTAAACATGTCCTCCAACACCATGGTATGTCAAAAGATCACGTGGCCGCCCACCTACAAGATGGTCAGACTTCTTTGTCAAGACCCTGAAGGAATGGTTTGAGGCTCTTCGTATTCCTGAAGCAAGCAGATGCTATTGGGCTACACTGGCATATGATAAGGTCAAATGGAAATGTTACAGGTGCCCACTCAAGCAAATCAATGAATAACGGGATGTCAAGTGATCAAGTGATAATTTTCATATTGATCTCACTCTTATGGCCTCATCTGAACCTCAAAGCTTTCCCAAAGACTTAGGGACTTATTTCAGTGGTAGAACACATGCCTTGAATATATAGGGCTTGAGTTTGATCTCCAGCAACACACACAAATACATACACACACACACACAGACACATACACACACACACTAAGTCTAATCATTCCTGTGATTGGACATATTTCCATATAACCTCACATTAGTTTTAAACTGAAAAGTTTGGAGTATTATTTTTCCTTTCTACTAGTAATGACTGAAGTTTTAATTGCTTTATACCCTTGTAAAGGTTTGATATGTCACTGTTTATTTTAATTATAATAAGTACATAATTTATTTCATATCTTTCATTTTCATTTATAGCTACATCTCTGTTTGTAACTTGTTTTTTATTCTCTTTCAGAACTTACTAAACTCACTTATTAAACATTATTGTTTTGACATAAAAGTAGACTTATGATACAATACAATAGAACAGTCATCTCAGAGTGCAGAAACCATTCAACTGGGGTTAAAACACATTGTTTTAAGAAACAGTGTTGTGAAAAGTAAAGTGTTGAATAACTGATACCCTGTGCACTGGTGGTTACAAACTAAAATGGTGTTTTTGCTGTGGAAACAATACAGAAGTTAATAAAAATATTTTAAAAAATGAGTGTATGATGTAGTGGTGTCACTTTAGAGATATATAGATAAATATATATATATCAGTATAACTATATGTGTGTATGCATATATATTTATATATTAAGGAAGCAAAAGAAATATTTTAACGATATATTTTTATTTTTATATTTATTTTACTTCTTTTTGGTACTGAAGACTGAACACAAGGCCTCACACATACAAGTCAACAATTTATCACTGACACATATTCCCGATCCACAACAATATTTTTAAAATTATTTACTAATATTGTTTATAAGTTCATATTGTGTTGCAGGACTCCTAAGGGCCGCTGCATCTGCTCTGGATTGCCTCCCGCAAATCACTCTGTAGATAAGGGGTAGTCTAAATGTGGCAGTTTATCCGACCATGTATGCTGTACTAGCTGGTATAAATATTCTCCCATGCTATCACAATCATCGTGGGACTAGCTAGATCCTACCAGCATATTAGCCTGGCCACTTAGGACACCTAAGTAATTAGACCAGAGAGAAATGCTGTTTGCTTCCAAACAAACAAGCATGGCTCCCTGATAAAATATAAAACTACAATGAAGTAGAGGAGACTTGTGAAGGCTTGGAGAAATATTTAACTGGCATTGGCGTTGATCTTTGGTACAGTGACATGCCATCTCAGAAACCCCCCTTCTCTACATTTCAAAAGCATTCCCGGCTCAAAACATTAGCACAGTAAAGGCCCTAGGTGAGATGCAGGGAGGGATTACCTAAGGGCATTGGACCCTCCCCTGCTTTCCATAACAATGGGAGGAAGGTCTGAGTTGCGGGGGGTATAAACTAGCCTGTTCCCGCTCTCCCGGTCTTCTTCTTCCCTGTGGGATCTCGCCTTGTGAGCGTTTATTCCCCCTTGGGGGCCTTTACACGTGGTGGTCGCCATCTTGGCCTACACGTGGCTGGGGTTCTAGCCTGGAATCCTAAGCATTGGGTTTTTCCTTTTGCTGATTTGTATGCCTGAACCTGTGATAAGTAAAGCCTTTTAAAACTGTATCGGATTCCTGAGTGTTCATCCATTCCTCGCCGGCTTCAGAGGTAGAAGGGAACTTCGCTTCCCGGCACTGTCGGGACCCCGGAGCGCCCGACAATATTGTACTAGTTTTATAATTAAAAATATTGGTAAATACAATGATAATCATGGTCGAGTGCTACTAATATATTTGATGTCATTTTTAAATTGGTAAAATGAGTTTTAGTGTGACGTACATTTCACCACAAACAAAGCAGAAGAAAGCAATAAATAGAAACTATATAATTTAAAATTAGCAAACAGGGCTGGAGCCAGGCAATGCACAGTAGGGAGGGCATTTGCCTTGCACATGTCAATCAGAGTTCGATCCTTGGTATCTTATAGAATCACCTGAGCACCACCAGTATTAATTCCTGAATGTAGAGCCAGAAGTAACCCCTGAGTATTGCTGAATTGTTGCAGGACAAGTAAAAGCCTAGGCCTCTGCATCTGCCCTGGATTGCCTCCTGCCAGTCACTTCATAGATAGGGGGATAGTCTGAATGTGGCAGTTTATCTGACCATGTATTCTGTACTGGTTGGTATAAATATTCTCTCATGCTACCACAATCATCGTGGGACTAGCTAGATCTTACCAGCATATTTGTCTGGCCATATTGGACCTCTAAGTAATTAGACCAGAGAGAAATGCTGTTTGCCTCCAAGCAAGCAAGCATGGCTCCCTGATAACTCAAAGGCAACTAAAATACAAAACTACCATGAAGTAGACGAGACTCTTGTGAAGGCTTGGAGAAACATTTAACTGGCATTAGTATTAGTCTTTGGTACAGAGACATGCCATCTAAGAAACCCCTTCTCTACCCTATAAAGGCAATTCCAGGCAGATCTTGGCTCAAGTCATTAGGTGAGGTGCTGGGAGAAATTACCTGAGGGCATTTGATCCTTTCTGCCAGGGGAAGTTACATTTGACTTATAGCTTCTCCCAGCTCTGCTAGGAGGCTTTTAATTATTAGCTCTGGGTCCTTGTAAACAGCTAGATGGTCTCCTGAAGTTGCTACATTCTATAGAGCTATTTTCCTGTTTTCATCTCTAGATAGCCCAGCCCAGAATGGGCTCAGCTGGGGAGTTTGGGTGGATTTCTAGCTATAAAATAAGCTGCAAGAAGAAAGAAGCCACTCTCTTTTTTCCCCCTTTTGCCATTTCGGCTTCCCTTGGTGTTTTGCTTATCCATCCTCTTCATTCTCTGTTGGGCCTCAACACGTGGTGGCAGCCATCTTGGCCTACACCTGGCTGGGGCCTAGCTGGGAACCCAGAGTCGGAGGTTCTCCCTGCTCTTGGATTGTATATTGGATCCTGTGGTAGTAAAGCCCTTTTAAAACTGCATCTGATTCCTGAGTCTTCATCCACTGTCGGGGACCCTGGCCGCGCTCCCGACACTGAATGTAGCTCAAAGTGGGGAAAAAATTAGTAAATTTTCCCTAAACTAAAAAAAAAAAAGAGCAAATTTATTGTAAAAAAAAAAATTCTGAAAATATTGGCAAAAATAGGTTCTTTGCAAAGGAAGTTGACAATATTCTGTTAGGTGGATAATGTGGTATCTTCTATTTCCATAGTTTTACCCATATATGCCTACCCTGGAAGCAACCTTGCAATCATGTACACAAACATGTTTTAGTAGATTAAACATATTTTCCTGAAATAGATTCAAATGAGTATACACAAATTCAGTGTTCCATATAGGTGGTATCTCACACTATCAGGTCAATTTAACTTTGTAATAATTTGTATAACTGTATAATTAGAGAAAAAAGATAGAACTATCCTTACATTTAATAACATTACAGAAAATAAATTCCAAAAGATTTAGGTATCTGCGTGCAAAACCTTAAACCATACAAATAACAAGAACAAGACATTGGTAAATTAGTTTTGAAGGTAAGGGCAGGACTGTCTAGAACGTAAAGATGATAACTTTTTAAATGCAAAGGTGATTAAATATAAAAACATGCTTGATCACACAAAATTAAATTTCATGCTGTTCAAAATATCAAAAAATAAGTTCAAAAGACTAAGCACAGTCTAGGAACAAAATACTTTGTAGCATATACTATAGACAAAGAACTACATTCCTAACACATAAACTACTATTAAAAAATTGAGGGACTAAGGATTAAAAATCCTCACATAAATGTAAACAATTAGCGGTGGTGTAATAAAAGAATACTGAAAGTATGGGAAAATGTTCTAATTTAATCCTCATAAAAGAGATGCAATTTAACACTACATGCAATGAATAGCCATCTATTGAATTTGCAGCAAAAAAAAGAACACTAATGGAAAGAAATGATGCAATTTGAAAAGGTCTGTCATTAACAGCGTATTCCTCAAAAGCTCTGATCATTGAAGGTGATTACAGGAAAATATGAAGAACACATAATATGGAATTATATTATTTGGAAAAATTCAGTAAGCATAAATCTTTACTAAATAAGAAGGTCTTTTTAAAAAAAAGGATACTTCGGGTCACAACACACACATAACTTTAAAATCATAAGGCTATCATAATTATAAAATATTTATTTTATAGAAGCATTTGGAGATAGCAGATGGGAAATTAATTTTGGGGGAAATGAAATGATTTCAGTATTAATTTCATTATTGCTATCTTACTCATTAGTCATACTAATGTGAGTACACAATATTCATTGTAACATTGTTTTATACCCTTTATATGTTTATAATTATTTTTAACTTTAGTAATAAAATATATAAATATCTAAAACCCTAGTTAAAATACAAAACATTTATAGGAGTTGGAGGTTTTTTGTAGCAATTTGAATCTAAATTTCATTAAATCAAAATACTTCTAAAAAGGCCTTTTGATATTACATATTAAAGTATTCCAACTGTAGGTCCCTAATGTGAACTTGCTTGCATTTGAGGATACTAAGATCTTGGAAATAATGAAGTTTAGTTGAATGCGGTATCAGTGGAGAAAGGGGAACAGTTGGAATATTTGCCTTTGGATACAATTTTAAGAACAGCAAATGGAAGAGAGTACTTACTGGCACGCACTGAGAAAGATCCCCCTGCAGTGAATCTCAAGATACCCAATTAAGATCAAATTAAATCATGCAAATATTGATCCAGTTAAATATGCCAGGGGTAAGTCTTATTATCAGTCAAATTTCTATCAACTAGCAAGAAACAGTAGAAAGTCAAAAATGGCTTGTATAGTTATTTTTAATCAATGAAACAATAGTAATAGAAGAAAAACACATTCTAATTTCATTTTTAGTACCTGCATTGGCTATTAACTTGCTGTTTTACTTATTATGATCAATTATAGTTAAAAGATTTAACTATTTTCTAGATGTTACACACTATCATTGGTAATGTTTTTTACCCTCAAGGAGGTAACAATTTTTTTGAATAAAGTGCGCACAATTTAGTTAATTTGCACAGAACTAAATGTGTAAAAAATATAATATCCATGAGTACTATAATGCCATTATACTTGGATGTCCTTCTAAAATGTCTATTAGAGAATCATTGATCAAAGTAATTGCTTATATTTTCATCACTGATTGAAATCATTCTTTGGGGAACATCATCCAATTATAAAAAATATGTACTTATCCTACAAAAAGTGTTTGAATAAATGTAAGTCTCAATTTTCCAAGTAGATGTTCTTAATGACCTTGTTTCCAAAAGCAAAAATATACATGAAATTTTTTCAGTAAAGCAGAATTACTAAAAAACTGAATAACAATTAAAAGGTTTAATTAGTTATGGATTTGCTTACTACTGTCTTCATCAAAAACAATATTATAAGAAAGGTTCAAATAATTATGAATTTACTTAATATTGTTTTCCTTGCTGAAGTCATTATTCTTAGGTGTCCATAAATATATCTGAAAGGAAAGAAGTTAATCAAGTTGTTGCAGGCATAAAGAAAGTGGAGTGGGGGAGGGTGGAGATGCGGACTGGTAATGTGTGTTTTTGGTGAGATAGCATCGGAAGCCTGAAGCAACCTGAAGGCACAGAGGCCTTTGACACAAAGGATCCATCTCAGGACCCTGGAAAGCCATTGAGATGGAGAACTCCACAGGGCCACCTTATCTTTCTACCTATAATAAAGTCTGCCATTTTACATGTCTGTGTGAACACTGGCCCCATCAAGGTCTTTGGAGGTCACATTTGTCAGATTCTTGATTGAAATATTCCTGGCACTCTTTTATTGGAATCGCTCTCAGAGATCAAATTGTATGTATTTAGTAGAATTCTCAATAAAAAATTGAGAACGGACTAAATTTTTGAAAAGTAAATTATTTAAGGTTCAGTATATACTGAATCAAATGGACAATTAATCTGTCTAGTAACATTCTCAGCTAAAAGGGTTAGGAGAGGGCTCAAAGGAGACAATGCTGATCCCTGGTACACATTATTGCTCTGGAAATTATCTGCAGCAAGAGTCAAAAAGTAAGCTCTTTCCCTAGCACCAAAACCAGATACAAGTAAACTTTGGTTATATATGAGGCAAGACTCAAATGAGGAGATTGTTCTATGAGATATGTCAGATGCATGGTCCACAAATGGCACCTTAATTAAAATGTGCACATACACTTTCAGTTCTTTTTTTTGATGAACAATGTCCTTTTGCCTTAGTGATGGCATTGACATTTAACAAACACTTTATAGCGCCATGATCTTGAAAGCCACTGTGTCTCCGATGCCCTCAAATCCACCAATTTGTTGGAACTTGGTAGCAAGATGAAATGGAATAAATATAAGTAAAGAAAGATCGCAGCTAAGAGACTGTCAGAGAGAACAAGTGATATTTTTGCTGAAAGAGCAACAATAGCATAAATACCTGTTTCTTTCCAGAATCACTTGGCAGGAACCTTTGTGAACCGCCTGCAGCTTTTCTTTTCTTCCTCTTCTTTTTCCTTTTTTGTGGTAGTGTGGATCAATCCCCAGTGCTTCACACGTGCCAAGGAAGTTCTCTACTGATAGACAACATCCCCGCCCTGAGCAACAGTTTTCTTCTTTTCCTTGCTGTTCACCTCCTTTGCCCACGCTCTCCCCATACAGATTGACTGTCCATTATTTGGGCCCCCATAGAACAATTGATAGATCTTATCTGTTACAATCTCACTTTGGATTTTTGGCTTTTCACTCTTTTCAGAAAACAAACATAAATTCTCTCTTTTTTTTTTTTTTTTTGGCTTTTTGGGTCACACCCAGCTATGCTCAGGTGTTACTCCTGGCCCTGCACTTGGAATTACTCCTGGCAGTGCCTGGGAGACCATATAGGATGGCGGGGTTTGAACCTGGCTTGGTCACATGTAAGGCAAATACCCTACCTGCTGTGCTATCACTCTGGCCCAATTTTTATCTTTTAGATTCATAAATTTCTTATTCTTTTAGGGAAATGGTAAAAAAGCCAAGAGCTTAATGGTTATGAGATTCACCTCAGCTATGTTATAAAGATAGAACATTCTGAGCAAAAAAGATCTGAAGGCCAAAGGAGGCCCTCAATGAATGTCAGTTGTTATTTATATCATTATTTTATTATAATTATTACTATTAACTTTGTTTTCACTGTGGTCAACAAGCACGACTTCCCAGTACCATTTCATCATACAATGTCCTCACTAGTCAAGTCCTACCCCTTTGGACTCATGAGGAGGAGGGAAAAGGAAAAGTCTGTCACCTTCCCGGACTATTATCTGGAACAGCCTTTATCTTCCTCCATTGTGAGTCTTTTCCCCAGGCCCTTTTGTCCTCTATTTCTCAGCTTATTTTGCTTCACTTTTTGTGTTACATTTGTTCTATAGGGGGATAGAGTTGCCCTATTTATAAGAGTAGCTATCACCATGGTAACTTGTTATTTTGATACAGGCATGAAACAATTCTGAGGGGAAAAATAGGTTCCTTACTTTTCAACTTTGGCATGTCGAGGTATAGGTCTCAAAACACTTGCCTGTCATTATATAGCTGGTTCAAATGTCAAAGCAAAGAAACAAGTTTTGTTGCTATTTTAAATAAGTATTGAGAAACCACAGCATGCTGTCAATTGAGCAGAACATTCTCACAATTAACTTCTGCTTCTTAGGCACTAATGCTTGAAGGCAGCAGAGCATATCGTCCTGTGAAATCATTCCGGGAAGGAAAAAATTGGTACACATGGAAAGACCAAGGAAAAAACAATTGATATATTCACTCAAATTGTAAAAGGCATTGTAAAGGATGTTGCTTGTTTATGGAATATTTTGATTGCTTATTCAGCAGGAGCCTGCTAGGAAATTTGAAGATCTGCCTGTTTTTGATCACCAGAAAAACGTTCTTGCTGAATACTAGTCCGTATACAACGTATATGAAAGCAGAGGCAGGGTGGTTTTGATTAAGGAAATTAATAAACTAATAAATTACTCTGCCTTTGACAGTTTCCATTTGGTGACATGTTCCTACAAAAGGAATTGCAGTAAACTACGAGAGAAGGCAAAATAAAACCTTGAGAGATGAAATTTGGACAGCTTTGGTAGACAACCAGAGGATGACGTTACAGTGTCACAACGGGTGTAGGCACTGAGCTTCTTATCGTCGAGCAGTTAAAATTGCAAACAAGGGACCAGAGTTCACGTGGCCAAATGCAGAAAAGACTCTTTTAAGGGAAGGGAATGGCATGCAGGAAAGCTCTCAGACTATGGCGGGCCTCTTAAAGGATTCCAGAGCGAGGCAGAAAGAAGCATTTGAGCGAGGCAGAAGCCTTTCTTTGCCCTTTGTAACAAAGGTGGGGGTGGATGAGCATTTCTTTATTATGTTCCAAGACGCTGGGCCAGTAAAACAGGGGAGAGGATGCTGAGAGACTCCTTGCCTGGTGTTCTATCCTGTGGGGCCTTGGTCATCCTGGTCCTCCAACACCATGTAGGACACCCTTAAGACGGTCCATACCAGTCATTCCTTTTTTTAGAGCAATCTCAACCCTGCCAGTTTACATTTTGTCCGCCTCCACAGGAGCAAGTGCTTCGGATAGTACTGGTGAGAGGACTGTATAGTTCTCTTTCCAGCACTTGAACTTCTTTTAGTTTTTCTTGCTTCCTGTTGTTATAGGCCATGCTGGTTCATGTCCTCGGGCAGTCAAGATTGCACAGAGGACTGCAAACTGAACTCAGCAGGAATTCAGGTGACCCACGTCGGTAGAAACCTTATTTAAATAAAAGGAAGAAAAGGATAGGGCATCTGGGGAATGATGGATGCTTAGGGTATGCTCAGGGAAGGTAGAAAACTTTCTTTTTATATTCTCTTTATATGGGCATGGTTGAGCTCTCTGCGCATAGCTGAAAGGGGCCTGGAGAACAGGGGGCCTATAACAGGCTCATCTGTTGTGTATCCTGGGTGCTCTGTGGGACAGTCTCAGGAATTTTTTCCCTCTAGGTCCATTCTTCCTAACTTCACCCTGCCTATTCCCTCTTCTCCCTATGTAGTTTTCGTACTTATTTCCAGAAACTTGTTGGGCACCGCTTAGTCCCTCATTACTTTGTGTTTGTCTTTCAAGCACTTCAGTTGACATTTTAATACTGATAAGTAACACAAAATATCATTTTTGTCTATGTTCAAAAATATTCTCTAATCTTGGCAAATGCTATCACTGTCATTGCAGTGAGTATCCATTTTGTCCTTTTAAATCTCATACTTATCTGTCACTAATACCAATTTGACCTGAAGAAGTAATCATTTTCAATCACAAGAAGCAATAAGCAATTTATGTTCTCCACATAACGATCTTCACCAAGTTTCAGTTGGCCGGCCTCCACATTAAATTATTGTAATCGTATATTGATTTGACCTTTGAGGTCCTAAAGCCTTTGAGTGAAGACGATTATGTCCTTTCACTTTTTTTTTCTACTTTTGGTTTATCACTTTACTAAGTGTTTAAAATTTGAAATTTTAAAGAAAAGTTACAGTGAAAATATTTGCAATCTTATCCCATGGTCTGCCAGAACACAAAAAAAGCAGTATCTTGCACACATAAAGAATAATTAAGCAATGACAACACTAATGTTTGATGTTAGGCATAATGTTTGTTCTAGAATTAAAAACTAGTAAAAGCCTCAAGTAGCTATCTTTCTAGTATGAGATTTATTTAAATGAATATTTTAGTTGAATCTGCCAAGAACTAGCACTCTGTCAGGAACATGGAAATGGCAACCAATAAAACGAAAATTATTTCCTTCTTGGAGATGTCCAGATGAGAAAATACTATTAGCAATAATGGAAGTTAGCCGTTCGCGTTCAGAGGGCTTTATGCCTGGAAGTGCTCTTGAAGCTACATGTCAAATTTGCCCATTTGGAAACTTCTGATTTATATAGTATTTTACTCACTGTATAATAATATCAGTCTCCAAAGCACATCCCATAATTACACCAGCAATAACCATTTCTTTTTGTTTATAAAAATAATAGTAAGTAGCTGAAATGAGATTTGCTGGAGCAAAGTTCCAAGAATTTATAATATCCTTTTAAATCTCTATTATTTTCAAACCCTACCTAGTTCAAAAGGTCAAGATTTCTTTTGATAATGATGGTTTAAACTATGTTGCCTGGTAAGGCATTAGGGTTAGCAGTGATTAAAAAAATCACACATATTTAATTAATAATATTTAATGAATAATTAAATGAATTAAACAACAAATGCATATCAAAGTTCAGTATAACATTAGGAATATAATATTCTACTTCCTTTAAACTCTCATTACATGAGGTTTGATTCATTCGTGCTAAATTTTTTGAAGCAGTTCACTTGTCTCATTTGCTCTCTTTTATTTCAAAAAATATACATATTAAACAACTTTAAGTTTGTGAACTTAGAAATTAAAATATTCAGTGCAGAGTTAATCGTATTTGTAAAGTAACAGAAACCAAAACTTTTTAGTGCTTACCAAACAATTTTCCATAGAAAAAATGATTTTAATTATTGCAAGTACAAATTAATTTGAAATTTTGATGTAAGAATGTTTTGTAAAACAACTGGATGATTTAGAATTTATATAATCTTATTTTCAAGAGGTAATAATAAAAATGCAAATATGAAATTGCCTCTGGCTCTCTTAGCTAACAGAATAAATCTTAGTTGAATCATTTATCCCCCTTTATACATATTCATATTCTGTCTGTAGACTGAAAACTCAGGGGTAAAAAGTTAAGGCCTTTAGAGGTATGGAGGCTGCGATTGGTAAACAGATTAAAAGTCACGGTGCTTGGCAATGTGCCTACCGCTCGCTCTGTTTCTCATTGCCTCTGCTTATCTCCATATGGTGTCTCTGTCTCAAGGTAGACCCTATCTTGTCTTCCCCAAATGAACCAGAATCAAATTCATATTTCATTTTAATCTGCTTATTTTAAGAAGTTAATGCCACCTGTCCTACATGCAAAATGACATGTCTTCGTTGGGTGAATGTTAATTTGTTTTAACCCTCTTCAAATTTGGGGGTTTGTTGTGTAAAAGAAACACCAAGTTAACCAGAATTTTTTCTATCTTACAATGGTTCATTGGTATGCACATACAGAAAGAATTTAAGTGAAATTTTACTTCTCCTTTTATAAGAAAATTTTAGTTTAAATTCTTTGAGGATTATAAATAGATTAACTTTTTTTTCTCTCTCTAAGATTTTGCTTGCCAGTTAAGTTTCCTGGAACTGCTTTGTTTTAGTAAAGAAAAAATACTTTGAGCTTCCAGAGCGATCATTTTTTTTAATTAATTTTTTATTTTACCACCGTGAGACATACAATTACAAAGGTGTTCATAATTGGTTCTTGGTAATACAGTATTCCAGCACCCATCCCTCCACCAGTGCCCCATTTCCACCACCAATGTACCCCACCCCCTCCCGCCCACTCCCAGGCTGCCTCAATAGAAGGTACCCCAGTTTCTTCTCTTTCTCTCTCTCTCTCTCTCTCTCTCTCTCTGCATCTCTCTCCCTCTTCTTTTTACACATTGTGGCTAGTCCAGCAGATATTTAGAGTTTATCACTTAAGTCTCTTTGTGTATATTCGTTGGTAAGTTTTAATCTGCCATTACCATTTCCCACACTTAGTAAAACACTGGCATCTATTTATATCCTATTAATGAATGCAGTCATTCTATATCTGTCCCTTTCCTTCTGACTAATTTCACTCAGCATGATAGTCTCCATGTCCATCCATTTGCAGGTAAATTTCATAATTTCGTCTTTTCCGACAGCTGCATAGTATTCCATAGTGTAGATGAACCACAGTTTCTTTAGCCAGTCCTCTGTTCTCGGGCGTTTAGGTTGTTTCCAGATTCTAGCTATAGTGAATAGCGCAGAGATGAATAAAGTAGTACAGATAGTGTTTCTGCTATGTGTTTTTCCATCTCTCGGGTACATTCCCAGGAGTGCTATTGCTGGATCAAATGGGAGCTCAATATCTAGTTTTCGGAGGAATGCCTATATTGTTTTCCAAAAGGGCTGGACCAGTCGGCACTCCCACCAACAGTAGATGAGAGTCCCTTTTTCCCCACATCCACGCCAGCACCGGTTGTTCTTGCTGTTTTGGATGTGTGCCAGTCTCTGTGGTGTGAGATGGTACCTCATTGTTGTTTTGATTTGCATCTCCCTGATGATTAAAGATGAAGAGCACTTTTTCATATGCCTTTTGGCCATTCGAATTTCTTCTTTTTGGAAGCATCTGTTCATTTCTTCTCCCCCTTTTTTGATGGGGTTGGCTTTTTTTTTTCTTGTGAAGGGCTACCAGTGCCTGATATATCCTGGATATTAACCCCTTGTCAGATGGGTATTGGGTGAATATTCTTTCCCACTCTGTGGATTGTCTTTGTATCTTGGTCACCGTTTCTTTGGAGATGCAGAAGCTTTTCAATTTTATATAATCCCATTTGTTTATTTTTGCTTCCATTTGCTTGGTCAGTGGTGTGTCATCTTTAAAGATACTTTTAGTTTCGATGTCGTAGAGCATTTCTCCATGTTTTCTTCGATGTACCTTATAGATTCCTGTCTGATGTTGAGATCTAGAATCCATTTTGATCTGACTTTTGTGCATGGCGTTAGAAGGAGGTCTAAGTTCATTTTTTTACATGTAGCTGCCCAGTTTTCCCAGCACCATTTGTTGAAGAGGCTTTCTTTGCTCCACTTAATATTTTTTGCTCCTTTATCGAAGATTAAGTGGTTGTATATTTGAGAGTGTGTTTCAGGATATTCAGTTCTATTCCATAGGTCTACAGGTCTGTCTCTATACCAATATCACACTGTCTTAATTACAACTGCTCTGTAGTAGAGCTTGAGGTTGGGGAAAGTGATACCTCCCGTCTTCTTTTTCCAAAGGATTGCTTTAGCTATTCGTGGGGGTTTATTTTTCCATACAAATTTTAGGAGTGTTTGTTCAATTTCTTTGAAGAACATCATGGGTATCTTTATAGGGACTGCATTGAATCTGTATAAAGCTCTAGGGAGTATTACCATCTTGATAATGTTAATCCTTCCAATCCATGAGCAGGGACTGTGTCTCCATTTCCTCAGGACTTCTTTTATTTCCTGAAGTAACGTTTTGTAGTTTTCTTTGTAGAGATCCTTTACATTCTTTGTAAAACTGATTCCTAGGTATTTGATTTTCTGCGGCGCAATTGTAAATGGGATAGTTTCTTTAATGTCCCTTTCTTCTTTCGCTGTTTGCATATAGGAAGGCCATTGACTTTTGAGTATTGATTTTGTACCCTGCCACTCTACTATGGGAATGTATTATTTCTAGGAGCCTCTTGGTAGAGAGTTTCAGGTTTTCCAGGTATAATATCATGTCATCTGCAAATAGTGACAACTTGGCTTCTTCCCTTCCTATCCAGATGCCCTTAACGTCTTTTTCTTCCCTGATTACTATGGCAAGTACTTCCAGTACTATATTGAATAGAAGTGGTGAGAATGGGCAGCCTTGTCTTGTCCCTGATATTAAGGGGATGGCTTTCAGTTTTTCCCCCATTGAGAATGATGCTCGCTGTGGGCTTGTAGTAGATGGCCTGGATTATCTTGAGGAAGGTTCCTTCAATCCGCATTTTACGGAGAACTTTTATCATGAACGGGTGTTGAATCTTGTCAAATGCCTTCTCTGCATCTATTGATACGATCATATGGTTTTTATTTTTCTTTTTGTTGATATGATGTATTATGTTGATTGACTTGAGGATGTTGAACCATCCTTGCATTCCCGGGATGAATCCCACTTGGTCATGGTGTATAATCTTTTTGATGACTCTTTGGATTCTATTTGCTAGTATTTTTTTTAAAGATCTTAGCATCTGTATTCATCAGGGAGATTGGTCTGTAGTATTACTTTTTTTGTGACATCTCTGTCTGCTTTGGGTATCAGGGTGATATGTGCCTCGTAAAAGCTATTTGGGAGTGTTTCTTGCAGAGCGATCTTTGGGAATCCAAAGATGTTGAAAGGGGTTGATGCTAAAAATGGGGAGAGGTCATTGCATTAATGCAAAAGTGGATTTTCCTGTGCTGGTGAGTTCTTGAGAATTGTATGAAAGATTTACAGGCAAAACTCAGAAGACTGAAAGTTTAATGTGCAGCAAACAAAGGTGATTCCAGGTCCCTCCCTCCCTAAATGTCCAGGCCTCTCATGCCCATGAACAGCTTCTCTGGTCCTGTCCCATGAAAGATTGTCTGCTTACCTCCTGTGAAATACGGCCAGCTCCTGTTCCTGTGCTGCTCTCTCCATCCTGTGTATGCTCTCCCAGTCCCCGGCCAGGACCTCATGCATGTGGACAAGATCCCTGTGCTCTGTACCTGCCACTGGGCCTCCCAATTGTACCCCAGCAGTCCCTGTTGTCCTGTCCTGGCTTTCCTTACTCACCAGCCATGTCCCTGTGCATGTGGATCAGGTTCCTAGCCACCACCTGGGCATCCATGCCCTGCCTGTATCTAAGCTAGCCTGGACCACCAAGTCCAACCTGTCCTCTACCTGTCCTTGCAGGCCTCGAGAGGCTTACCTGTAGGCCCTGTGTCCGGGCATGCCATCCTACCGTTTGGGGAAGTGAGTCCAGAGAGCATGTGCTTAGAGAGAGGGAGAGAGAGCCAGCAAGAGGGAGTTCCTTTTATCTGCAGCACAAAACCCAACCCCCCTTCCCCTTCAACCTTGTTGAAGGTAGATTGACTACCTGTTCCATAGGGCAGAGATTGGCTACCTGTGACTTGGCACTCTCTGCCTTAGCTCCTGCTACATCATTTGGACATCCATGTCAAGGTGACCTGGCACCCTGACATATTTCTTTCTCCATTGAGCTTAATCCCTGGGTTAGACCTGTCCTCTTTGGTACTTAATACATGTAGTAAAAGGTGACTTTTACAATACCTATGCCAAGAGAAGAGTGAGATGATAATGAATTTTAATTTTCACTAATTATAATTTCAGAGGTTAATTTGAATTAGCTACAACCATTCTGTATTACATAAACATGCTACTTACATAAACATGGTTCTAAGACACGGATGGCAGGGGAAAGCTTTTCAGGCAGCATCAACTGTCTTAGTTTTAACTTTCAGTTTGCTAATATGGAATTTGGACTTGCAAAAGAGACAATGGGATATTAGGCAAATCAGTACTATTCACTGAAATTGAGTATTTATTAATGATCAATCAGGTATTTTTAAATAATTCTAGGGCTGGTTTAAGAAAAGCGTAGATTTGGCTTTAGTTTGTACCATACTCTTACATCCCACTAGCAATTGCTCAGAGGCATTAACAATATTTGAAATTTGGAATCCATTTTAGAGAAAAAATTACATAGCATATTTGCACCTTTTATTTTAGACATAAATGACACTGTAAAATATTATTGCTAAAACATAAGCATGTAGGTTCACAAGTAGTTGTAATTCTAAAATATTAATTGTTACCCATGGCATTCTTTTCTGATGTAATACAGCCTCATATTCCTAAGGTCGAAAGGCAGGCATGATAGATGAATTGTTGAGCTCATAGCATTGATAAAGTCAAGGTCAAAGGTGTAAGCTATGAGTACACTAGGATTTCTCTAGAGAGGAAATGAACCGCCTGTATCTCAAAATGATTGTCTATACACACCAGTAAACATGAGGAAACCGGGGATAACATTTAACCAAAAATGAATGTGTTTTTTACTATAGCTACTGACTATATTTTCAGCTTCTGACATGAAGAGGGAGTTTATTTAACCATCTAATGAAAAGAATTTCTTAATTCAAGAGCAAATCTATACACTATGGCCTTTAAAAATCTATAAATGATGACCTTTACTTTCAACTATTACTCTAAAAATGCACAAACATGTTCTGAGTTAATATTCATTTCCATGCAGTAAATATTGAATATATAACATTTATCAATATTATGATTGTGTCGACAACTGTATTTGTTCTAGTTTATTTAATTCCAGTTTTCAGGTTAGAATAGAAGAGAGAGAAAAGGAGAGAAAGAAAATGTATTACTTTAGAAAAAACATGGGACCCACCATTTGTGACTTTTATATTCAAAATTTATGTATATTCCTAATCCAGTTTCTATGCCTAAAAATCACTATGTTTTGTAACTGATGATTCAAGAAAGTGGACTGGAAGCATTTGGAGAACAAATAATATGACTCAGTATATGTTCTTAGAAATTTGAAATTATTCTTAAGGCTTTCCAAGACAAGTAAGAACTTTAACAGAACGTGTTAACATTGATCTCACAGGTTTTTAGCAAGTACTAATAATTTTAAGGGCTTACATAGCATACCTTGTCTTGACCTTTTAGGGCTACACATGAGTAGTGTCACTAAGAGTATATAAAAGAAAGAAAGAGGGAGGGGAGGGCAACATAATGAGCTAATAAATGCAGAAGACTTTCCCCCCAAATTTGGGGGAAAATGAGATGGTTACTAACCACCTTCTAAAATAAATTAATGAAGAAACACATAATAAGACAAAATTATAAAAATAACTATATTTGGGGGCTGGAGAAATAGTACAGAAGGTAGAGCACTTGGCTTGTGTGCAGCCGATCCTGGTTCAATCGCCCACATGCCATATGGTCCACCAACCACTTCCGGGCGGCCAGGAGTAATTTCTGATTGCAGTGCTAGGAGTAACCCCTTAGCATTGCCAGTTTGATCTTAAAAAAAGCAACAAAACAAAAACTATATTTTCTCTATGAAAACCAATATTCCAAGGAGGTTAAAGCACACGTGTACATATGTTCACACACACACACACACACACACACACAATCTATTTCTTTTCCTGATTATGTCTACTACAATTTTTAAATTTGGTTTATGGTTCTATCTGTATCTGTGTCCATCAAGCAAGTCAGCTGGTTGTATCAGTTAACTCCCCGTCACCTTTGACAGGACTCTGAGAGCAATCTAAGTGTCATTTATGCTTTGATGTACAGATTTCCTTTCAAGCAGTTAAGTTTCCATTACTGAAACTAGAAGGAATAGATTTCTTTCTCTACGAGAATCAGAGTGGTCTGTTGTGTCTTTTATACTTGTTGAATTTTCTTTCATGAACTCTCAATTTTAACACAATGTCTCTTTCCAACTCCCAAAATTAGTTATTTTCTAAATTATCTACCTTAAAGGGCCATACAAGTATTATCATAATATATTCATTAGATAACATAATCACAGTAAGTACAGAACCATCCTGTTAGCATTAAAATCACATACAACTGATTTTTTTTGGTCATTGATCACATGGCTATTAGAATCATTTTATTTCTATGCTTTTACTTTTATATAATTCATGCACAAAATTTGATACAGTTATGGACTTAAAAATGATACTGACAGCATTAAATAACAATTTTGTCATGACATATAATTACTACTTCTCTTCATGCTAAGAGTATTTTCTAGATACTCTAAAAAATTTAAGCAGATAAAATATTATTAATGATAGCCCTGTACTCTACATCGGCTTCCCATGACTCATTTATATTTTATAGCTGGGAATTTATAAATTTTGACCAGCATCTCTCATTTCCCCAAATGTCTAGGTAATATATTTCTTTTCTGGTATCAAATTTGGAGGTATATAACTGTTTATAGTATTTCTGTTTCTGATTTAATATGAGTATCATATATTTTTCTTAGTATAAATTAGAGGTTTTTCAACTTTACCTTTTCAAATAACCCACTCAGTCTTTATTTTTTCTGTATTTTTATGTATTCTCATTTATTTACTTTTCCCTGTCTTTTGCAAAACTTGGTCTTAGTTGTTTGTTTTTTTAAATTATTTGAGATGTAAAGTTATGTTGTTTGAAACCTAAGACAATGCAGCATTTTATTGCAAAAAGTGCACTCTTAGAGTTATTCTTTGGATTCCATAGTTTGGCATTGTGTATTCCCATTTTAATTTAATTTGCCGATTTTAAAATGTATTGTTTGAATTCATTAATTTTCACTTGTCTCTGAATTTTCCAGCGTTCCTCTGTTATTGATTGCTAGTTTTATACTGTTGTGGTTAGAAAGCTTTGCCATGATTTCAACTTTTATCAGTGCTAAGACAATGCACAAAATCTCCAGAATATATTTCTTCGAGAATGTTCTGTAAATGCTTGAGAAGAATGGGTATGCTGCTGCTATTGAATGGAATATAGAACAAGTCTACTGTTCTCTTTTGCTCATCTTAAATTTTCCTTAATGTCCTATCGATATTAAAAGTAGGGTGCTAAAATGTGATCCTATTATTGGGACTGGAACAAAAATATTGCAGGTAGGGTGTTTGCCTTGTAAATGGTTGACCCAAATTCACTCGCCAGGACTACATATGGTTATTTGCGTCCTGCCAGGAATGATGCCTGAGCATGGAGACAGGATGCACTGAACACTGCAAGGTGGGGCAAATAAATAAATAAAAAAGTTAATTCATTAATAAACAGCGGTCCTATTATTATTGTTTATTTTCTCCTTAAAATCTGTTAGTGGAAGCAATCCATGGAGCTCACCTCCCAGTAAGGGGCTCGGCCAGCCCCTGGCCGAGTCCAACATTGCTCCAAGGGTTTGCGCACATGTGTGGGGGAGGGGCCATGCTGACCGGACTCGGAGCGGAGATTTGGGCTTTGCCCTTTCCTCCACCTCCGTGCCAGCTTCCCCTGGAAGAGAGATGCACCCACCCTAGGCCCACAGCTCCCTTAGATAATACTGATTTTAGAATAAGGTCCTTCCCAGGATCTTTCACATTTATACACTGTATACAGTTCTAGACATGTCCTAACTGATACCCATCATTCCAGAAAGCCTAGCAAGAAGCCAGAGCAAGCCACACATCATGCGGTCAGTCATTCTCAACATTAAAACTCCATAGTTCCTCAGAGCTCCATCCAAGAGAAAACCTGATCTTTCCCTTTAAGTTTCATCAGTAAATGCTCGAGATGAGATCCTTATATGGATAGTATACCACCTACATGGCAGAGCTTGGCAAGCTACTCTTGTTTTATTTGTTATGTCAAAAACTAGTAACAATTATGGACCTCAATTCCATGACCTGAAGAATGGTTTGAGGCTCTTCCTGTCCCTGGAGTAAGCAGATGCCCTTGGGCTACATTTGCTTGTGACCCAACATATGGAGATGTTACCGGTGCCTGCTCGGAGCAAATCGATGAACTATGGGAAGACAGTGATACAGTGAATCTGTTAGTACTGCTTAATCATATGCTCTGATATGATCATTTAATCATTGTATCTTAATGAAGAATTGAGCTTTTTGTGTCCTTTTACCATTTTTTAAACTTCAAATGCCCTTAATATAATATATATATCTGCTTGTTTCCACCAATATGAAATACTATTTTCCTTTTCTTTATCTTTCAAATGTGATTTTTTAAAATCACATTTTATTTACCTATGCTTGGATTTCCTTTCTATTCACTTAGTTGATTTATTTAGGGGAAGCTGGGTCACAGCTGATGATACTGAGTCTAAATCCTGCCCAGAATGACTCCTGGTGGTTCTTAAGAGACCATGCCGTGGTGGTGAATCCTACTTGGATCTTCCACGGCAAAACATTTACTTCCGCCTTTTGACCTATCAGTCTAGAGTGTTTTCTTTATAAAAACACTCCTTCACAGTTGGTCTTTTGACTGAGGAATTCAATTCAATTATTAATAGGGTTAGGGTTAGAAACACTAACCCTATTGGTGATGGGAAAACACTTATTACTACCATCTTTTTAGATGTTGCAGTTCTCTTTTGCTTTTCTCTTGCCCATTCATATGAATATATTATTTCCATAAGAGTGTGTTTTCACTTTTTCCTCTTTTCTCTTGTGTATGTACTGAAGATTTTTTGAATTATTATTATAAGGCTTATCTAAAATGTCTTTTACATATAATAATCTATATTTTTGCATACAACTTAATATTGCATACAAAAGTAAATTTTACCCATCTTTTAAGTCATGATTTATCCTTTTTTTTATCTTTTTCTTTTTTTTTATGCCTATTAATAAATCTTAAAGTCTATTTTTATTTTTAAATTAATTTTTGTTTCTAATAATATTTTTTTGATTTAGAATTCTGATTTATTGAAAAATCAAATTTTTTAATTTTTTATTTAAAATTTTTTGATTTAAACTTTTTTATTTAAAAAATTGAATTTTTTGAAAATCAAAAAATGTTTATTTTTAAATAAATTTTTTGTTTCTAACCACTCCAGCACCTACATTCATTTTTATAATTTCTAATGTGTTTATAGTCATATTTATTTAATGTTTACAGCTTTGAGCTACACATTTACCTCACACTAGTATATGCCAAATAACCAATGTCCTATGATAATTCTAATACTTTATATTATAATTAAGTGGTTAGCGCTTCATTAATTAACTGTAAGAGGATTCAGAATTTGACATACTTACTTTGCCATTGTTCTGTAGCTTTTCTTATGTATTCATGTTGCTAATTAGCAGTCTTTAGTTTCATCTTGACAAACTTCTTTTTGAATTTTTAATAAGGCATATCAAATGGTGGTGCAATTTCATTCCCAGCTTTGGTTACCTAAAAAAAAAAGTCTTTACCTCTTTTTTAATTTTGAAAGAAAACTTTGCTGATAAGGGGCCTTAAGTGATAGGACAGCAGGTAAGGTATTTGCCTTGAACATAGGTTTGATCCCCACAACTCCATATAATCCCCTAACCCTCCGGAGTAGTTCCTGAGTATAGAGCTAGGAGTTACCCTGGTCACTGGTCCCCCTGGGATTGCCACATCCTCTGAGCCCCACCAAAAGCAACTTTGCTAGAGGATTCTTGGTTGCTATTTTTTCCTTTTATCACTTTTAATATATTATCCATCTCATTCTGTCCTGACATGTAAGAATTATGCAGAAATCCACACGATATAGTTTTCCTTGAAAGACATAAGATACTAAGTTTATGTTTTAATTATTTTCCGTGTCAATTTGTGGACAGTAGTATTACTAAAATGCCATTGATTTTATTTGGTGATATATGAGTTTTATGAACTTGATTATTTAAATTTATCATTGATTTAGAGCACATAACCCTCATTATTAAACAACTTCTGACCCCCTTCTTCCTTTGTTCTCCTTCTGGAAGTACAATAATTAACAATTTCTTTCCAATGGAAACACAAGGAAACCTCAATTTATCCAATATTTTCTATTTTTATTATTTTACAGAATTCAAAAAATTCCTGAAATCTCACTGATTCTTTTTCCTGCTTGGACAAGTCTGTTGCTAATGCTTTCTAGTGGAGCTTTTCTTATATCATAGCATTCTTCAGCTCAATTTCTGCTTGGTTCAGTTTATTGATACCTAGTGATTGTTTATTGTCTCTAGTGATTGTTTATTGTCTTTCTCACTTCATTTAATTCTCTTACGTGTTTTCTTTTGACTTGTTACATTTTCTTAAAATAGCTATTTTTAATTCCTTATTAGGTCAAGGTTGATTGTACTTTTTAGCTCAAATACTAGAACATAATGATTCTATAATGGTATCAAGTTACCATGTTTTTTCTTTTCCCTTGAAGTTTCTTACTGCAATCTTCACATTTAAAGTAGTAGTTATCTCTCTCTCTCTCTCTCTCTCTCTCTCTCTCTCTCTCTCTCTCTCTCTCTGTATTGACTTACATGGTATACCTGACATGGTACACCTGCCTTACATGGTACACCTGACATCTTGGGGATAATGTTTCTTAGTCTTTCTGAGGGATCACCTGCGTTATGATTTTTTGCTCCCTCTTGTGGTAGAATGTTTGAGATTGTTTCTCTGACTCTTACAACTGGCTGAGTGATTACAACTTTTTCCCCCAGAAGTTGGCATATAACTCACGTTTGTGGTCTTCTATTAGCATACATATTTGGCCTTGATTTCTACATGTACTCACAGCTATTTCACTTTCTCCAAACTTACTCAGGCTCCACTATTTGGAGTGCAAATAAATCACAAAGCAAGGTGCGTGGAAGGTGAGGCATTTGGCATGTAGGTCATTTAGAGGAGAACTAAATTGAAGTGTTTCCTTTTGGGTGGATTTGAGCAAACTCAGTGAAGTCTGTGACTCATTTGAATCTTTTATTTTAATGTCCCCTAAGTCCTGTCATTCAAGGCACTTCCTATATAAGCCCACGGTTATATAGACAGTGGTTTGTTGGGGACTAGATAGATAATAGACAGATAAAGGAAATGGGCCAAATGAATATTTTTCAGGGCTTTTCAATCCAGATCTGACCCTAGAAGCAGAGGGCTGCCATCATGGGTATCATGTTTCTGCTGTCTCTGCTCCTCTCTCTCTCCTGCAAGAATTTCCCTTGAGAAAGCCCTTGACTAAAATGTTATCCCCTATAAAACCAATGCCTTTGGATATGTAAAAATCTAACATATCCAGGAGAGATTAAGGTAGTTAAATACCTGATCAAACAATGTTCTTTTTATGAGTACTGGTTCTGGTTCGAAGAGATAACTACTTCTGTGGAGGACAGTCAGGGCTCCCAGTCGAAGAGGCTGTTGGTCCCCTGAGTCCATGCTTTCTCTCTCTTATTCAGGACTTTTTAAATCATTTGTTTGTCTGTTTTTGTTGGCGGCCACACCTGGCAATGCTCAGAGCTTAATCCTGGCTCTGCAGTCAAGAATTACGGCTGTGTTCATGAGTGGATGCCAGTGGTTGAATAGGGTGGGCAGTGTGCAAGACTTACCCACTGTACTATTGCTCTAGCTCCTCCGACTCTTAATGTTGACAGTATCCCTGCTCTAAACCTACTCACCAGAGGTTGCACCTGCAGTGATTTAGTGCTCTGATTGGATTTATTGAGTCATTTTCACTATGCCTTGTGCTAGATGAAATATTTAAGATATTTTCATGTGAAAAGATGAGAAAGCAATTAAAAATATTTCATTGTATCAAAAAGCTCTGAAATTATATAACAAAAATCAGATTATCATCAGATTTCTTTATATTCATTTTTGTTTTTTTTTTTTTTTTTTTTTTGCTTATTGGGTCACACCCAGCAATGCTCAGGAATTACTCCTGGCTCTTCGCTCAGGAATTACTACTGGTGGTGCTTGGGGGACGATATGGGATGCAGGGGATCGAACCCAGGTCGACTGCATGTAAGGCAAACACCCACCCTACCTGCTGTGCTATCACTCCAGCACCTACACTCATTTTTGTAATTTAAGTTTTTAATGTTTTTACATATTGTTGTAGGAATCCTCTAAGAGCCTCTGCATCTGCTCTGGATTGCCTCCTGCAAATCACTTCTTAGATAAGAGGGTAGTCTAAATGTGGCAGTTTTTCTGACCATGTATTCTGTACTAGCTGGTATAAATATTCTCTCATGCTACCATAATCATCGTGGGACTAGCTAGATCTTACCAGTATATTTGCCTGGCCACGTTGGATCTCTAAGTAATTAGACCAGAGAGAAATGCTGTTTGCCTCCAAGCAAGCAAGCATGGCTCCTTGATAACTCAAAGGCAACTAAAATACAAAACTACCATGAAGTAGACGAGAGTTGTGAAGGTTTGGAGAAATATTTAACTGGCATTAGTCTTTGGTACAGAGACATGCCATCTCAGAAACACCCTTCTCTACCCTATAAAGGCATTTCCAGTCAGATCTTGGCTCAAAACATTAGCATATAATAGAGCCTAGGTGAGGTGCTGGGAGAAATTACCTAAGGGCATTTAACCCTTCCTGCTTCCCATAATAGTGGGAGGTTGAGTTGCAGGGGTATAAAACCAGCCTGCTTCCTCTTTCTCTCTCTTCTCTTTTTTGGGCTCTCTCTTTGTGAGCTCGCACCCTTCATGGGAATCTTGTATTTTTCGCCTTTTTACAGGGCGTAAACACATGGTGGCCGCCATATTGGCCTACAAGTGTCTGGGGTTCTAGCTGGGAATCCCTAAGCACAGGGTTGTCGGGAACGCCGTTGGGGTCCCCGACAGTGTCGGGACAAACGTTCTCTTTTACCTCTGAGGACACCGGGAGAACAGATGAAAACTCACGAGTCTGGTGCAGTTCCAAAAAAGGCTTTTAATAGTACAAAAGCTCTTCCACAGCACTCCAATATAATGAACAAACTCTAGCTCTGGTCCGAACTTAGACCTTACAAAAGAGCCTAAGTCTCCCACCAAAAGAGAGAGGATCTCACCCGAGCTGAGTCTTACCCAGAAGGAGCAAAAGGCCAAAGAGCAAAAAGCCAAAAGCCGCAAGGCTGAGGGAGCCAAAAGCCAAAAGCTAAAAGGCCCAAAAGGCAAAAGTGAAGTGTGAAGGGGCCTCAAGTCAGCCCCTTATACACACCAAAGTAATCCAATTTGTGACAGGGAGGGTCATGTCAACTAAGAACCCTAAACAGAGTGTAGTGCCACACCCTATTGCAGGTATAAACAAAGGTTATGCCAGGGACTAATCCGAGATTATCTCTTATGTAAAACACTGGAGAGAGAGAGGGCTGATATAAAGTAATACATCTTAATTTCATGAGCTTCATGTAATCTAGATTGTAACCACAAGGTCCTTCTTATTATTATCTGCACCAGGGTGATTCTGAGTATCTTGTTCTCCTGTACTGAAAGGGTCACATTCGCCTGCTTAGAGCAAACTAATATGATCCTTCTTATAGTCTTCCTATAGTCTCAACGTAGCCAGGGTGGTAGTCTCCTGGTAAATTCTAACTGTCCCACGCTGGGTGCAGTGGGTATAAAGAGGAGCTGTGCCCAATCTAGAAAACATAGAAGTCTTAGTAGATGTATAAGTCAGAAGTTATTCAATCAAGGTGACTTCTGTAAGTGCCACACCCTCTAGCAGTGTTTACATAGAAGAGAGGTCTCATTAGAATGAATCTTGACTTAAGTAGATTAAGCTGGGAGTGGGCAAAACAACAAAACTCCCAGAATAGCTAAACCTGTCCTCCAACACAGGGTTTTTCCTATTGCTGACTTGTATGCCTGAACCTGTCATAAGTAAAGCCTTTTAAAACTGCATCGGATTCCTGAGTCTTCATCCATTCCCGCCCGGCTTCAGAGGTAGAAGGGAACTTCGCTTTCCGGCACTGTTGGGGACCCAGGCGGCGTTCCCGACAACATATGGCAAAGATCAAAAGTACGTTGGACTGCTGATGATTTTATTTGCCTTTTCTTTGTTTTGGGGTCCATACTTGGAAGTGCTCAAGAGCTAACCTGGTTCAGCACCGGGCAGGGGTTCTTCCTGTTGTGTTTGGGGGATCATATAATTCCAGGGAATGAAACTGAGCATTCCACATGTAATGTAATCCGGACTCCCCTCTCATCAGAACTCCACCCAGCAGAAGAGTTGATCACATCCCGGCTTGCACAGCTCATCAATGAATGCTGGAGATCATAGGTGAATACAAGCTATACCACTCGTGCGGCAGAGCCTGGCAAGCTACCCGTGTGGTATTTTTGTCAGGGAACGCTGCTGGGGTCCCCAACAGTGTCAGGGCAGAAGTTCTCTTCTACTTCTGAGGACACCGGGAGAACAGATGAAAACTCACGGGTCGGTGCAGTTTCAAAAATGGCTTTTAATAGTACAAAAGCTCTTCCACAGCAATCCAATATAATGAACAAACTCAAGCTCTGGTCTGAATTTAGACCATACAAAAGAGTCTAAGTCTCCCACCAAAGAGAGAGGATCTCACCTGAGCTGAGACCTACCTAGAAGAAGGAGCAAAAGGTCAAAGAGCAAAAGCGGCTTTTGCCAAAAGCCGCAAGGCTGAGGAGCAAAAGCCACAGGAGCCAAAAAGCTGAAAGCTAAAAGGCCCAAAAGGTAAAAGGTGAAGCGGCCTAAAGTCAGTCTCCTTATATACACCAAAGTAATCTGATTTGTGACAGGGAGGGTCATGTCAACAAAGAATTATAAACAGAGTGTAGTGCCACACCTTATGGCAGATATAAACAAAGGTTACACCAAGGACTAATTCAGAGATTATCTCTTATGTAAAACACTGGAGAGAGGGGGCTGGTATAAAGTAATACATCTTAACTTCATGAGCTTCATGTAATCTAGATGGTACCCACAAGGTCCTTCTTATTATTATCTGCACCAGGGTGATTCTGAGTATCTTGTTCTCATGTACTGAAAGGGTCACACTCGCCTGCTTAGAGCAAACTAGTATGATCCTTCCTATAGTCTTCCTATAGTCTCAGCGTAGCCAGAATGGTAGTCTCCTGGTAAATTCTAACTGTCCCACATTGGGTGCAGTGGGTATAAAGAGGAGCTGTGCCCAATCTAGAAAACATAGAAGTCTTAGTAGATGTATAAGTCAGAAGTTGTTCAATCAAGGTGACTTCTGTAACTGCCACACCCTCTAGCTGTGTTTACATAGAAGAGAGGTCTCATTAGAATGAACCTTGGCTTAAGTAGATTAAGCTGGGAGTGGGCAAAACAACAAAACTCCCAGAATAGCTAAACCTGTCCTCCAACAGTATTTGATATGCCGAATACCAGTAACAATTATAGACCTCATTCCCATGACTTGATAGAATGGATTGAGGTTCTTTATGTTCCTGGAGCAAGCAGATGCCCTTGGGCTCTACTAGCATGAGGCAGGACATATGGAGATGTTACTGGTGCCTGCTCCTTCTTCATCATCGATTTGATGATGAACGGGAGACAAGTGATACAAGTGATTTCACATGTAAAACACAAATATGAGACCTTTGGACTGTCTTCTGGCCCCATTGCTGAAGATTTTAGTTGGTCTCTACAAATTTCACAGAGGCACTACCAATGTAATACTAAAACAAACAAACAAAAAATTAATAACATTCTATTTGCTTTACTTCAAATCCTTCCTCAGTTTTTCATAACCCACTGAACAAAATATAAATATAAGCTCTATATTACACAGGAATGAGAATGATGTGAACCACTCCCCACTTGGAACAACCGAGTTTCTCTCCATTTCACCTGAATTGCCAGTCCTCAATGACCACTTACAAAACAATCCTGGGGAATGAAATTTGATGTTTTTAATTATGCTGTTTCCTTTAAAATTATCTTTCTCTTTTCCTTGGGTTTAAACTTACACTTCCACACTCAGATAAGTATTATCATAATGGAGGGGTAATATGAAAAGGAAGTCATATAGTCCTCTTAATAGTACCAGTGGAATTGGGCCCATTTCCACCATACACTTGGCTCCTCTTGTAGTGACTAATCATATGACTTTTCAATTAGGCCATAAGGTCCTTGAAGACAAATCTTAATTACCTATATAGACTCATTCTTGCATTGTGCTTGACACTCTATGGAGACTTAACAAGCATCTACTGTTAATGACTATATATTTTTCTAAGACAAAGGGCAAAGTGGAACATGTTTCTTTAATGTTTTGTAGTTTCTTGGATCACATGATTTACCTCTTATGGATTAGTATTTTCCCCATTCAAGTATTAAGCATAATGAGATCTTCTTAAGAAGTCTTCAATAAAGCCTAAAGCTTTACACATTATGTACCATAAACATAATTATAATATTGTGGGAAAGAGATCATCTATGGCAAGTTAGAATTTTTAGTTTCATAATTTAATTTTTTCAATCATACAGAATTGAGTTAAAGTTTAGACTTTGTAGTCTTACTCATAATAAATACAGCTTTGCTAATTAATAGTCAAGGCCAAAAGATCAAAATTAACATTTATCTTGATCATGTGACATCCTGTTCATCGATTTGCTCGAGTGGGCCATTTTCATTTGACCCTATCACGTGTCAGTGCAGCCCAGTGGCATCTGCTTGCTTCAGGAATACAAAAGAGCTTCAAACCATCCGTTCAGGGTCTTGACAAAGAAGTCTGACCATCTTGTCGGTGAGCGGCCACATGATCTTTTGACATTTTACCTTTTCTTTTTATTCTCTCTCTCTCTCCCTCCCCCTCTCTCTCTCTCTCTCTCTCTCTCTCTCTCCACTTCTCATAGTAGTATTCTACAAGGGAAGTCATTGCTGCTATACTCATGATACAGATAAGAATGCCAAAGCAGGTAAAGTGTGTGTACTTTATATGTGATTATGTCATTAAAAAATTGGTGAATTTTAACTTAAGATCCTTAGCCCCCCATATTCTCCTCTTTATACTAAGTTAAAGCATTTCTGATTCCAAGGGCCCTGATTCCTTCTAATAAGCAGAACAATCCATTCTTCCATGGATGATATATTTTTCTTTTCTTATCATTCAAACTGAAGTGGTTATTTCTGCCTGGACTGGAACAAACTTGGGCAGGAGACTGAGGCATCAACTTTACTAAGAAATAAAATGAGACTTATTTCTTTACTAAGAAATAAGTTGAGACATCAACTTTACTAAGAAATAAAATGTTCTCCATTTTTAAGGAATTCTACTTTAAAACTAAACCTCTATTAATGCCAGCTTAGTATGCTGACGCAAAGAAAAAGTGCAAGCTGACTAGTTAGATTCATTCAAATTCAAAATACAGCATGGATTTTATGTTCGGGTACCATCCTGAAATACAACATTTTATCTCTTTTTACTGGGAACATTAAAGGCATTGAAATTATAAGGTCAACTTTCAAATATATTAAAAGGTTGATATCTTACCAGAACATACAAAATTTATAAGTGGAGTTTGAAATTTTGCTGTATTACAGATAAAATCAGATTTATGAATATTTATTATAATTAAAATGAAAACTTATTTAAAAGAATGGCAAAAGTGTTTAAAATACAGAACTTTAGAATTAGATATTTATGAGTTTTCTTCTAAACTCTGTAATCTACTATGTGGTTTTAGGTAACTTATATTTTTAAAGATAAGTTTGCAGAAATGTATGATAGGTTGGTATTGGATTAGTAAGATAATTTATATAAAGCATTTCAGTAGGCAAAAGAAAACATAACAATGCTATAGTTTATGATAATTTAGACATGACTAATTTATATATTTTTTATTTTATGTATACTTTTTGGTGTTTTAGTTAATAATTATTTATATTTACCACAGAACAATATGAAATAATTTACATGTACTGCCATCTGAACTGATTTTCTCTTAAAGTTCTGTTACTATTTATCTGAAAAGTCTATACATTTATCTGAAAAGTCTATAGTCTATACAGCACAATGATATTAGATAGGAGGCAAAGATAAATGAACTATATCTTTAACCTTTCTTAAAATAAATTAAGCTAAGTGCCTATGTGTTCATCTAGAAATGTGCAATTAAGATAGTCAAGACAAAAGATCATATGTTCTAGTTACAGCTTTTCTGAAAATTCCAATACATTATTTTAACCTTTCCAAATATAGAGAACATTTTTACAAATGCATGGAGCACTCAAGAATTGTATATGAAATTTTGCTTACAGTAAATGGTCGGCGCCCAGGTTTGTTGTCGTATGTTAGATTCTTGGTGATTTTTGGAACTTTATTTCTGACACCAATATTTTTCTTGTGATAAAATGTTGCACTGTATCACTGTATCACTGTCTTCCCACTCATCATCGATTTGCTCGAGCGGGCACCAGTAACATCTCCATATGTCCTGTCTCATGCAAGTAGGGCCCAAGGGCACCTGCTTGCTCCAGGAACATAAAGAGCCTCAAAACCATTCCATCAGGTCATGGGAATGAGGTCTATAAATGTTACTGATATTTGGCATATCAACTACGACACGGGTAGCTTACCAGGCTCTGCCATGCGGGTAGCATACTTATCTCTAAATCCAGCATTTATTGATGAACTGCGCAAGAGAAAATAAATCTTTGTATAAACTTTTCCCAGTTGGAAGCACTATTTTCAAAGTTCTAAGCTTAAAACAAGTTTTTAAGTTTGTTTTAAGAATGTGCTACTTGTATCTATAAAAATTGGACATAATTATATACTTTGAACTTTCTAACCAATTGGATTTTTTTTATATTCTGGATTTTATCATCTTTTGCCCCCACCCCCCCACACACACACACAATATTATTTCCTAGGATCCTGGGAGATAGTTCAAAATGGATTAGAGAACATGCTTTGAATAGGGGAGATCCAGATTTGATACTCATCGACATATCCCTAGAACACCAAATAAGTCAGTTGTATCCCCTTGTTACCCAATCCCACTTACAAATTTGTTCTTTTAATGGTACCAAGCAACGCATTGTAATACCATTACTAAACTTTGTCTTTTGTTTTTGTCCATACCTTACTCTTGACTCTGTGCTTGGGGGTTATTTCTGATGGCATTTGAGGGACTATAAAGAGTGCAGGGGATCAGATCCAGTCAGCTGTATATAAGTCAAGCACCTTAACCCTTGTAGCAACTCTCTGGGCCCTTATCTGAGCAATATAATAGAATCAAAAAACATGTTCAATAATAGTCTACTCACATGCAAGTGCACCCAAATTTTATTAGATAAATTAGTATCTTTTAATCAAGCAACTTTATTTCACTTGTATGGAGAGACTATCACAAACTGCATGATTATTTTAAAGAAATTTTAATAGGATGCATAATATTTGTAATTTAGTGAGACTACTTTAAATGATAGAAATATATCCCTAGAGCCTACACAAAAACTTATTTTTGTTTGTCAGGCGAGTGTTGAGGGTCTTTAAGCCAGATGACTTAACTTTCCTTTCATTTGGCATGCTTTCTGGAATGAATTCTGAAGTTCTCCATGTATTTCTCTAAGCTTATACTCCAGTTTAACTGTACATTAGGGGCCAGTGCATTGTCTTCTGTATTCTTTCTTGAAGTTAGCAAACCAGGCACTTAACCCCTTCTATATAGAAAGGAATCATAGTGCATAAATGGTAGAAATGAAAATATTGTCATTTTAGATGTCTCCTGAGGTCTCCCCTGTTCTTAGAACCATGATTGTTATTCAACTCTAATTGGCCAGTACCTTACTGAATTTAGTACCTTACTGTACTAATATTTCTTCTGATTCTTTATCTATTAAACATAAATACTGGAAACACACAATAAGATATTTTTTAAAAGCAAAATATCCATATACTTGTATGTTTTTGTTTTGCTTTGTTTGGGGCCATACGCACTGGTCTGTTGATGTTGCTGGTGCGGTCAGATCCTGAACAAATAGAGCAACCACAAAGAAGGTCAAACAGCCACAAAGAAGCCTCCAGGAGTCACATAAGGGGCATAGCTCTGCTTTATTAGGTGGAACAGGGATATTTAAGTTGGGGAAACATAGCTTGTAAACTGTCAGTCATTCAGGGAGGGTGTGAGAAGGGATTAAAATAGGGTGTGTGCTTAAAACTAAGCAGGTAGGGTGTCAAAGGGGATTAAAACAAGGTATGTGTTTCTGACAGGGTGTGTGCTTAATGTGTTTAGCTACAGTATTTAGGACTTACTCCTGGTTCTGTGCTCAGGATCACATCTGGATGTGCTGGGGATCAAATACAGTGCGGGGGATCAAGCCTGAGTTGACCATATGCCCAACAAGTGCCCTACTTCTGTACAAGCTTTCTAGCCTCCACTGTACAATTATTTCATGATGAAAATAGAAAGGACCTAAAGACACAGCAAGATAGCAAACGGAAGGCCAAATTCAACTCAAATGGAGACCTGATTCACAACACTGAATTTTGGTGAATCTGGGGTATTTAGAGGGAAGGGTATTGATGACCTTGGAGGACGGATGAGGCTCCACCGGTTTTGAGTGTGCGGTTTGAACTATGTACTTGGAAATCCATCATTAACAATATTCTAAATCACTAAACAATAAATAAAATTGAATAACAATTAAAAAAGTTTAAAAAAAGAAAATGGAGCTATTTTATAACCAAGTAAAAAGAGAAATTTTCTATCAAATGTTTCTATTAAGATGCTGTTCCATGCTTATTAGTTATTCATCTACTTTCGTCTTTAACTGTTTGTCTCACCACCACAACCGCCATCACCTCATTCCTAAGCATTTGAATATGACACCTCAGGCTTCTTGTTTATTCTTAACCCCAAGGAGTTATCTTCCCACACAAATAAGTACTTCTTGCCTGGAGGAGGAACTTTATATTGGGTAGTTTATTTTTTTTTCTATACCACATAATAAGGTGGCTAAGTTACCAGAGTTAAAATACAATGAGTATTAACTATAGTGCACCTCCCAGAATGTTCTTGAAAATTCAGGTGTATTATTTTCTAGTTGCTAAGATGCTGGCAGATATTTCACCTGACAGGCTTCTCCAGGATTGCCTCCACTAAAGGTGGGCAATTCTCATTAGGCCTCACACTCAATGCTGGTCAATACGGGTCTCATATAGGTATTGCCGCTGAACTTCGGAACTATCCCAAACCACCACAGTGATTAAAGCAGCCTGAGGTCTTAGCTTAAGGCCTCTTAGAAATCGCATGGTAGCTCAACTACCACCTCTGCTGAATCCTACTTTGTTCTTCTTCCCTTCCTTCCCAAAACATGAATTTTAAAAGCTCTTTCTGATAAATTTTTCTGTTTGTCAATCACCAGACAGTCATCTTCCTTTGGAACCATTCTGGAATATGTTCTCATTAGTGTTACTTATATGCTTACTAATGATCTCAATTAGATTAGACCCCAATAATGCTTTTAGACAAATTTGGACTGTTTTCTGTTTGGTTATTATTCTTGAAAGGTACAAATCCTCAGACTGTGGCTTCTTGGGTTTTTGGTTTGGAATCAGGAGTCTATCTGTCTATCTATCTCTATCTTATCTAACTTCTATCTTATCTATCTATCTATCTATCTATCTATCTATCTATCTATCTATCTATCTATCTATCTATCTATCTATCTATCTATCTATCTATCTATCTATCTATCTATCTATCTATCTATCTATCTATCATCTATCATCTATCTATATCTAACTTATCTATCTATATGTGTCTATGTATCTTAGTCAACTTGATTTAAAATAATGTTAATAGTGTTGCAGGCATTCCATGTTCCAACCCCACACAAACCATTTCCATGCTAACACCCCTTTAGCAATATTCATCTCCCTTTCCCACATCTCACTTCCTCGGTAAACTAAAGTTTTAAGGATCCCCACGGTTCTAATACTTAAGGAAGCTTAGGAACCACTGTCCAATAGCTCCCTGTGTAACTTGCCAATGCCTATCTCGAATGCATTCCTTGATTGAAGAACTCCAGTTCCCTCTTTAATAATAGTCTTGTGCTTGATCAAGGGAACAGTGTCATTTAAAGCTCATGGGAGGCAGCATGCTTTCTTTCTACCTAAGACTAATGAGCACTTTAGTCTCCTTGGTGCAGATTGTGGCTCCTCTATTCTTTGGACTGCCGTGATTTATCTGCATAGTTCATCTTTCCTAGAAGACTAGTGAAGTCATGTTAGAGTTATGGTTTGAGTCAACAGCACATACAGAAACTGTGAAAAACAGCATCTGGCAAAGGACAAGGCATTGCTTTGTCAAACCATTTAATCATTTTATCTTGCCATTAAGAAATCATACATGCCATAAATTGTTTGGGAAAAATAAATCATGAAAAAAAAGTAAATCGTGAAAAACTGGAAAAAATAATAATGCTATCTCTGTCTTATCTCTCTGGTGGTAAAATCTATGTATTATATAACCATATATGATCTTTTGAGATATAAAAAAGATACAGACTTTAATTGCAATAAAATAATATCTACTTTGTCATGTTATCTACATGACATCCACTTTTCTAAGTTATCAATTTATTTCTGAGGCTAGATGGACATTTATAGTCTTCCACAATTTATAAAATATCTGCTTCAAATTACCTCATTTGACAGTCTTCAGATGTTCTGAATGATTTAAATAAACTGGGTCATACTGGCATTAAGTTCTTGTACAGAATGCAATCATTAACAAAAAAGATATTTGATATATTTGCTTCTATGCCCTGTACACCCAGATATTAAAGCTTAATGTTGCATGATGACCTAATTTTTTGAAAGATTCCTATATATGCAGTCAAAGAGTTTAAGAGGAATGGTACTATTAAGAAGGGAAATATTAGAAAGTAGATACAGAATTAGGGTGAGCCAAGCTAAAATGGATGAGTCTACTCACATAGCTCAGTTATTAAGTCTGCATTTTTCATGCCCAAGTCCTCAAGGAAAATCTCCAAAGTAATAAAGTTTGATCTTCTTAGGATCTATCACTTCCAGGCAACTTAATCAATTTTTAGAATTTCTCTATCCAAAGTTTCCTGGATAAACTTGGTTGTTCTTTCAGGGCTGGCAATTAAGAAAACAAAGTTGACAGGTATTAAGGTATTCTGGTCATAGAGGTCTGGAATCAAGCACCATTTTATTTAGACTAACCTGTCTGTAGAGGCCAACTAAGGCATACAAGATATTTAACACTTATGATAATAACAGTATCAGACTTTAAAATGTTAAGACACAGAAAATTATCCTTAAGATATGTCTTTATCTTAAAGACAATGTATACATTGCACAAGTATACAAGACTGAAAATGTAAAGAGTATCTGCATTATAGACATCGGGTTTCCTAAAAAAAAACTCAATAAAATATTGCCAATACACATTTAAAAATTAAGATGATATTAAATCGAATAGTGAAAAAACTTTTTAGAATATTTTCATCCATTGATTAGAAAAGGTAATATCAATATAGACATATGACCATATGCTAATAACAACAAATTATGAAACAGCTTTTCCTTGTCTTATGGCAGGACAATGCACAAATAAACCCATCATAATTCAAAAATATTTAAGAAATTTTAGTCAAAATGCATTTGATAAAATGAACCTTCCAACTAGTTTAGGTTGGTTTTTTTTTTGTTGTTGTTGTTGTTATACCCAGTGTTGCTCTGGGCTAACATTTGGTTCTACACTTAGGATCAATCCTGGCAGGGCTCACAGGTTCCTGGCAGTGAAGCTAGGTTGGCTGCATGCAAGTCAAATGCCCCTGTCCACTACACTATAGCTCTGACACTCTAGCTTACTTTTAATCTATTCAGAAAACTTGCACTAGCGCATAGTTGGGCAAAAATCATCCAATGTAACCTTTATTCTATAATAACTGAAGTATAATGAATATCTCAGCTTCGGATGGCATTTTGTAGAAAAATCAAAACATACAGTATTTAAAATTGCTATTACTGTGAAGTATATATTGTTTATTTTTATGATACCCTGCTCACTACCTTTCCCCAATATCACAAGCATGTTTTCTCCCATGTATCACAACTCCAGGAAAAGATCAAAATACAAAATCAAAGCATGATCTTTAGAGGATGCAAATCTACATTTCTGGGCCATAGAGAAGTTGATTTATTTATGGAGCCAGAGAGATAGTATGGGGTTAGGGCTTTTGCTTTCCATATGGTTGACCTAGGTTTAATCCTTGGCACAGCATATAATCCCCTGAGCATAGCCAGAAGTGACCCCTGAGAACAGAGCCAGGAGTAAGATGTAAGCACACAGGTTGTGGCCCATTTTCCTTCATCCCCTGCCAATGCAAAAAGATAACAAAACAAAATGTGTACGTTGAACGGTGTATAGCTAACTTTTATATAATACTCGCCATGGTCCTGGTCTCAGGCATTGCCTTTGTCATGATTTTGTGATGACCTTGGATTCATAGGAAAGACAAAGAGGCTAAACATTTGGTCTGTGTTTATTCAGCTATGATCAGATAGAACTGGTATCTGAACCTAGGAAAAAATCACACCAGTTTGTGCCTTTGGCAAAGTTTCGTTTCTCCTGCAGACACTTGAGGACAGTGCAGTGTTGTGGCAAAGTAAAAGAGAGTATAAAGCAAAAACCCACCAGCTAGGTTGGATATAGAAAAAGAATAAAAAGATTCATCTTTCTTATTGTAGAAGAAAATGAGTTTCTGCTACTGGACTAAATCTTCCCCAGAGCCTGTAAATGTTACTTTGATTTCCAAAATTGTTCAGCTTACAACTAGAAAATGAAATGTTTGGGCCAGAGATGGCAGACTGGCCTCGTTGCATGTATGAATGAGAGACTGTCAGCAGTGGCTGAGAGTAGAATGATGCTTTGAGCAGCTTTCTAGGCCTGGGTCAATAGGGCACAGTGCTTTCTGCCTGTAACTGGGAGAGAATGGGGAGTAAGAATGTTAGGAATGCACGCCGCTTGGTGGAAGCAGAGAGGGAAAAGACTTTATGAGCATAAGGCATTATTAAATTTTAAAAATGTTCCCTTTCATGCTGGGTCTTCAATTCCCCTCCTTCTCTCATCGTTCTTCAAATATGCTTTAGTGTTCCACCACATATTCACGTTTCTCTGTAAAATATATATTGATTTCTATTTATTATCATTTCAGGGTATGCTGAACTATACCTGGTGGCACTCAGGGCTTATTTCCTTGTTCCTGTCTTTTACTCTTCCTTTCTTTGCTATTCTTTTCATTTTTATTCTTCTTTTCTTTTCCTTTTCCTTTCCTTTGCCTTTTCTTTTTGCCCAGCAATCACTGAGGGGCCCACATGCATTGTTGGGGATTGAATCTCAGATTGGCCCCATGCAAGGCAAGCAACTTACCTGCTGTGGTACTTCTCTGGCCCAAGATTTATTTTTAAAATCTAGGTTGAGCTCATTAAAAATGGTAGCTGAAGTATGTAAATTAAACACAGTTGGCTGTTTGGACATCTAAATATGGCAGCCCCATATGTTTCAACAGAATATATAAATGCTGTTATGATAGTTCTTTGTTCACTCAATTCTGCCGTTTTCACACAGTGCCTGCTGCAGCTCAGGAGACACATAGTTTGGCTGAAATTTTTGACTCCTTCACTTATAAGTTGAGTTCAATGGACATACCACCGAACTTCTGTTCCAGCTTTTCTTTCTAAGGAAACTCAGGCAAATAAGGGAGTTCTTACATATGTTAATGACTGTTTCAATTGACTCAAATACATGCTGATGATGTGTTTTCTTGTTGCTACCAAAACTACAGCATCTTGTCACCTGGCTGGAATTCATTCCATTAATTGTTAGTTGCTTCCTCATCTATTGTTCAATTGTGAGGGAAAATGGTAAATTCACTGATAGTGATGAAATACAGTAATTCTTTTAAGGATAAAAAAGATCTAATATGTCATGTGGATAGAATGATAGCTGCATGTAGAAAGAGCTCAGCATTATTAAAACAGTCAAGTTTCTTTAATGTGTACATGTGTATAGAATTATTTGAGACACAACAGTTTTGGTTTAATATAGTCTATGATGCCATGAGTTCTCCAAAGGCAAAATAAATCCACTTTACTTTATAATGTTCACAGGGTTTGGAATATAGGACATTGATATTGTCTGAATTACTCAGAATATAACAGATATTTAAAACAAAACCCTGGGCCAAAGGGAAGAACTTCCAGTTTTTGCCAGTTGATGCTTTTATTGATAACTAAATATCAAGAAGGAGCTAAAATGGGCAGTTGAAAAAGATATCTAGTGAAACAAAGAAAAAAATTATTAAATATAAAGTTAGGGAAAGCCTCCTCCCATATAAGCCATTTAAAATTAAAATGAGTTATCTTTGAAGACATTTTTATCAAATACTGTCATACTTCATCTCTGATGCCAGATGTTATTATAATAAATGTTTTTGCCATACAAAATAAAAGCCCTACTAGAAAAATGAAGCAAACTAAAATTATTCTTTGCAAAGTAGCTTTCTCACAAGTAGAAACTAAAACACTGTGTCACTGATAAATGCTATACATATAACATAGTGGTCAATATACTTAAATTTGATATTTCTTATTTAAAATATATTAGTTGCACAAATAAACATCAAGAAAGTAATTAAATGCTAAATGACATCCATTTAGATCACCAACAAATTTACTAATTAACATAGTTCATTAAGCATTTATGAACATACACCATTCAAATCACTGAGGTCAACATTTTCAGCTTCATAAAAGTACAAAATAATCAAATACAGTAAATATATAGTGGAAAGCAATGGAATGAACCAAACATATCTTCCCATTTACATGATTCTGACCCAATAAAATTGTTTTTGGTCGAGACTTAACAAGTTTAACAATAAGCATTTCAAGTGGTCATTGTCATAGTTCTCATGTGGACCTATATTATAAAGAAGGCCAGACAATAGTACACTGGATAGGGTGCTTGCCTTGCATGCAGTATAGCTGAGTTTGATTCATGGTACTATATATATAGTCCCATGGTCCCAACAAGGGTGAGCCCTGAGCACAAAGGCAGGGGTAAGTCCCAAGCACTGCTGGATGTGGTCCTCAAACAAAACAAAAACAATCATAAAGAGTAAATGCATTTTTAAAGTTCTTATAGAGAACAACATTTCACAATTTATTGTGGAAGAAACAAAGGGAATTTGAGTTATTTTCAATGTATCGTTCCCACAGGCTCATTAGAGCTAAGTAGCATCTCCTTTACCAGCACAACAGTAACCTTAACCAGAATGAATAACAAAAAGAAAAAAGAGCTTTTATTAACAACTTTACCAAATACAGAAGTGCTAGTGATCAAAGAACAATATTTAGAAGATCATTAAATTTATTGTATCCAGGAAAGAGAATTGGTTTTGCTTCCTCTCTCCCTCCAAATGCCTTAAAGGGAAGATCAATCAACTGATATTTTTCCAAGAAGGAATATTTTTGTTTTTTGTATTTTGTACCAAAATTGTATTTTGTTTCTTGTTTTTTGTTCACAGGAGACATATCACTGACAAATTGTTTTATATGTGTATTATCTCAATTTCATTATGAGTCAAGAAAATGATGATTTAGGACAAACTTGCACATTTTCTAGGAGTTTCTGAATGCATTATGCTTATCATTTTAGTAATGAAAAACTATAGAGAATTCTCTCTTTGTTGGAATCTCACAGGGTCTCACACATGCAAAGAACATGCTCTACTACTAAAGTACATCTCTGACAATACAGAGAATTTTGAATTAAGAACTGTAAAACATAGAAAACCACTTTGGGTACACAAGGTATGTGGGGGGGTATGGTAAAGCTTTACATACAAACATATACAAAACTCTGAAAACATGAGATTCAAACTACGAGAAACAAACTATAAAATGTACCTGTTGGGGCTGGAGTGATAGTCATAGTCCAGCGGGTAGGTTACCTTGCACGGGCCAACACAGGTTCAATCCCGGCATCCCATATGGTCCCCGACCACTGCCAGGTTAATTCCTGAGTGAAGAGCCAGGAATAACCCCTGAGCATCACCAGGTGTGACCCAAAAAAACAAAATAAGGAATGAGAAGGAAGGAAGGAAGGAAGGAAGGAAGGAAGGAAGGAAGGAAGGAAGGAAGGAAGGAAGGAAGAAAGAGAGAAAGAAAGAAAGAAGGAAGGAAGGAAGGAAGGAAGGAAGGAAGGAAGGAAGGAAGGAAGGAAGGAAAGGAAGGAAGGAAGGAAGGAAGGAAGGAAGGAAGGAAGGAAGGAAGGAAGGAAGGAAGGAAGGAAGGAAGGAAGGAAGGAAGGAAGGAAGAAAAGGAAGGAAGGAAGGAAGGAAGGAAGGAAGGAAGGAAGGAAGGAAGGAAGGAAGGAAGGAAGGAAGGAAGGAAGGAAAGGAAGAAAGAAAGAAAGAAAGAAAGAAAGAAAGAAAGAAAGAAAGAAAGAAAGAAAGAAAGAAAGAAAGAAAGAAAGAAAAGAAAGAAAGAAAGAAAGAAAGAGAAAGAAAGAAAGAAAGAAAGAAAGAAAGAAAGAAAGAAAGAAAGAAAATAAATAAAATGTGCCTGTCAAGCTGGCAGGTTGGTCACTGGTATGTGTGAGTGAGTGTGTGTGTAATTGTGTGTGTGTGTGGGGGGGGGGGGGGGCTCATGAGAGGGGCCGGAAGGAACTTGGAAACACTGGAGGAGGGAAGATTTTCTACTACCAATCCCACTGGTGGTGGGATTGGTGCTAGAATATTATATGTCTGAAACTCAAAATCAGTGACTTTGTAAATCACAATTCTTTACTAAATTAAAAAAGTTAAATTCACAGACTGGAGACACCCTAAAACATCGTAAATAACCAGCAACAGCCTTATATATACTGTTCGTTAAAGCCACCTTTCACAAGAATTTGGTGGCAGGTCCTGGGCACTTTGGTAGTGGTGAAGTGAGTTATGCCAAGACCATAAGTGTCAACACTATTCCAAACACATTACCTCAATGCTAATAAATTTTCAAAAAATACTACTTTTATAACAGTAAAAATGTGATTAGAGGTTACTGGTTGCAAATTTTGTCAACTACAAAAACCAAATATTACCAAGAACAATATTTTGGCCAACTAAGTACTGTGCTTATAAGAAGAAATGACATGTTAGAGTCTAAGCTAGCATATGTAAATTAGTCAAAAAATATTGCAGTTAAGTGATGAACTAAGCTATGTCAGGTAAGAGCTGAAGAAAATAATACTGAAATCACAATATAAATAGTATCATTAGATAAAGCATAATTTAGATTTCAAAGTATAAAAAAAGCCCAGGTAAGTGTTTTTTCTCTCCCCACCAATAAAAGCTACAATACAAACTAGAAAATATATCAGGGTTAAGTACATATAAACATGACCTGGAAATACACAACTTAAAAATTGTGTTAGCAAATGTCTCTCAGGAACTTATTTTAAAAAAAACATAGGCTTTTACAGAACAAAAGAATAGATTTATGTGTTCTAAAATCAATCCAGGCATGATACCAGGTGTCCCGTATGGTCTCTGAGCACTGTGAGGAATACTTTCTGAGCATAGTCAGCTGTAACCCTTCCCCCAACCAAAAGAGAAAAAAGGAAAGAAAGGGAATTAAGAGATAAAAGAAAACATAAACTAGAAAATACAATTTTTTTAAATTTGTGTTCAGCATTTTATCACTACATTAAAAAAAAACCTAGATGAAATAGACAAATGTCCAAGAAATGTAAATGATGAGAATTTGTGATAGACTAGTGTAATGTCTGAATATAGCAATCCAGATCTACTGGTAAAGAATTTCAACATGGTAAAATTGTTGGATGCTGGGGAACACCTCTGTTCCTCGGCAATATCAGGGAGCAGGACAGGATCCCCTTTATCCCCAAGGGATTGGCAGCTGGCAAACAGACAAAGACCCGGGAATCTAGCAAAGTTCCAAAAGGCTTACTCACACAAGTTCTGGTATTACAATCCAATATCAGGAAAACCCCAAACTTTTTAGTTACTAGCTGAACCCATGCCACGTGGTAGGTTTTAATCCTCAAGACAAGATGGCCTCTGTACTGTGAACCATGTGCTTGGGCCCAAACAGCAGGTAGGCAGAAAGGAATGCAAATGGGTAGAGAGCCTCGCCCGCAAAGAGAAAAAGGAAGAAAACTGCTTATTTTATATCTCGATTGGATTGACCTGGCCACAAGAACAGGTCTTAGTCAGGGCCAATTCTATCAGGTTCCTTTCCCCAAGTGAGCTCACCTGGCCCAGGCCATTCAAATGCAACTTGGTCTACAGTTCAACTGTAGGAACTCTGTAGAGTGGGGAAGGGAATCTGAGATTAAATGGATCTCAGGATTAATACAAGATATGTATCTATACCATGAATATTCTACAGTCAGGTATATATTTCTCCAAGTTTCCACGAGATCCTTATATTTACTTCCCAGTTGTTCTGGGTACTAGAATTATTGAGAGCCATGCTCGCTTGCCAGCAGGCTAACAACATTTCTCTGATTTATATGCGGCTATATTATTTAAAGAAGAATCAAATGCTAAAGAAACTATGGTACTTATACACAATGGAATATTATGCAGCTGTCAGAAGAAACAAAGTCATGAAATTTGCCTACAAATGAATGGACATGGAGATTATTATGCTTAGTGAAATTAGTCAGAAGGTAAAGGACAGACATAGAATGACTGAATTTATTTGTGGGACATAAATATATACCAGTGTTCTATTAACTGTTTAAAATGGTAACATCAGGGGCCGGAGCGATAGTCCAATGGGTAGGGCATTTGCCTTGCATGCAGCCGGCTCATGCCGGCCTGGGTTCGATCCCTGGCATTGCATATGGACCCCCAAGCATTGACAGAAGTAATTCCTGAGTGCAGAGCCAGGAGAGACCCCTGAGCATCGCGGGTGTGACCCAAAAAAGCAAAAAAAAAAAATCTTAAAAAAATGGTAACATTAGATAAGAACAGAGCATTTAATGTAGGCAAAGGGATAAACATGATAACTCTAAATGTATGTATAGCAAGCCACAATATGTAAGAGGAGAGAGAGAGAGAGAGAGAGAGAGAGAGAGAGAGAGAGGAGAAAACAAAGAGTACCTGCTATAGATTGGGGGTGGAATTTGGGGACATTGGTGGTGGGAAATGGACACTGGTGGAGGGATGGGTGCTGAATCACTGCATGACTGAAACCCAATCATGAACATCTTTGTAATTGTATATATCACAGTGGTATAATAAAAAAAAAAAGGATCCAACTCAGCCAATAGATACTGGTAAGATTTGTCCATTCTCACAGGGAGATCTATGGTAGTATGAGAGGAAATATTTATACCAGATAACATAGAAAACATGGTATGATAATCTGCCACATAGAGAGTCACAGATCCAAACTGTCATTCTGCCCCTTATGTTTGGTGTGACCTGCAGGAAACAGCTCCAGGCAAGATGCAGAGGTTCTGGGAAGCTGTGACAAGGGTGTGTACCCCAACAATTAGAGAATTCTAGCAGCTTTTTTTTTCTTTCAATCCAATTTATTTCCATAGCACAGAAAAAAATATGGCATGTTTCTAAATCTTTATTTGAGGTTATCATAACTTTCAAACTAAAACTAACAAGAATAGTGAAATGACTAGAAAAGTACAGTAATCACTGTATTACTGTGATCCCATTGTTCATCGATTTGCTCGAGTGGGCACTAGTAACATCTCCCTTAGTCCTGTCACAAGCAAGTGCAACCCAAGGGCATCTACTTGCTACAGGGACAGGAGGAGCCCGAAACCATTCTTCAGGTTATGGAACTGAGGTCCATAATAGTTACTAGTCTTTGACATAAAAAGTAAATAAAACACGGTAGCTTGCCAGGCTTTACCATGTAGGTGGTATAGTCTCAGTAGAAAGCTCTCAACCCGAGCATTAACTGATGAAACTTAAAGGGGAAGATCAGATTTTTTTCTGGGATGGAGCTCTGAGGAACTATGGAGTCTGGATGTTGAGAATGACTAACTGCATGATGTGTGGTTTGCTCTGGCTTCTTGCCAGGCTTACTGGTATCAGTTAAAACATGTCTATAACTGTTTACTATGTATAAATGTGAAAGAAATCGGGAAGAACTTTATGCAAAAATTCAGTATCCTATAAAAATATCATGCAGCTGCATTGTGGCCCGCGCTAAGGGACATGTGGGGTCTGGTGTAGGTGGATCTCTCTCTCCGGGGCAACTGGCATGGAGGCCGAGAAAAGGGCAGGGCCCAAAACTCCATTCTGAGTCCGGCCAGCATGGTCTCTCCCCCACTCGTGAGAGTAAACCCTTGGATCCATGTTTGACTCGGCCAGGGGATGGCCGAGCCCTTACTGGGAGGTCAGCTCCATGGGTTGCTTCCACATGGCGCTGGCCGAGCAGCACAGCTGTGGGTCTGAAGTGGATGGGTCTGGATCTCTTCCGGGTTGCAAATTAGCTGAGCCTGGCGTGGGTGGGTCTCTCTCTTCGGGGCAACTGGAATGGAGGCGGAGGAAAGGGCAGGGCCCAAAACTCCACCCGAGTCCAGCCAGCATGGTCTCTCCCCGCTCATGAGAGCAAACCCTTGGAGCAATGTTGGACTCGGCCAGGGGATTGCTGAGCCCTTACCGGGAGGTCAGCTCCATGGGTTGCTTCCACATGGGGCTGGCCGAGCAGCGCAGCTGTGGGTCTGAAATGGATGGGTCAGGATCTCTTCAAAAGAGACAGTAATACTCAATTTAAAATTCCTAAGTAAACCAGCAACAAGTAAAACATGGGAGCCCATTAAAATAACAAGTGTATAATCAACAAAGATTTATTCCAAAAACATTTGATTTAATATTATATAATCTAATGGCATAATTTAACACATCAATGAGCAATTCTGTTGATAAAGAAAATGCACATCATAAAATTCCTATAACTAACATCAAAATCAGTACATCATGAAATGTCTATGCTATAGTAAATGATATATAATGATGAAATAGAAAAAAAATCCTCCTAGTATAATTAGGAAAAATAGCATGCTTCTGATAAATATTAGCACTAATTATACATTACACTTAGAATTAATATTGCAATAAGGAAAAATTGTCAATATTTGCAGCCAAGATTAACTGTCAAGGAAAATCAAGGGTAACCCAATAACTATAAGAATAAATAACAAGAGTGAAGTAAGACAGCTAGAAGCATGATGAACAAGTAAATACAGGCAAATTTCTAAGACAATAGCAAAGAATCACTGGAAAAATGTTAAAATATAGATCTCACTTATGGTAATGATAAAAATGATAACAATTGTAGTAAAATGATATTTTAAATAATATTTTACTATACCACCATGAGATATACAATTGCAAAGATGTTCATGTCCGGGGTTCGGCCATACATTGTTTCAGCACCCATCCCTCCACCAGTGCCCATTTCCCACCACCAATGTTCCTGATTCCTTCCCCTCTCCCCGAGCCTGCCTCTATGATGAGTTCTTTATCTCTTTTTTCTCTTCCTCTCTTTCTCTCTTCCTTCTCTTACACAAAGTGGATTAAAATGATATTTTTCATAAACTCCACGAAATATATATGCTCTTGTTATTCAAGCCACATTGGTACAGCATTTCTCTCTGATTTATTTGTGGCTATATTATTTAAAGAAGGATCAAATGCTAAAGAAACAATGGTACATCTACACAATGGAATATTATGCAGCTGTTAGAAGACTGCAACAGGCAAAGTTACTCAAATCCTCCTATGAAATGGTGTAGTATTTGCTCATAATTCACACATATCCAGCATACTTTAATAGTATTTATACCATATTAGGTATTATAAATAATCTGGAGAAGATTAATATGGTTTGATATTGAAGAAATGACAAAAATGTTTATTTTTAGTATAAACACACAATGGAGTTTCATCAGTAAATGTTTGAGGTGAAAGCATTCTACTGAGAGTATACCACCTACACGGCAGAGCCTGGCAAGCTATCATATTTTATTTGATATGCCAAAACCAGTAAAAATTATGTACATCATTCCCATGACCTGAAGGAATGGTTTGAGGCTCTTTCTGTCCCTGGAGCAAGCAGATGCCCTTGGGCTACTCTTGCTTGCACAGGACATATGGAGATGTTACTGGTGCCCGCTCAAGCAAATCGATGAACAAAGGGAAGACAAGTGAAGTGACAAGTGATAAACACATAATTTTACATAATATGACATAGTATTTTTAAAAGTTTTAATTTAACCAAGGCTAATTCTGAAAGTGCTGGGCTGGGGAGACATTTGGCACAAGGGACCAGAAGCTCCACCTACGCATGGCATCTGTTCTACCATTTGAGTGATCTTCTTTCTCCATTGTATATATATATATTCAGCCCATAGTTTGCTGTATCTGACGATATAGAACCCATAGACACTGAAGGCCAACTGTATAGGATTTGAAAAGTGAGAGTTATTTATGGGATATTAAATAAAATTTTTAACTTTTCACAACTAAATCCTGTTATGGAACTTAGGAAATGTTTCCAAATATATGGAGAAGAGAAAATGCATATATCAAAATTCATGTAGAAGATTAAAAGGTGTGGGGACTTTGTCAGCACAATACTATCATGATATAGTATAGCTTTGGAATTAACTAGAACTTCAGTTATTTGGCATCTAAACATAATTAAATAGGAACTGTGCATATGATAAGGGTTGCATTTCACATCCATTGGGTTATATTGGACTTTTAACAAGTGATGTTTGGAATATAGACAATGTATCTACAATTTTTTAAAAAGTTTTATTTCTATGTTATACAAATATCTCTTCCAGATGAATCCAAGAGTAAATGCAAAAATAGTAGGAAACAGGAAAACAGTACAGGATAGTCATTTTATGATTTGGAAGTAGGAAGTTATCCTCAAAAATCTACAATTGATAACACTTAAATGTTAAACACATTAAAAAAAAAAACACCATAAATGATTTTATGAAATTAGCAAAAAGTTTAGGAAAAAATCGTATGCAAATTCTTACTAATAATCTCTTAACTGGTAAAAGTTAAATGATTTAGTAGAAAATAAAAATAAACAATTGAAAGACACACAAGTGACCAATTAAAAAGAAAACAAAAGCTAATATATTACTGATCAGCACAGACCTCCTTAATTAGCATAGGCATCTTTTGTTATCCAATAGACGCATCTGGCATCTACGACCCATATGTAACATCAAAGGTTGTTGAGGATCTTATGGATGCTTGTGTATTGTGTGGATGGAAGTGGCAACTGGGGTAGTCTTTAATTAGGTAAATTTGGCATATACCATTAAAATTTTAAATAATTTTCTTTTTTTTTTTTCTTTTTTTTTTTGGGTCACCCCGGCATGCTCAGGGTTTCTCCTGGCTCTGCACTCAGGAATTACCCTGGCGGTGCTCGAGGACCATATGGGATGCCGGGTTCGAACCCGGGCCAGCACAGCCGGCCACGGCAAGGCAAAGCCCTACCCGCTGGGCTATCGCCCGCCCTAAATAATTTTCTTTAGTATTTTGGTCACCCCAGTGGTACTCAGGGATTACTCCTGGCTTTGTGCCAATGATTCAGTCCTGGGAGTGCTCAGGGGACCACCGGTCAGATGAGTGAGTGCCAGGGACTAACCCGGGTCAGATGCCACACACCTATTGGTTGTACTACAGCTCCAGCTTACACTTTTGTCAGGAAATAACACCCATTTCACAGAAATTTTGGCATATTTGCATGTTTCTTAGTAGCTTTAATGCAGAAGAGAAAAAATTCACATAATGACCTATAAAGTCTGTCTTTCTATGGGGTTCATAAACCACACTCATACTTTTTACGATTTTATTGCTTCACAGGGTTATAGTGCTTTCCGAGTACTTAAGACTAGTACTCTGGCTTCACTTAAAGGCTAAGTTCCAAAGAACAAAGAACAAGGTGTTGGCTGGATAATCTTACATTTTTTGTTACTATTTGGAGCTGAATAAAATCTTTAGCCAGAGCAGGAAGCTGCTAGCTTTCTGGAAGTCTCATCTTCTTTTAGCTAAAGGCACTTTGAAGTAATGTTAAAACATGAATAATTTCATTAACTTCCTTCACATTCCTTAGTCTTGCAATTCCATTTCCACGCTTCTCAAAACATTTATAATCTCATTAACTTCTTTCACATTCCTTAGTCTTGCAATTCCATTTTTGCATATCTCAGAGAAATACTCGAATGCAAAGTGACACAAGGATGTTGACTATAGAATCAATCTTTATAGTGGAAGAGTGGAAACAGCAAAAAAAGTAAACTGCCAAACTGACTATATGTTCCCATTACAGAATATTGTATTAACTGTGTAGCCATTCTTTTACAATGAGGTAGATACACCTATATATTAATATGGACAAATTTTCAAGGCTCATGCTTAGCAATTAAGTTCCAGAAAATACCTAATGAACAATAGCATTTCTGTGGAAACAAAACAAAAATTTTTATAGTTATAAAATTGATTTTTTGGAACTAAGTAGGATTTATCAGATAGCATGTTTTTTTCTGTAGCTGAGCATAGGACTTGTATTGGTTTTGATTATTTTTTAAAAGTATTTTCACAAAGGAATAATGCAGTCATCTATTATTTCTTCAAAAAATGACTTTTTAAAATGTTTACATTGGGGCCACAGCAATAGCACAGCGGGTAGGGCGTTGCCTTGCACACGGCCGACCTGGGTTCGATCCCTGGCATCCTATATGGTCCTGCAAGCACCGCCACGAGTAATTCCTGAGTGCAGAGTTCAGGAGTAACCCCTGAGCATTGCTGGGTGTGATTCAAAAAAGAGAAAATAAAGTTTGCATTTATTGTGATGAAATAAGATGTTTTAAGTTTATGGATATGTTACACATAATAATGTGTATGCACACATCTATTTTTGTATATCAGCCATAAAAAATAATGACAATGCTTACTTAAATGAAAATTTCAAGTGCTGTAATGTGTACATTTAAGAAGATATTGAAAGTTTTCATTTGGATATAAAGTTGCATATATGCACAGCCTAAGAATCCATTTTAGTAAAGCCTATTCCAATTAGGAAATTTAGTAAGTTTCATTATGGAAATTCCCAAAGGCAAGTTCTGATATCTAATAATTAAAAAACTGATAAGTTAAGTGTGGCTACAGAGTGAACCAATAGAGAAGTGAATTTCTCTAATATAAAACAATCGTTATGTTAAGAAAAAATACATAAAGTTAGAAAAGGAATATTGTTAAAATGTTTTTCAAAGTGTATAGTATAAAATGTGTGATATGATCATGAAACAAATAAAAACTGCAATTTCTCAAGCCCTTTCTTCAATTTTGTAAGATTTAGCTAACTTCAGTCTTTAGTCTTAGTGACTATCTGTAGTGCACCTGAAATGCCAAGAGCAGATTAATATGACCGTCTCCACGCAGTGCTCCGGAAGTGGAGAGCAAAACCTTCCCGAGACAGTCCGTCCAGTCAGAGGGCTCTGCTTGACCTGGCGATGCAGCACCGGCTGACATGAGGGCTAGACCTAAAGGCCTCGGAGGTGCTGGGATCAAATTCAGGTTGATGTTCATGCAAGCCAGGCACCCCTCGCCCCTGAAATATCTTCCCGCCCCAAAAGAGTAGTTGGCTCACTCCTGACTCTTGTTCAGGGGCCACTCCTCACTGTGCAGAGAGACCATATGTGGTGCTGCACATGAAACCTGGGCTAGCTGCATGCTAGATAAGCACTTACCCCTGAGGAGTAAATGTTTAAGTGTTCTTACTGCATAGACAAAAGGATTAACTACGACAGATGAAAGAAATGTTAATTAACTACAATATTCAAATATTTTCCTAATTTGTATACATATTAAACTTCATCATCTCATGTACCATAAATATTTTGAATTTTGCCATCTATACTTGACAAATCTGGAAAGAATGGCAAGTCAATGAATGGATATCAGTCAAACAGAAGTAAGTATACAAAACAATGGTTTCTGAGAATTGTCTTTGCTGGAGAATTCTAAGTGCTGTCGTTTCCGGGAATTGTCTTATAACTTTGTATTGAGGTTTTGCTTGTGTGATGCTAAAGGCTTGTTAGTATAAACATTAATATAAACTTGGGCAGGAAGGAATTAAAGCTGGAGGAATATTAAGAATTAAGTGAAGTTTGAAGCTAAGGATACGGTATGTATATTGTCATCATTAAGGCATCATCTATTCTGCATTGCTTCATGCTTTTCTTCTAGGAGGATAATAGGATCCACAGCAATTCTCTCTGTGGCTCATTGCACTTGACCACCATGCTAAGAGCTTCAATGGTGAATAGCGCAAGGACAAACACATACTTTTTGGTACTGTTGTTCTCAGCAAAACTCCAGTACTTGAGATTTCCACAACATTCAAAACAGCTCAAGTAGAAAAGAAAAAGTTCAAACCAGTCACCAGATCCAAAATTAGCATTTTATTCAGAACGCTGGGGTCAGAGGTGTATCATTTATATTCTGGTACACAATACAGAGGCAAAGCTGTTGTCAGAGTCTCTCCATTTTAAAAGCTCCCCCATTTGTTAAAAACACATACTTAGTGCCACCAGTGTCAGATCGCCCCTTTCTTTCCTTTGTCTTCCCTTTTTTCATTTTTGGTACAAATTATGTAAAACGTTTGTGCTAAGAACTTTTCTCCCTCCCCCTCCCAAAAGAAAATAAAAATTAAAAAAAAAATTAAAAAAATTAAAAATTGAGTATTCTAACTACAGCTCAACAATTAAATCAAATGTCACTTTGTTTTGTAAATACTTTATCCATAACGAAAGATATAAACATGCAAAAACCTGAATCCATAGTCCAAATAATACATACACATGTTCTGAAGTTTCTGTACTTCTCCATAAGACTATGCCAATAAAACATTATGTACACATACCATTTTTACAGTGAAGTGGAAAAAATACAGTAAATAAAAAAAGTGTACATGGATTAAGACCAAAATGTGTCTAACATTCTAGTTTATGAAAAAATTTAATTTTGCTACAAATTGGTGATATGAAAACTCCCTTTACTTGCAACCAGCTGCGTAAGTTTTAAGATTTTAGTGAAAAAAAAAACCCAACAAACTAAAGTCTAAAACTATAAGTAATGTACATTTTCCAATCTCATGGTTTCATCCCTCAAGATAATAAAATCGCTCCATGAGTTTTTGTTTGTTTAATTCTGTATTTTAAAAAAGCAAATGCAATGTAACAAAAGCGTGTTGAAGCATATCATGGTTTAACTTACTGCTCCCACCACAAAATATTTTGTCTTTTACTTATCGTTTCAGAAATCAGTACCATTAAAGCCTTAAACATAAAACTAATTCCAATCTGAAAAAGGTACAAAAAGGCACATAAAATCCCAGTGCTTCTGTACTGTAAAATTCAAGTGTAACTGAGCTCAGTGTTTTTCCAAACAGTATTGGATCACTGATATTCCCTCTGAGCCCAAATTGGTTTGCAGCCTATGCCCAAGCCTCCAGCAAGCACGGTGCTAGTAGACTACAAAAGTTAAAGCCTAGCTTCTGTATGCTTTTGGGGAATATCAGTTGACGTTGTTTGTACTTGTCCAAAAACCAAGTCCACCCTGAAGTTCAGTCATCACCTCCGCCATACATGTCAGCGAAGTTTCTTGAAGCGTGGCCCCCCAGTCGTTCAGGTAGTCATAGTCCTGTTCTCCACCGCTACTCGAGGAATTAAGGGAGCTCAAAGACCCGGCAGTGGAGCCACTGCCTTCATAGTCAAAGACCAAGAGGGAGTCATATGGCGGAGCTGTAGGGTCATTGTCAGCAGCTTTAAGGCCCTGTGAGTGGAAAAGACAGAGAAATTTTAACTCATAGATATTGGGTTTATCAAAGGTGTAAAAGTTAGACAAAAGTGGGCCGGAGCGATAGTCTAGTGGGTAGGGCATTTGCCTTGCACGCAGCCCGACCCAGGTTTGATCCCGGCATCCTAAATGGTCCCCTGAGCACCACCAGGAATAATTCCTGAGTGCAGAGCCAGGAGTAATCCCTGAGCATTGCCGGGTGTGGCCCCCTTACATACTTTATCTTATAAAATATGTAAGATAAAGAGACATACTTTATCTTATGTATGTATCTTAAGATACATACATAAGATAAAGTATGTATCTTTACTAATTATGTATCTTAAGTAAAGATACATAATTATAATACAAAAAAAACAAAAAAAAGTTAGACAAAAATTAACTTATGTCTTTCCCTTGCAAAGTAAGAATCCCAAGAATCTAGCTCAGTGAGACACAGATGTACATGGGGATGATGTTAAATAGGTAATATATTTGTCAAATATACACAGCATGAAGCAGAACGGGAAGATCTTAAGGGATATATATGTATATTACTTAAATATAAGCCTAACGTATTACCAGTGTTTATCAAAAAATCTTTCATTCATTTTTTCAGTCAATAAACATTTAGAAGGAAAACTGACTGGAACTGGGCAAGACCACTTTTGAATGAGCAATTACAGTTGTAAAATACGCTGGAGAGCTATGAAAGCCTCTCCCTCTCTCCTTCCTTCCCGCACCTGGCAGATGGGCTACGCCTACCTGTGCTCCGAGGACCATGTGGTGCCAAGAAACAAAACTGAGCCCTCCACATGCAAATCAGTTGCACATGCCCTATGGATTAGTTCCCAGACCTCAGCATTTTTCCTCTTCTCAGAAAGTCTAGCAACTGCAAACTAAGCAAAAGGTGATTTTCTTAGTTCAGCACTAACTTAGGTCAACATTTTTTTTCTTTTGGGGTCACACCCAGAGATGCTCAGGGATTATCCCCTAGCTCTGCACTTAGGAGTTACTCCTGGCTGTGCTTGGGGACAAAATAGGATGCTGGGAATGCAACCTGGGGCAGCCACATGCAGGGAAACACCCTACCTGTGGTACTCTGGCCCCAACAAGAATTTTTTAATTATATTGCTGCTGTGATTTTCTAAGAATTTTCTTTGCCAAACTCATAGATGCGCAGGGTTTATTCCTGGCTCTACACTCAGGGATCACTCCTGGCAGGACTCTGAAGACATGGTGCTGAGGACAGACCCAAGTTGGTTGCATCAAGGCAAGCACCTTATCTACTCTGCTTTTTTTTTTTTTTTTTTTGGGCACATCCGGCAACGTTCTGGAATACTCCTTGCTCTGCCCTCAGGGAATTACTCCTGGCAGTGCATGGGGAACATGAGATCCCAGAGATGAACCTAGGCTGGTTGTATGCAAAACAAATGCCCTACCTGCTTTACCTACCTGCTCTGGGCCCCTATACTGTACTATTATTCGGCCCGATATTATTTTTATTATGACCTTAAGTAAAGCTACATAATTATAATACAGACAACACAATAATTATAATACAGGCAATAGCCAAGGTCACTGTGTTCTAGTTATCTGCTTTATCACAATACACATTTTAAAAAGACCCATACACTCAGAGTTCAGCCTAATCCTAATGCTTTTAGCACCACCCTTGGAAATATATGAAAAGATTAAGACTAAAATTAGCTTTAAAGAGTCAGTGGCAGGATGTCCAGTGTGTCTAGCTTCAGTGGAGAAGAAAGTGCTAATCTATGTTTACTATGACGTAGGAAAAGGTGCCGGAAGTTCTTTCTTCTTCACAGGTAAGTTAAAGGACCTGAGTATCTTTAATGGATTCTAAACCACCTAACTCTGAATATAACACTGATGGCAATCTAGTCCCAAAGTCATCAGGGAAATATCAAAAATGCTCCCTTTAAAAAATTTTATTTAGCTCTGACCTTGGCTTTCTGAATATTCTGGACATTTGAAAAAAAATCTGTTTAATATTTTGCTTTTGAAAACAAGAGGCTAGGTGGACTGGTGGCTGTCTCAATGGCTAAAACTTCCTCTTGCAAGTGTGAGGTTATGAGTTTGATGGCCGCCACAGCACTGTGGCTCAATATTAGCTAGCCCAATGTTTTGTTCAAGAAGGGAGACATCCACGACATTGGCAACTATCGCCCCATCTGCCGGTTGTACGTTACCTACAAGCTGTTCACTCGAGTCATCCTGAACAGGATTGGCAGAACATTAGATGAAGGACAACCATGTGAGCAAGCTGGCTTCCGGAAAGGATTCAGCACAATTGAACATATCCACAGGGTAACCAAGCTCATTGAGGGTTTGTAGGAAGTTCAAGATTCTGCTCTGTCTCACGCTCATTGATTTACAGAAAGCCTTTGATTCTGTGGAGACTGAAGCGGTCATTGAAGCCCTAGCCAAACAGGGCATTCAAACCCAATACATCAAGATCCTTCATAAGCTCTATTACGGATTCATAACCAGGATCTCACCATTCTACAAGGAAGTGATGATTGATGTCAAAAGAGGGGGTTCAGTAGGGTGATACCATTTCACCAAAACTCTTCAGCACCACCCTCGAGAACATCATGTGACAATTAGAATGGGAAGGAATGAGAGTGAAGATAGATGTTTGGAAACTACACCAACTGCTTCACTGATGACATCATTCTAGTAACACCAAACATTAGCCAAGCGGCACAAATGCTGGCTGACTTTGACCGAGAATGTGGAAAGATAGGTCTACAGCTGAACCTCAACAAAACAATGTTCATGAGAAATGAACTAGTTCCTGAGGCCCCACTCACTCTCAATGGAACAACCATCTCTGAATACAGCAGTTATGTGTACCTAGGTCGAGAAGTCAACATGATGAATGACCTAAAACCTGAGCTGCGCAGGAGGGAAGAGAGCAGTATCAATTGCCTTCAAAAAGCATCGAAGTAATAGCGAAAAAGACAAAGAACCTCCGACTCTGGGCACATCTCTTTGACTCCACTGTTCTCAATGCACTAACATATGCCTCAGAGACCTGGGCCCTACGAAAGCAGGATGAGAACGCTATTCTGGTCTCCCAAAGGGGAATCGAAAGAGCTATGCTTGGAATATCATGCCTCACTCAAGTGAGAGAAGGAATCCGGAGTTCCGACCTCCATCGCTGTTCCAGAGTCAGGGATGCCAAGGCATCGAAAATCTGATGAGTTGGACATGCAATGCGATTTGGAGACTACCTCTGGACTAGAGCCGTTACTGACTGGATCCCACGGGATGTCAAAAGACCACGTGGCCGCCCACCTACAAGATGGTCAGACTTCTTCGTCAAGACCATGAACGAACGGTTTGAGGCTCTTCGTGTTCCTGAAACAACCAGATGCCATTGGGCTACACTGGCATGTAATAGGGTCCAATGGAAATGTTACTGGAGCCCGCTCGAGGAAATCAATGCACAGTGGGATGTCTAATGATCTAGTCTAGTGATCTAGAAAAGTTATGCCTGATTCCAACACATGGCAAGCACGTTAGCTAGCACCTCGAGACTTCCAGTGAGCAACAGGACCAGAAAGTATGTGAGTTCCACATACAAACAGGGGTGCCTGTGCAAGCACTACAGCCAGAAATGCGATTCCCTGTGAGTACCACCACCAAGGCTGTACAATGCTAGGTCAAGGCAACAATAACAGCACCAATGGAAAAGGAGGGAGAAGAAGTAAAAAAAGAGGTAAGGCCATAAAATTCATTAGGGAACATGATACCATGCTAGGGCATCATGCACGCTCTAAGGTTTTAATAATTTTTAAAGGGCAAAAACTCACTGAACTTTTCAAGAATTCTTAGGCAAGCTGCCTGTCTAGGCTGAAGGTTAAATACTGTGCGATCCTTCCACATGGATAGCACAGTTTTCATCAGAGAATAAAATGAATCTTCTGGTTGAAGCATATATAGTCCCTGGTACTATCTTGATAAATCTAAAATGATCATTGTCAGGTGCTAAGAAACAGAACGAAAAGACAGATAGGCAGGGTGAATACAGAGAAGGAATTCGGTGGGTCACATGACATTCTGGACCTCCCTTATGGACTCCGTTATTTTTTTTGGTTGTGGGCGGCTCTTCACATGGTGGGAAATGCATGGCAGCTGCAAACCACCTGCATGGGTTTCTCACTCCCTCCCTGGGTTGGAGCAAATCCAGATCAGTATGTGCTAGTTTTACCTCTGAGAGGGGCAGAGCCTGAATCCGAGATAAACTGGTAATACTTTTTATTGTAGTTTGAGGTACCTCTGTAAAATGAAAGAACTGTGGCTCTCACTAGATTCTTGCTGGGTTTGTATTTTATAGACTTCTGATCCTAGATCTTCTGATGCTTTATGGGTGGATAAATCCCCACAAGCTTTTATGGAGATTATAAGATGCTACATATTTTAGGAAGGGAACACATAAGAGATATAAGATCAAAAGGCCCCTTTCCCTTATATCCTATCTTCTATTGTCTCAGTGGCTGCCTTCATTCAGCACAATATATTCTTGCAATTCACAGTACTATTTCTCCTTCTTTGTTATCAAGTACAACAATCTTTTGATGAGTGTGTGTGTGTATACGCACACATATACACACACTTATATGTACATATAGTTCTAGTTTGAGACTGTATATAGATACCTGGGTTATGCAAGATAATTGCAATTGGTACGTTACAAGATTCTCATAAATTAGAATTCTATTTTAATGTTCTGTCTTTGTGTCACACCTGGTGGGTTCAGGGCACCACATGTGGTGCTGGGGATAGAATCTGGGTCGGCTGATGGAAGCAGGAGTCCTACCCATTGGAGTATCACTCCAGCTCTAGAATTCATTCTTGATTAAAACACTTCCATATTCAATAATAAAGATGTATGAAAAAATTAGAGACAACTGCTACTCTGCCTGGTGTTGGGATAACTTAGAGTTCAGTCAAAACCAGTTAGAGCAGCATTCAGTGATCCTACTGTTTACTATGTTTCTTGTTTTAGTTATTCTTAGTTCTAATAGCCAATATTGTCATCAAATCATTTGCCAAAATCTTCCAAACATAAAAAGCCAAGGTTTTCTATAGCTTGTTATGCACATATTAATTTCCTGCTAAGTATTGTCTACCTGTTTGAAATGTCCCCTAACACATTTTTTATTTAATTAATATCCATATGTCCATTCACTCATTCACCCAACCACCCACATCCATCCATCTGCCCATCCGTCCGTTATTCTTCCTAAAAAGCTCATTAACAATATCACATACATCGCATAACTTTTCTCTTCCAACCATAAAGAAGAGCAATTTCTATACTCTCTCTAGTCCCTTTTTGCTCTTATTGTGCTTGATTTATATTATATTGTGATCCTATAGCTGGGTTTGTTTGTACTCATCTTATATCTTGCCGTCCAACATACTACCTGGCACCCACAGGTATTCTAGAGGGTAGCCTTTCCATTGTTGTTCTGGACATGGTTTCTTTCACTTGAAAACTTGTTTATGTTTAAATCTCTGATACATCTTTCAGAAGAAGCTAAGGTCTAGATTGTGAGGGAGTGGACAGCGTGACTGCTCAAAGCGCTGGGGTGCATGTGTGACATGCGGAAGTGAGCTGATTACCCAGCACCATATGGTCTTCCGAGCCACCGAAATCTGTAAGTGTGCACCCATCAACCATAAAATACACAAAAATACAATCAGCACCACCACCACTACCACCACATAAAAAGATGTGTGTTAGAAGTGTATCATGTTTATTATTACAGCAGAATTCTGTTTGGTCAATGGTAACCTTACTAGGTTAATATCTATGAGTTTGCTTTTTTTCTTTTTTTTTTTTTTTGGTTTTTGGGTCACACGGGCGATGCTCAGGGATTTCTCCTGGCTCTGCATTCAGGAATTACTCCTGGCGGTGCTCGGGGACCATATGGGATGCTGGGGATCGAACCCAGGCCGGCATAGGCTGGCCGCATGCAAGGCAAATGCCCTACAGCTGGGCTATCGCTCGCGCCCGAGTTTGTTTTTACTTAAAGCAAACTGCTGTTGTAAGAACTTTATGTTTTATTACAATACAGTAGAAAGTTTTAACTTCTGAAAGGTATCTTCAATAATTATTATTTTGCTGAATAATATGAAGATATTTTTAAATTTTGTGACAAGCAATGAAAAATGTCCCAATTTACATGGATTATATCATTCAGTGTTCTCTAAGGGTTGTAATATATCAATAAAGAGAATAATACATTACATCAATAAAGAGAATAATAAATTAAAAAGTTGAAATCCAAAGACTTCTACTATTGAGAAAAGCAACATTGTTGTAAGGCAAGGCAAGGCAGCTGAGTTGATTTAAACTGCCCAACTTCAAAAATAATGTACAAAGACATTTTAAAGACAAATTATGTTTAATTAATCGGAGAAAAAAAATGTAAATTTAGTAGTTTTAAGCAAGTTATTCTAAATGCACTTTCCCCAGCTTTAAAGTGATATTAATCAAGTCAATCTTGAAAAAAGCCTGTCTTTTTAACAGAAGTATGACCTTGGTTTTCATACTTACGAGATAAAGAAATATACAGGATTAGTAAAGTTATTGAAGGTATGCTAAATGTACTGTTAGACAGTGATTAACGAAATTTGCTTCAATTTTTTGCCCTTTGAAGGTCATATTTAAAAATTTCAGAATAGAATGAAATTCTTTAGGTGAAAGTTAAAGTGTGTTGACTTATTTTATTCTACATACAGGTTATAAATAAATGGTCACTTTTGATATTCAAGGCAACATTCATTCATTACTAAAAGAAAACTAGAAAAATGTTCTCACAAATTTACGTATTTCTTATACTTATGAAAACACCCCAATTATAATCACTACCATATTACTCTTAATTTGGAACATTTGGTACTATGCTAAATCAAATAAGACCTGGGGATAAATAAATTTGCTTATATTTTAAATTCGTTTATAAAGTGTATTTGGGTTCCTTCTAGGTTCTTTCCATATATTCAGTTACACAGATACTGATTGCATCTCATGGCTGTCCGAGGCCACCCGTGTTTACCTCCAGCTTAGGCTGTTTGTCAGGTTCATTCCCATGATGTTACTCAAAGGAGGAGGAGGTTTATCTCCTTGCTGAGTGTTAGGAACTGACTTTACATCCCTGGGTCCCAACTGAATTGTCTCCTATGTCATCTTAACTTCCTGAGACCTTATTCCTATTCCAAACTCTACGACATTTCTTGGTATAGACTTTTGAATCATGTTTTTTTCCTTTCAAAAATTCTTCTATGCCTCACCACATTCAGCAGGCCTATGGGAAAATGCGTCCCAAATGTGAGCCTTTTCTGTAGACAGAAGCTCGCTAATCCATTTGCCATCTCGTTACTGACACAGAGAAGCATTTCTCTTCTCTTGATATATAGGAGGGTCTCGGGTGGACAGACTGGAACATCAGGACTGACGTTAAAAAGCTGGATAGAGTTTTAGGTATGATGGTATGCTATGGGGAGGCATTAACCCACTCCCTGTGCCTGACCAATCTGTGTGGTGGTAAAGACAATAAAGGAATTAATGTCAAGATAAAGGTGAAAAAGGCCTTCCAAGCAGAAGTAATAGCACCGAGCAGGAGCTATACCAAAGTTGGGCCGGAGAGATAGCACAGTGGGTAGGGAGTTTGCCTTACATGTGGTGGACGTCACGTTCGATCCCCAGCATCCCATATGGTACCCTGAGCACTGCCAGGAGTAATTCCTGAGCGACGAGCCAGGAGTAACCCCTGAGCATCGCCAGGTGTCACCCAAAAAAAAAAAAAAAAAAAACCTACAAGTAGAATTTTAGAGTTTCTCTAGATGGCCAAAATATATGAGTTGGGGAGGTGTCTGAAATGAAGCTACAGTGCTAAGAAGAATCAGAGTCAACAGGTGTCCTGTGGTCAAGAAGAAAAGGTTCTTAACATTGAAATATTTCCCTGTACAAAGAGTGTGTGGTAGCAAAGTAGGAAGGGGCATTCAAAATTCATCAACGAGAGTCCATTTTCTTATTTACATTACTGGCTCGGTTACATACACAAAGTAGACATTTAATAATTACTTGTTGCGATCAAAATGGATTCTAGATCTCAACATCAGACATGAATCTATAAGGTACATCGAAGAAAACATAGGAGAAACTCTCACGACATCGAAACGAAAAGTATCTTTAAAGATGACACACCACTGACCAAGCAAATGGAAGCAAAGATAAACAAATGGGATTATATAAAACTAAAAAGCTTCTGCACCTCAAAAGAAACGGTGACCAAGATACAAAGACAATCCACAGAGTGGGAAAGGATATTCACCCAATACCCATCTGACAAGGGGTTAATATCCAGGATATATCAGGCACTGGTAGCACTCCACAAGAAAAAAGCAGCCAACCCCATCAAAAAATGGGGGAGAAGAAATGAACAGAAGCTTCCAAAAAAGAAGAAATTCGAATGGCCAAAAGGCATATGAAAAAGTGTTCTTCATCTTTAATCATCAGGGAGATGCAAATCAAAACAACAATGAGATACCATCTCACACCACAGAGACTGGCACACATCCAAAACAGCAAGAACAACCAGTGCTGGCGTGGATGTGGGGAAAATGGGACTCTGATCCACTGTTGGTGGGAGTGCCGACTGGTCCAGCCCTTTTGGAAAACAATATGGGCATTCCTCCGAAAAACTAGATATTGAGCTCCCATTTGATCCAGCAATAGCTCTCCTGGGAATATACCCCGAGAGACCGAAAAACACATAGCAGAAACACTATCTGTACTTCTTTATTCATCTCTGCGCTATTCACTATAGCTAGAATCTGGAAACAACCTAAATGCCCGAGAACAGAGGACTGGCTAAAGAAACTGTGGTTCATCTACACTATGGAATACTATGCGGCTGTCAGAAAAGATGACATTATGAAATTTACCTGCAAATGGAGGGACATGGAGACTATCATGCTGAGTGAAATTAGTCAGAAGGAAAAGGACAGATATAGAATGACTGCATTCATTAATACGACATAAATAGATACCAGTGTTTTACTAAATGTGGGAAATGGTAATGGCAGATTAAGACTCACCATTGAATATACACAAAGAGACTTAAGTGATAAACTCTAAATACCTGCAGGGCTAGCCACAATGTGTAAAATAAGAGACAGAGAGATGCAGAGACAGAGAGAGAGACAGAGAGAGAAAGAGAGGAAACTGGGGTACCTGCTATTAAGGCAGCATGGGGGTGGGCAGGAGGGGGTGGGGGTACATTGGTGGTGGAAATGGGGCACTGGTGGAGGGATGGGTGCTGGTATACTGTATTACCAAGAACCAATTATGAACACCTTTGTAATTGTATGTTTCACTGTGGTATAATAAAAAATTAAAAAAAAATAAAAATAAAAATTAAAAAAAAAATTACTTGTTGCAAAAAATGACCCCAGACCCAGATCAATGACTTCGAAATGAGCCTTTAAAAGCAGAGAATTTCCAAATCATCAACTCATTGATTCTCCAGGTTAATTTGCAGGTCTAGGGTCATTGGTTAGGTTGTGTATCTGGGCAGTAGTTTAGAAGGAAATCACAAATGGAAAATGTTATTGTGGCGTGAGAAGAGAGGGTAACTGACTGAGGCTTATTAAGTAGGAACTGAACTCCTCTCTTTACTGGTAAGCCTAGTTACTGAGAAACAAACAAATGAAACCATATGTTCAGACACAAGCACACACACTCAAAACAGGCACTAAAACATGTCGTTACACAGCGTCATCATTTTATGAATGTATCATCAGTGGAAATATAAGACTTTCTAATTTGAGCATTAATAAGCTGTTAAATTCCCACTCCCCAATAATACACTGCTTTATGCCTTACATTTCTGCTTCTATAGTTGGACTCTTTAAACAAACAAAATCTAAAAAGCAAGGCACCATAGTAAATTCTTAGAAATACAAATAAATAGACTCCTTATTGGAGAGAATACACATGTTCAAATGAAGAGGTTCATGGTGATAGTTTCATTCCAGAGGAGAGAGTAATGGAAGAGGAAGGATGAGGAAAGTGCACTTCCCCAAACTATGAAAACAGTCTCCTTAGAGGGATGTCAGATTAGAATCTCATGTCTCAGTGAATGTTTCACTCACAGTCAGGAAAGCAAGACCTTTGCATAAATGACAATGGTTAATAATATGATGCATTTGGTGTATGCTATTAAAGAATGTGATAGGTATTTTTAATAGAAATTGCACCGAATCTGTACAGTGCTTAGGGCTGTCATTTTGACCATATTAATCATTCCAATCTGAACAGAAATGAGTGTACATTCCTGTGTCTCACTTTCTTTCTTTCAGCAGTGACTTACAGTTTTCTTTCATTTATTTTAAGCTAGTTTCCAGGTGTTTGAGCTTTTGAGGCAAAATTATTAATGAGGCTTTTAAAAAGTTCCATCATATCTATTTTTTGGTCTACAAACAGGAATGCCATGGATTTCTGTGGATTACTTTGTAGCTTGCCACATCACTGTACATATTTTATATGACGTAAGGACCCCTTCCCCAACCCCAACAAACAGTGAAAACAATCCTAGGAAAAGAGATGATGGGCTTTACTTTTCCCAATTTTAAATTACACTATAAAGCTATAGCAAATAAGACAGTGTGTTACTGGAATAAGGATAGACTCTCAGACTAATGGAGAGACCTGAGAGCAGAGAGACACCAAGGTACAACAATTAATCTTTGACAAAGGACCTAAGAGTATGAAGTGACTTACAACACTATTATTATACTATTAATTAAAAAGCTTATAATTGTAATTACAATTAAAACCATAGGATTAGGGTTTATTCGCTGTAATTTACAACACGATTTGAAGCTTTCACAACACAGTTATTAGGGCTATCGTAAGTCATGATTTCACGATACTACTAATGGTACGGTGCACACAGTGTTCCAACACCACTACCTCCACCTCTCAAGGCTCCCTCCTCGGCCCCCAGCCCCACTGTCCTGCCACAGTGAGTTGGAGTTCTCAGGCTCTGCTCTTTGGTCATTGAGCAGACTCTGTTCTTTGGTCATTTATTTTTTCCTTACTGTGCTTCTTTACATCTGCCTATGAGATCATTCCATATCTGCTCCTCTCATTCTGACTGACTATACTCAGCCTGATCCCTTCAGTTCAATCCACATAGCAGAAAATATCAGTATTTCATCTTTTTGTACCTGAGTAGCATTCAATTGTGTTTTTAAACACCTCAGTTTCTTTATCCAGTCATCGCCTCTCATCAGTTGGGTTGTTACCAGATTTTGTCTATTGTAAATATTGCTGCTCAAGATGAGCGCCTTCTATTGAGAGCATACAACCTACATGGCAGAGCCTGGCAAGCTACCTGTGTTTTATTTGATATGCTAAAACCCAGTTAACAATTATGGACCTCATTCCCATGACCTGAAGGAATGGTTTGAGGCTCTTCCTGTCCCTGGAGCAAGCAGATGTCCTTGGGCTACTTGCTTGCCAAACCATATATTCAGACACAACATATGGACGTATGGAGATGTTACTGGTGCCCGCCGAGCAAATCGATGAACAGCGGGAAGACAAGTGATACAAGTGATACAAGAAATATTAGTACAATGAACACAATAGAACAATTGTGTTTTGGAATAGAGTATTTACTGTGAATACCTAGAATAGTTTTGTAAATCTCAGTGAATAAATCCTAATCCTAGATATTGTAAGTCATAATTAATAGTATAACAATAGTATAAAAATCACAATTTAAAGGGTGGTTCTTTGAGGAGCTCAGAAGTGTTTTGCATAGGAAAGGATGTAGTTTGGGAACAGGGCAAGAAAGAGATTAGGGATAGATTTATAAATCTCACTGTATGACCCTTATCACTAAGAAAAAGAGCTATGAAAGGAAGAGAATCCCACAGAAAAATGATACTTCCGGGACAGTAGAAGCATTCAGCTAAGCGTCTAGTGAATTACACTGAAGCCAGAAATGTTACCTTTAAAAAAGTTTAATTCTTACATCTGAGAGATTTATTATATCTTGAAACCTGACAACCATGGAAATAGAAAAACAATTTTTCATGACAGTGAAAGCGAAATCAGAAGCAAAATCATCAGGCACTCCTACATATTCAAAAGATCTATCATATGTGTAAATTCCTGCAAATTTCCCTAACCCGGCCTATATATAAAGAAGCTGGAAAAGTCAAGGCATATTTTTTGAGATAAAAGTTACTGGCAATCTGTTGTTTTCGCCTTTTAACTGCTGTTAAATCATGCCTACTACAAATTAACCTATTACCTATTTAACAGAAGTGCATGCATATGCTCAGAGAGAGCCTGTTTCTTATGGAGACAGTTATGCATAGTTATAAAAAATAAATATTCTAACTGTTGAAAAAATTCCAAAGTGCATCTAAAAACCTAAGGTACACATACACAGAATAAAGAGGCTCTGGCAGGGATTTCCCAAGTGGTACTCAGGGGAATCTGGGGTCAATCCCAGCAGTTCTCAGGCAACTGGGCCAGTGGCTTGGTGCTAAGATGATGTGGTTCTTGGGTCCTGTAGCTTGAAACCCAAAGGTACCCCATGGTGCTGGGCAGGGTGCTCTCATGCCATACTATCTGACACTAGACAGTCCATGCGGTGCTGGAGTTTGAATATGGCTTGGGCACATGCAAAGCACGTGCCCTCATCCTGTACTTTTTCCCCAGCCCTGAACTAGACAGATACGTTCTGCTTTGTAAAGCATCAGAACCAATTCTGACTTTGAGACAGAATATGTTTGGCCATAGAATAGACATTCTGGCATATGTTCGTTCACAATCGAAATTGATACCGAATGTACTGCTTACTTATGCTTTCAATAAAAATGGTAAGACTCTGAGATAGAGTAGGATGCTTCGGTCAGTTATAAAATAAAAAAAGACGCTATAGCCGTTTTGACAGTGGAAATCATATATGTTACATTCAACAGAATATCAGCTGCCTTCTACGGAGCTCTTAAAACTCCTCAACTCGACACATACTCAAATCACTGACAATATTTAATTGAGCTGCTGCTCCTACATCTTATTTCACAGGTCTCTTTAGTCATTGAATAGGCTCTGAGTTCTCAACACTTGTGGGATAGGAGTCAAAGTATGGAAAAAGAAAAAAGCAAACCATTATTCCATAAATTAGCGCTAACAAATGAAATTCTAATACACTATAATAGTATCAGTCAATGTACGACTTGTAATCTAGGGTAAAATCCTTATTGGAGATGATGTGACTAATCCTGATGATATGTATTAATGTCAATTACAAATGCAGAGCATTAATGATAGATCTCTTTTTTGGCTCATCAAAGCAATTGAATCTGTTGCTTTTGATTTAAATCACATTTGTTTTTTACACAGATAACTTTAAGAAACTCAAGTACATTTTAGTGAACATAGTATATATATGTGACTAGTCCAAATGATTGGTGACATACGTGAAGGAAACCGTTAGCAGCAGAATAAAAAGGCCCTTCAGAGGCATGGAAAGACCCACCTGGTGAGCAAATCTGAGCCCTGTCCCCAGGTGAACCCCACTTCCCAGCAACAATGACTGACTGTGCTAGCAGCGGGGTGGTCCCTGTCACTACAAGGCCTAAGTAGCTCTGGAATTCTCGGGTTCTAACATGGGGCTGCTCAGCTTTGCTGGCTGAATTCTCGAGTGAGTGGTACGAAGTCCACTGAGCACTGGGAGGTGCCTCTCCCCCTACAAAGAAACATTCGTCATAAAGAAAGTGAGGATCTTTCATACCTCATTAATGAAGTCCCCAATGTCCCCAGGATGCGGGGCTGCAGATCTGACCGGTACTGGGGCTCAGCGTGGATGGGTCTCTCATCTAGCCGTCGGATTCCTACAGGCTTGATGGCATCAGGCTCTACGGTATCAGGCTGCTGAAGCTGGCTCAAGTCATAGTCCTACAAGATAAAAATGAAAAAAAATCATGGTAGATGGGAATAAAGATGGAAAATTATAACCTTTGTTTTGAAACACATACCCAGAATGCATAGAAATGAGTAAAATTTAACATAATGGAAAAGTTGCCACTGTGAGTTTTTCATGTTATGATTAAATATTTCTTTCACACAGCGATCTCTTCTCTGTTTTTCATTTCTACAGTCTGTGCTCCATCTGCTTTTCTATGTTCCTCATCAGTTTCCAATGGAAAACAGCAGTGAGACGAGGTCCCACTGTAAAGTGATTAAAACATCAACTACAAAATAGAGCTGTGGCATAGAAGTAAAGGCAGTGACTTGAGTTTGATGGGGTTGGAACATACTGTCCCTCTTACGGCATCGCATCACAGCCACGCGTGATAGATTTATCCCGTTCTGTGCTGAGGGGTCACTCCTAACAACGTGCAAGGGGCAATATACAGTGCTGGTGATCCAACTGGGGTCTGCGGCAAAGTAAGGCTAGTAGGCAAACAAATTTGAAAAAAGTCTCTCTCTCTCCCCCCCCCTGCTGTCACCCCCATGTTCTTCCCTGAACTGGGTAATAAGCCTCCCAAGGAAAGGCCCCCCTTGTACCAGAAGGGAAAAGCATGCTTATTAGGAGACAATGACTTTGAGGCCACAGTTTCTGTACAAACTTTCTTATACAAACTCTCTTCCTACTCATCACTGAACCATTTACTAGCCCTAGTAAATGGTTGTTCCACTCACAATTTATTGTTTCTTTGTCTTAAAGGAATAAAAGATCCCCACTGTGGTCACTTCTATGTATCTTCATTCTCTTACAAAGGCTCCAGAGAACATCTGAAAATTAGGTAAAATGTGGTCTTCTCTTGTTAATCTTTGTTTACTTCTTAGCTCAGTTAGTAACCTAAGAAACTAAGAAAACATTTTACTCCCCTACAACTTTTTAAATATTAAAACAAATATATAACAATAAGATATAGGCCTATTTTTCTTTCTGTAAAAGGCCAAGTCCATCAAAGCCAGTCTTCACTTCTCCCTCCTGCAATGCTCCTGTAGAGCAAACTAGGGTCTGTGGACCTAGCCTGTTATTTGTCTCAAAGAATAGACCTTGGCATTTTCAAAGGGGCATTTAAAACAATAATAACACAAAAAAGAGGAAGGCTGTGCCCCAGAGACTCTAAAGGCCACAGATCTGGTCTTCACAGACGAGACTGCCAAAAGTGGCCCTTGCCAGGACTTGCGGATTCCCTCCCTCACAGCCCTGTGGGAATATCTTGGAAAGCCGCCTGCCAGTTTCAGAGGGAGAGCACTACTTCTAAAGCGGGTGGGTCCTCTCCCAACTATTTTCAGCTTTAGCATTAGTCAGATGGACAAGAATGTATAAAAATCCTGACTGTAATGTGGAAATGCATCTAATTTCTAGGTTGAGACACATAGTTTGTAGTTTTCAAACCTCTAAGTTGTAGTGAGATAAAATGTCACATCGCCAGCTTAACCACAGTTCCTAACCAGAATTCAACATTTAACATTTTCTGGTATCCCTCCACTCTCCCCCCGCCAGCTATTTTTAGTTTGGGAACATGAACCCAGAGTTTAACATATGTAAGGCATATGCTTTAGTGATGGCCCACACTCCTGGCCTTTTGTGCTATTCATTTCTGTTTGGGTCATGAGACTCTGTCTAAAGTCAGCTTACTAGGGCTGGGGAGTTAGTAAATAGGTTAAGGTGCTTGCCTTGGCATGAGTAATTTGGGTTTGAGGGCCTTCACCACATATAGATCGTTGAGCAGGGAGTCAGGTGTAAGCTAGCTAATGAGGCCTCTAATCACTACAGAAATAAAGAACGAATACAGTGAAATAAAATTGGTTTAACACTGCAGGGGCCAGGAAGACCCAGGGTTCAAGGGCACCTGCCTTGCATGCCCAGGACTGGAGTTCACCACATGACTCAGCTCTTCCTTTCCCAGTGCCCTTATGGGGTAGTGCTGGAGGAAACCCAACACCGCCAGGTGTGGCCCTCTTGGTCCCTGGCATTGCCTGGTTAATTCAGGTTCAATCACTGAGTACAGCATAGTTGGCACAATATCCCTGAAAGAGGTACTGGATCCCGTAGGTATTTCTGGGGAGGTCAAAATCAGTTAAACAAAACATACTAAACAAACAAGAACCAAAATATATAAATCCCCAAACAAAAACTTCTCTAGAGGTTTGGATTTACTCAATGGTCACTGGCTATGTTTTAGATGATTTATGCACAGGCTTTGTGCATAATCCTCTGAACAATACTTTGCATTTTATTATTCTTATCTACAGATTTAACGGATAGTCTCATAATACTCAAGTAACTACTCCATGTTCTCTGACCATCTAAGACTCAGAGATGGACTATGACTTCAAATTCATGAAACTCTTGGGGCCAGAGTGAGAGAACAGAGGTAGCGCATTTGCCTTGAATGTGGCCAACCCAGTTTCGATCCCTGGCATACCATATGGTCTCCGAGCATGACCGGAATATTTCCTGAGTGCAGAGCCAGGAATAACCCCTAAGCATCAATGGGTGTGACCCAAAAAGCAACCCCCCCAAAAAAAATAGAAAAAACAATAAAAGAACCAAATTCATGAGAGTCCCAAATATATAAATTCAAAAAAGTCTGAGCTATTAGGCTGAATTTATTGGTGAAAAATATACACTGGTGGAGGGATGAGTGTTGGGACTCTGTATGACTGAAACCCAACAACGAACAGCTTTGTATCTGGGTATCTCACGGTGAGTCAATAAAAATGAATACATTTTGGAAATTAAATTACTAAACCATCTAGAAAAGAGAAGTGTGGAGGCATCAGAATATGAGGCATCAGAATATGATTCAAATAACAAAGGAGACAAAGTATCTTAGGGATAAGGCATCTTAGGGATAAGGGATATTTCTTATTCCTTTAGAACAAACTTGTGAAGAATGATTTATTATGTTTTTAAATAAAAAACAACTCAGAGAGATGGAGTAACATGACCAAGGCCACGGAGCACATGATTCAGACAGGAACTAAAACCCAAGTCAGTCTGTCTTCATTATGTTGATCTTCAACTGAAGTTTCTTACAAGGGTCTAGACTAATCCACTGTTCAAAGCTTGCCACGAGTCAGGAGGATGGAAGTGGGCAAGAGCAACAAGAGCAGAGAAGGGTCTAGCACTACAATGACAGTTGGAAATGATCACAAGAACCAAGTGCTGAACATATGTAAAGGAATATATATGGCACCTCCTCAGTATTGCCGAGTCCAACATAGCTCCTAGGGTTCGCTCACATGTGTGTGTGTGTGTGTGTGGGACACAAGCTGGCCAGACTTGGAGTGGGCATTTGGGCTCCTCCTCCCCATTCTTTTTTGTGGGTGTGGCTGCGAGCTCCCAACAACCACAGCTAGCAAAACAGGAAGAGAGATACTCCAGACCCACAGTTGTGCCTGCATTCGGCTGCTCTGCAACCGCACAACAGTTAGACAATGATGGAAGTAGGACCAGGTCCTTATCAAGATCTTTCACATTTATACACTGTGTACAGTTCTAGGCAGGTTCTAGCCCTGGCCGTCATCCCCATGAGCCTAGCAAGAAGCCAGAGGAACCCCCATGCCAATAGGTCAGTCATTCTCAACATCTAGACTCAACAGCTCCTCAGAACTCCACCCAAGAGAAAACCAGATCTTTCCCCATTGAGTTTCATCAGTAAATGCTTGAGATGAGAGCCTTCTACTGAGAGTATACCACCTACATGGCAGAGCCTGACAAGCTACCCATGTTTTATTTGATTGCCAAAAAACCAGTAACAATTATAGACCTCATTCCCATGACCTGAAGAATGGTTTGAGGCTCTTCGTGTTCCTGGAGCGAGCAGATGCCCTTGGGCGACACTAGCTTGTGACAGGACATATGGAGATGTTACTGGTGCCTGCTCGAGCAAATAATCCATGAACAACAGGAAGACAAGTGTTACAAGTGATGCCCCAAAAGAGGGAGGGCAGGAGAACCAGAGGGAGGGAGAGGAGAGAGGAGAGGAGGAGAGAGAGAGAGAGAGAGAGAGAGAGAGAGAGAGAGAAGAAGAGAGAGAGAGGGGGTTATTAGAAAGGAAACTGGGTAGGGTGGGAGGAAAACTGGACACTGGGGTTGAGAAATGGACATGGTGAAGGGAAGGGTATCAGAGCACTGTATGGCAGAAACCCATTCATGCACAACTTGGTAACTGTGTATCTCACTGTATCACTGTCTTCCTGTTCATCATCTATTTGCTCGAGCAGGCCCCAGTAATATCTCCATATGTCCTGTCTCATGCAAGTAGAGCCCAAGGGCACCTGCTTGCTCCAGGAACATAAAGAGCCTCAATCCATTCTGGAATGAGGTCTATAATTGTTACTGGTATTTTGCATATCAAATACAACACGGGTAGCTTGCCAGGCTCTGCCGTGCAGGTAGTATACTGTGTATACTGTGTATCTCATGATGATTTAATTGAAGTTGTCAGACACACCCATCTTGATAACACTCCCCAATTAAAAAAAAAATCCTTTACCAAGAAATTCAGTGGCCCTGACTGGTGCAGATGGTAAGGGGTAAAGGCAGGTAACAAGGTGATATGGGTGGTATGAAATGTGCCTATCTGTCACATTAGACTATGATAAACAAGCGCACTAAAACTTGGCATACCACATTAAACTTGGTATATCACATCGTCTCCTATACCCAGTGAGGGGAAGCCGACTTCAGGTTTGAGACTTCAGTATAAGGACAGAGAAAACCAACAGCCTGAACTAAGGCATGGGGACGCTGCTTGCTCTTGTCAGATGTAGTCTTCATGAGCAGCCACAGCAAAATGAGTGAAAACATCTTGATCTTGCACAAACATGCTCCATTTAAAATCTCATAGAATTTCTAAGTTTTTTTATAGAACTTAAGTAAATGCATAAAATGCTATAACAGCTGTGAAAGCCTTTGAAATGTTAAAATGTTAAAATAAAAGGATGGATTTATTTGGTGAATTTTGAATGCAAGCTCACTAAGTAACATGCCTTGCCAGAACAGGTTTAACTAAGCACAACGGAGAGGGTAGAACACAGGAGAGGAGCCTGTAATAACTATTGATACTATTTGCACGGAGGGAGAAGTGTGGTGCTTTCTGATGACATTTAGCATATATTTTTATACTTAGGGTATAAGGTGTTTGACTAGATGCATAATAGATGTATGAGCTACATGAACTAAGCTACTGAATGTTATGTTGAAGGATGGTTTCAGTCTGGTGATAGAGACCATGATAGGCCACCAAAGGAGCAAGTGGTCCTTCTATATCACAGGATTCTGTATCCGCATACAGAGGACTTTCTTGGAATAATCAGAGATGAGGGAGGCATCGAAGTTTGCTCTTGCTACACAATGGAATACTACGCAGCTGTTAGGAAAACGAAGTTATGAAATGTGTCTATAAATGGATGGACATGGAGAGGATCATGCTGAGTGAAATTAGCTAGATGGAAAAGGACGGATATAAAATGACTGTATTTTTTTGCGGGATATAAAAAAAAAAGCATGATACCAATATCCAAAGCCAGACAAAACATGGATCAGGCGTTGTCAGTGGGTAGAACCTACTGCAAATGTGTGTGAGTCTGAGGTTAGGCAATACAGAGAAAGGAACAGTGTACATGAGTATTGTGAATTATTGTAAATGATAATACCAGCATAGAACTGAGCATTGAAATTAGGCAAAAGGATATACATGATAACTTCTAACTGTATGTATTGCAAGCCACAATGTGTAAGAGAGAGAGAGAGAGAGAGAGAGAGAGAGAGAGAGAGAGAGAGAGAGAGTAGAGAGAGAGAGAAAGAGAAGGGGAAATCATGGGACATTGGTGGTGGGAAATGGGCACTGGTGGAGGGATGGGTGCTGGAACACTCACTGTATGACTGAAACCCAAATACAAACACTTTTTTCCTAGTCGGAATGCTTTATTTCGAGCAGCCAGCTGCCCCACATCTATGGCTCCACGTGCTCTGCTCATTCCTGAGGTTTTCTGCGTTGCTTTCAGCACTCACTCCCGCTTCAGCTCCATCTCTGCCAGACTCGGCCTCTCCTCTGCGCTCGGCGTCTTGCCGTTCTCCCTCGCTCTTCACACTCTCCCGGCACTGGACCCCAATGTGGCAGCGACTCCGCAGCCAAATATGAACACTTTTGAAACTGTATAACTCACAGTGGTATAATAAAAAAAAATAACCAAAAAAAGTTTGCTCTTCTTTATCAAGGCCCTGTAAGACGCTCTCAGACACGGGGCAGAGCTGCTCCCTTGCTCTCCCTGTGCCCCGCTCATGAGGCGCCCGGGAGGCATGGCGGGTTCTAGCCCTGGCCTGACACCCCAGCAGAGCCTCACAACAAGCCAGATGACCCCCAGATAGTGATAGTGATCAAGGCCCTGTTTACTTCCCTCTCGTCACAACTCCACCCAGCAGACCAGACTATCACAGCCCGGCTTGCACGGCTGCTAGCGGCCATGCGGTTCATCAATAAATGCTTTATTTAGAGGTAACTACAAGAGTATGCCACCCGCACGGCAAGCCTGGCAAGCTGCTCGTGTCGTATTTGATATGCCAAATACCAGTAACATTTATATTAGGTCATTCCCATGACCTAATATAATGGTTTGAGGCTCTTTATGTTCCTGGAGCAAGCGGGGATGCCTTTGGGTTCTACAAGCATGAGACAGGACATATGGAGATATTACTGGTGCCTGCTCTGGCAAATAGATGATCAACGGGAAGATCGTGATAGTGATCAAGGCCCTGTTTACTCTGATTTCAGCTTCCACTCTATAGAAAGTTTAAATACATTTTTATTGGTTTGAAGAGTCTAAATGGTTTCTAAGAAGTGAATAACTTTAGACACTGGCATTACTCTGTGGACGGGGGAAGATCTCACAAAAACCAAGCTGAAGCTCTGATGTCCAGTCGAGGGCGGCAGCTCCATCCTGGCTGCTACACTGTTTTTCTGGAGTTCTAGGCCAACACATTTGTTTCGGCTTTTTTAGATTCGATTTTCATAGGCTTTTCTGACTTCCCCTTAAAATCATAGAGCAGGACTGATCTTAACCTCTTCTTGGTTCTGTACAATTCTTTCTACCACTGATTAGTTGTTGCTAACTAGTCTATTGAATTAAGCCACCTGGGCATCCAATTCAACTCCATTCCACTCCATGGCAGCATTTCACATCAGCAGGGAGGGAAAGGCCCTGCCCATTGTTCAGGCTCACTGCCACGTGAGTATCCCTACTACAATGGAAATATGCCACTTGCACAGTTACAACACTACGAAAGTATCTTATGGAAGCAAGAACTGAATTAGAACACGGGGTATGCCCAGGAGAGATATAATACAGGGCTTAAAGCACAATCTTGGCAAGTGTCTAACCTTGTTGGCTCAATGCCTGAGACCACAGGGTACAGCACTTGGTCTCCCTGAGCACCACAGGGTACAGGCCACAGAGCCCTAAGCACCAATGACAGGTTTGTGTAATTCCCATTGCATCGAACAGCCAGACTGACTGACTGAGACCTACCAGAAGGGTACATAGGCCCCCTGGGAACTGCCTGGAGACACCCGGCCAAAAGAAAACAGAAACAGAAACATAGGGTAGGGCTTGTGGATAGTTTCCTCTTCTCAAGTGCACACAGAGGATACAAACATCAGATGGCGGTAGGAGCTGTAGCAGCTGTACCCTCAGGCAGGGAGAGAGTCTGCCTCCATCGGAATTACACGGCAGAGTTACTGACCTGAGGTTCCAATTTTAAGCCTTCTGATAAGGGGTCACTTTTATGTGAACCTCCTAAATTATATATCTTTACAGTCCCATAATGTTGTACTTAAGCACACAAATTACAACATGTAGGATGAGCAGAATAAAGAAAATTACAGAAACCCCAAAATTCCTCAAGGTCATCGGGTTCATGGTCCTATTTCTGTAGTCTATAAGGAAGCAATCCTAGGTCTGGGGAGATGGCGCAAAGGGTTGGAGCAGAAACTTTGCATGAGGGAGGTCAGGTGAGATCTCCAGCTGGGCCAGGGCTCCCAAGAACAGCCAGGAAATACCTCCTGAGCACTAAACTGAGAGCAGGCTCGACTGGAGCTCTCTCTCTCTCTCTCTCTCTCTCTCTCTCTCTCTCTCTATATATATATATATATATATATATATATATATATATATATATATATATATATACAATTAGCAATCCAAGATAGTTTTGCTATTACCTAGGCACAAGTTTGTTTTACTTTTTTGTTTTAAATTTTGTAGTGTGATAGATGTTTAACTATATTGTGGTCATGACTTTGCAAGGTACACAATCATCACATTATTATACCGAAACCGATAGTATACATTAACTTAAGATATTTATAATACCTCAATTTGAAAAAAAAAATCCCTAAAAAATCCTTGCAGACACCTTTCTTATTTTAGCATTTTTACTTTTTGTGCACTTACATACATATTTATCTATGAGGATACTCATTATATATATAAAATGAGTCTCCTTAAACATAAAGAGTGCAGCTAGTGGAGTTCCCAGTGATCATTATTTAGCAATAAGATGTGTTAAGATTAAAGAATAGTCTGTTTTTAGGGGAGGAGAGTTTTTAAAAAATTTTTTGATTTTTGGCAGGGCTTACTCCTAGATATGTAGACGGGGATCATTCCCGGCAGAGCTCAGGCAAGCATAAGAGCCCAGGTCAGCTGTGTGCGAGACAAACGCTCCCTTTGCTGTACCAGCTCTTCAGCCATGGAATAAGGCATTTTTAGATTCATTATACTGCATATTAACAAAGTATGTATACGTAAATAGTTTTTATATTCATGGAAGCGAGAATCATATCTTGCTTACTGAGATGTCATTATGTTTATTTGGTTACTAAAAGTCTCTAAAGAAAAAGTGGATCTGAAAATTCTTGTATAAGCATCAATCTTTAAAACACAAAATTCCCAAAGGAATTTAATTTTCAAATAAAGGCCAAGGAAAATCTTCCCTTAATGTTTGGAATATACTATTTGGAAATGACAATTAGTATTAGACATGGGATTAGGGCTTTTAAAAATATTAACATTGCAACTAACAAAATACTTCTTTAGGAATTATGATTTAAAATATGTTAAGAGTACTAGAGAGCTAGCAAGAATTTGGTAGCTAAAGTTCTAGTTCTTGTTGAATCTTTCTTTTTGGACTCCACTGACATGCAATGATTTCTAACTGGTTCAGAAAATGATCTAATAAATCTACCTTAAGGCATTTGCTTATATTTAAATAAAATAAAGTGCTGTAGCAGTATGAACTAGAATTTTTTTAGACTTCAAGGCAAAAAAACATCAGAAAACTGCATTGCTGATAGACTATAAAAATACCATACAATAAATCTGTGCTAGAGAGTGATGAAAACATTCATTTACTATTTCACAAGTGCTTAAGGAGTGCTTGCAGAGTGCCAGATGCTATTTTCAGCTCTGAAAGTGTGAGAGAAGGAAACCATCCTCTACCTGGTGCGCATCAGCTCTCAGATTTTATGTTAGGTCTTTTCTCATGTGAGATCTAATGTCCTTTAAGCAAAAAAAATCTTTGAACTGGGTCTACATCTTAATTCCAATGATTATCACCGCTCAAAGAGGTTGAGGAGTTGCTCAAGGTTGTGGAATGAGTTAAGAAATGAGGTAGAACGGGGGGCCGGAGCGATAGCCCAGCGAGTAGGGCGTTTGCCTTGCATGCAGCAGGCCCATGCCGGCATCCCATATGGTCCCCCGAGCACCGCCAGGAGTGACTCCTAAGTGCAGAGCCAGGAGAAACCTCTGAGCATTGCTGGGTGTGGCCCAAAAAGAAAAAAAAAAAAAAAAAAAAAAAAAGAAATGAAGTAGAACTGAGACCACCCAAATATAAAAGATACAATTTGTTGCCACTGCATGCATGCATGCATGTATAGATAGGGTTGTTGTTGTGTGTGTGTGTTTGTGTAGTTTGGATTGTTGTGCTGTGACAGTTAGGAAGTGGGATCACGTTCACTTGTTTAACTGTTGGTTAAAACAAGTCTGGTTGAGTTTTTTATTTTTTTGTATCTTTCACTTAGGTCCAATAAGCCTCGAGCAACCTGGAGGTAAAGGCAACACTCAAAGGCCTTTATCTGTCTCCACTGGGTAGGACCAGTGAAGAAACACCACAGCTGGTTTTGCTATCTTGGAGGCAGGGGCTGGTACAAGTGGAAAAATTTCCTTTTATAGTAGTGAAGGCAAGTAGCTTTAAAATTCTATATAGATAAGAAAAACATTTTTATTGTTTCAAGATGAAGTGATGGAGAGAAATAAAATTGCTAACAGGCAAGTAAATGGATGAAATTCTAAAGGAGGGGGGAAAAAGGTACCTAGCAAAAAAGCTGACTGTGGCACAAGTAAGAAATTTCTCAGACAGATACTAAAAGGACTGGAAAGGGAAGAGAATATTATTATCACACTCTATAGCTCCTGGCATTAAAATAATGGAATAAAATAGCGATAAGGTGTCAACACATTACCATACAATTGCTGACAAGAAAGTCAAATACCCTTGCAAGCTTTATGTAAATTACATTATGACCTGATTTTCTTCTCCAGCAGAATATAGTTATGCTGGTGACTATCTACACAGGCAAAATGATGTGGAAAACTAAGTAGATTCTATGGATTATTAAAGCCCTCAAAACAAAAGATTTGCTAAAAAGCTTTCTGGTTTGAATCATCAACCTGAAAAAGATAAGATCACTTGAGGACAGATGAAAGACCTCTCTGTGTTTGCACAGACATTCTGCAGACCCAGTTTCCAGCTTCCCACTGGAGGGGTGAGTCTCCATTAAGGAGCACATTCAGAGCTTCTGCTCCTGGGGCTAAGTGCTAATGCTATTCTGTCACAGCTTCCTTTCAAATTCTGATTTCAGAATTATGAATGAGCTGGAATTCTCTTCTTTGGCACCAAATTATAGCTGAGCTTTAGAAAAGGAACTGTTGAAATTTTATTACAACTCATTTCCTATTGTAAAATTACAGCATCTTCTTGGGAAAGAGATGCCACAAAAAACACAGTTCAAAAGGAGGTTTAAGTCCAGAAACATTTTTCTTTTCGGGCTCTCTTGGGACACTGGCTCTGTTACAGACCTCATAGAACTTTTAATCTCAAGTTTTTTTAAAAGACATTTATAGGAATGAAGCGAGATAATATGAAACTACTGCAAAACGTAGAATATGAAGATATAAGGAGTGTTTGAGGGTTGCGGCTGGAGACCTTTCAGGATGCTGCAGGACTCCAGGAGTAAGGCTGTGATGGCTACTGAGTTTTTAATGTCCCTTGCCTTTAGTTGAGGGGGAAGCACAAAAATCCTTTTAGGGCTGGGGTGGGGATTTTTGAGGTAGAGAGCAGCAGTGCAGGAAGGACAGCTCATGGTCTTCCTTAGACCCCAGCCAGCAAATCCCGAGGGCTGGAAACCAAACCCACTCTGAATTCTGACATCCTTCTCCGCAGCTTCTCTTATAGAAAGACCTGCTGAGACCCCACACCAGGTGAGATCTGAAGCCCAGAGGACCCACCAGGCCTATCTGAGAACAGGCCTCCCAGACTTCATGGATTGTGATTCTTCCATTTAATCGCTTTCCCTCCTAGCTTGGAGACACAGGGCTCTCCTGAGCCACCAGCCTTGGGGAGCTTTCTCCCCTCACAGAAAGATAATGATTCCCGCGACACCTGAAATCTAGTTATATTCTAACATTAGTAATTTCCCACATTTTCCACGGCAATCTAGTTATTACCTTGCATAGATCAACATATTTCTTAAGCTCCCTCCTCCCAGCACTTTTCTTTTGGTAGACAAGAAAAAGCAACAGCCCTAGTACCTAAGTGGATCATCGGTTGCACACTCTCATTCTAAGCTCCGATTTCTCCTTCAAAAATGTAAAAATGTGGGGCTGGGTGATAGCCCAGCGGGTAGGGGCGTTTGCCTTGCACGTGGCGCCTATGCCGGTCTGGGTTCGATCACCAGCATCCCATATGGTCCCCTGAGCACCGCCAGGAGTAATTCCTGAGTGCAGAGCCAGGAGTAACCCCTGAGCATTGCCGGGTGTGACCCAAAAAAAAAAAAAAAAAAGAAAGAAAAAGTAAAAATGTTCCCATTTAGATGACATCAAGTCATTCTATATTAGTGCAACCTATTATTCTATTTTGGAGGAAACCTAATAATACATAATAAAAGAAAAAGCAACATGTGGTTGGGAATCTGGTGCTAGAACATCAATATATTTCATTACTTCTGTCACTTCACTTTGGAGTTTTCTAAAGAAACGTAGTTCTTGCTTTCTACTAGACTGATGAATAACTCAATACTGCAAAGGGATCAGAGCTCAAAAGCTCAGATTCTGAAATCAGAGCAGCTGGATTTAAATTCTCGCTTCACCATATGACTCTGGGTGATTTGGCCAAACCATGGATTTCCTGTGAAAATATGGAGAGAGTCAATCTCTGGAGAAAAACTAATGATGGGATCTGTCTATGGAAGGGTCAGAGCAAATATTTTAGGCTTTAGGGGTCGATATCTGTCTCACAAGTTCTCAGATCTTCGACTGGGGAGAGAGAACGGACTGCTGACTACTGTGCACGCTTGCACGCTAGTAGGCCTGGTTTGGGAGCCCAGTTTCAATTGCTGCCTTGAATGTTCCCCCAGGACCACCAGGTGTGATCCCCAAGCACGGAGCTGATAGTTGTACCTGGTGTGGTCGAAAAAATACAAAATAAAAAAGGGAAAAAAAATAACACTTTGCTGTACTGCAGTACATGAAAGAAGCCCAGGTAACACACAGGCCTGGGGTAAAAAACTGTATTTTCAACAAAATAGATAGCTTATGAATTTGTTCGGTTCCCAGTGCTCTGGAATACCCTTTAAAATCCCTACGGAACTTGCCCTGCAAGTGGGTGGCGCAGGTTGGATTCCCGCCATCCCTGCAGGATCCAGAGTTCTCCAGGAGTGATCTCTGGGTGCAGTGGTGGGGGTAAGATCTGAGCATTGTCAGGCTGATCCCCACGACACAAAAGCAAACACACAAAAATACCACTTTTTTTCTGTCTGGTTTGCACAGTGCTAACATACACTTAGCATTCAAATCATTATCCCTGTTACTTCCGGCGTATACAGCATTCTATTACTCTAAGACTAAAATTCATAAACTCATTCTTATTACAACATACTATAAAATCAGGGAGAACATTAATATGAATTTCAGAAAATTTTGTTCATTTCCTAGAAGAAAAGGAAACAGCAAATAAAAGTCACGTCGCAAGCACTTATATATGCGTACAAGTATGCAGTGCCCAGAGGGAATGGCACCGACTAGTTCAGAGCGTCCACAATGCCTGCAGCCTTGCGCTCACGCTGTCACCTGGCATGAGAAGAGCAGAAACAGAATGACAACCTACTAGCCCGGTCCCAGCGGAAATTTTCCTCCTGTGACATCAATCTCATTATTTCAATAATTAATATAGGCTAGTGTTTGCAGGTAGAAGTAAATGGATAAATAACCTGGAAACATAATTAACAGTGTACTTTCAGCCAACAGCAAATATGTTGAAAGTTTTCTCCAGGTATGTCCAGATTTAGCCATCTGTTAGTGTGTTTATCCAGCACAATGTGCAACAATTATTCCAACAATTGTTGCAAAGAGTCAAACGCCCCATGCTAAATTACCTAGCTTTACTTTCTGCTTGAGTATGAGTTGGGCTTGGTCAACCATAAGCAAATTATTTGCTGAAATTGGCAAGGAGTTCAGACTCCCTTGGTTCCCTGCTCCCTCTCCCACTTTCCAGCACAAGCAGCGATCCCCTGAATCAAGAAGTGGCTGGCTCAATGGCAAGTGGTTGGTCTGACATAGGCCTTATTTCTAGGCATTCGGTCTGGATTTCAGATTTTTAGTTTCTACTGCCTGCTCAGATAATTTTTTAAAGGTACTTTGGCTGCTCACATTGCATCCCAAGACTCAAATTTTGTTGATGTCAAAATGTGCTCAGTTCAACTTTGTATCAATGAATCTTAATCAACAAATACTTAATCAATGAGTTGGAACTTATTCTTTGCCAGTTCTAAAGTCATTACTTGTGACCATCTAATAAACTGTGGATATGTGCCCAACTTCATTAAACCTACCTTCTAATAACTGTTCCAGAACAGCATGACAAGTTAAAATTTCTGTCTCCTGGCTTCCAGCAAAGTGCTTAGAATTGGGTCTCACAAGTCACGTAGAACCAGGGTTGGAAAATGAACCAATGGCAGTATCTAACTTACATAGGACTCCTGCATGAAACAGGCGAATTGAGAGCCTATCAAAGTGACTGACTTACAGCTACTCCAAGAACACTAACATCTATGCAAGCTGTCATCGTTTCCTGGAGACAGCAAAGATTTCAAAGAAAGAACCCAAATTTTCTAGAGGTGTATTGGGCTCACATTAATCCTGTAATGTAAACTTGCAAACTAAGAGATTCATGAAAAGGCTCAATGCACAAGCATTCCATGAGTACCTGCTGGGTGCTGAGTGACCCAGATACAAGAATAAGAAATGATGACAGGTGCCTGCGTTCACAGAACTGAAGGTCAGGGCTGCAGGTAGACAAAAAGTTGAAACAGAGACAAACACAGATCAGACACATCTGACTGCACCTGAACTACCCCAAGAGACTCAATCTTGAGATCAATTATGGGAACTAAGCAGTTAGCCAGGGAATGCCCAGAACTAGCCACACCAACTGTGGACTGGAGAGACACGGGCTCGTAACACAGGCAGATGATCCCGATGGCCGTTTAAAATGCACCAGGGAGGTCCAAAGAGAGGCGAATCTCCACTGCCAACCCTCAGAGTGCCATCTCCTCCAGGGCAGACCCCAAGTGCTCACAGTCACATGGCTTTTTCTTTACTCTAAGCACCGCCAACCCTCTTCAAGGTGTGGCTTGTGTCAAAGGTTCTGAGGATCTCACTGACATAAATTAGTTTCACTAACCTCAGAAAGCAAAGCTGAGACTAACCTCTACGAATCACATCGACGGCTCTATGTATAAAATTAAAACAGAAGCAAAAAAAAAAAAAACAACAACTGAGATGTAGGAATTGCACCTAGGATTTTTGTGTTTTAAAAAACATCGAGACTACTTCAGAAGTGCTCTCTCCTGACTCTCCTGAAATGAGGAGATTCCTTACCTGTGCAAGTGCTGAGCCCTGCTCAAGAAGCCCTCAGCAGCCTCAGAGAACCACCAGTGTTTTCCAGGAAAGGGACACTGTCTTTCTTGTCGTTTTTGTTTTTGTTCTTTTTTATTTTGGGGGGCATGTGATACACACAGTGTCCCACTATCATGGGCTGTTGTGTGCTACGTTTCTCTTGTGTCAAAGACCCCCTTCTTTCTGGTAGCGTTGGGTTATCAGAATAATTCAAGAGGCCCAGAAACCTCCTTTAGTATAGTGAAAACTCTTTTCACAGAACCACAGGGGAAGATTAGGTAAGCTCGTGTACCAAGTGAGAGTGAGGTTGACTTCCATCCTAGTCACCAAACCCACTGATTTTTACCTCCAGGCAGCAGTGAGAGCGGCGCATGCCACCTTCAGAACTGCCCCACAGAGATCTATGCGTTCACGTAGGGATTGACTGCACACACATCACTGTGGTCGCCTTGGAAGCCACATGTGGAGAAGGGAGAAGCCCCGGGCTCACCCCTCCGAATTTCATACTCCCAAGGCATGGAATTTAGTTTGCTGCTTAGTAAGGCAGAAGAAAATAATTTCAAATAGACTTAAGTCACTGAATATTGAGAACAGTTAGGCAGGCTTTCTTCCTGTTTCACCTTGCTGCCTTGGTGGACTGTTAGCCAGGGAAGGGAAGTGTTCCAGCACTGAGTTGTGTCCCAGCACATTAGTTTATTTTAATGCATATGAATAAACATATTTGTGCCTAATTCACTTTAAAAACCCCTCTCAGTACTGTAGAAACTATCCTGAGGTTTCAGAGCACTCTGATACCTCCTACACATTGAAATCTATTTTTGGTTTCCAACAATTGTTGTTCTGTCAGAAAGCAGGCTATGTTTCTAGGTCTTTCCATTGTTTGAAAGGATTGCAGGATCCAAAATGAAAAAAAAAAGAAACAAAACAAAAAAATCATCTCTGTTAGCCAAAGTCAAGGGCTTTATGTAAATAGATACTGTAGGAACTGAACTGTGACTTTAAAGGTATACAGGGTTCAGCTTACAGACAGCGCCCCCCCATGAAGTTACCTAATTTATATGGCCTATTGCCCATATTTTTTAGTGAAAAACAAAATACTCAGAGCCTCCCCAGATATCAATCTTCTCTAAGGTGGTACTCAAAGCACCACCTAATCACACATGAGGCTACAACCATCCCAGAATCCCCCAGTGACCCCTCTGGGGTGCAGCATTGCCCACCTGAGGAACATACTGTGGTCAGAATCATTGGGATTGTAACTCTGATAGGTATGATCCATCTATTATGCAAAAGAAACTGAGAAAGTCTCCAAAGTTTAAGACAAATTTGGGATTTAGATAGACACATCCAGGATTCATGAACGGGAAATCTAGAGAGCACAATAGTTACTGACCTTGTTTGAAGGGCCTGAGATAAGAAGTTATTTGTGTTGCTATAACTTAGTAGCCGATCTATGGAAATAGAGAGGTTTCCACAGATTTGAAATGAACATTACTACTCTTTGTATGGAAGCGCAAAGGCATGAAAATCAAAGATCCAAGAGGAATCAAGAAAAAAGGATGTGGGGGGTCTTAAAGGCGTCACTTACCCCTGTTGTCTGACAAATACCCCCAAAGGATTCCACTAACGGGTGAGGTGATTGTCCCTTAAGAAGAGCGGCACTGCCTCTCAGAGTTCAGAGTTCCCTCAACAGCCTAAAACCCCAGGGATAGAAAAAATTTTAAGTGAAACTTTTTTAGGAGTAGGGCAAATTGCTGGATACCTCAAAGCCTATTCCACAGGTGGGATGATCATTTGATTAATTCAAACAGCAATGTCTTGTTAATTGCTTAGTTCAGTTCAACTTTGGCCAAGGATGGTTTACAATATGGCAAAAGACCATCTTTGCATATATGTAAACCAATACCCAACCTTCACTTCAGTGCTTTCCAGTGTGTTTTACTTTGCTAAACTGTAGGAAGGTCGGCATAATAATATACATAAAGCCACCCATTACAGTGGGGGCTATATTATAAAGGATACAGTAATAGATCTGTCATTATTAAGGAAAATATGCATACTATGAAATACAGACAGTTTGTTTAAAGTATAAATCATGAGTGGTATAAATGTAACATGCACTAAATAGGTATCTGTTGAATAAAACCACAATCGTAACTGAGTTTAAGCTATAAAAGCAGGACTCAATCAGTTGATTTTTTTTTTATTTTGGTCACATGTGACTGTGCTCAGGACTTACTCCTGTATCTGCACGCAGATATCACTCTTGGTGGGCTCTGGGGACCGTAGGTGGTGCTGTGATAAAACCTGGTTGCTGAGTGCAAGACAAGCACCCTACCTGCTGTACTATGGGTCTGGCTTCCCAGGAAACAAATAATTTCTGTATCCTACCTATTGTGGGTAGTAAAGGCGATGGTTCCTGAGCAGTGTGAGATGAACCATACCATTCACTCGCTGCGATTTTATTGGTGATGCTTAGAAGAAGGAGGCGGGTGCAAAGATCATTACAAGCAATACAGTATCTGTAACCAGCCCCGCCAGGCAAAAAGGGCACTGAAGGACACTTGCTAATAAGGATAATTAAACATGACTTGATAACAACCCAAAGTCCTGCTGATTATGGCAGCAGAGTAGATAAAGAACAAAACTTATCCTCTGAAAAAAAGATTGAACATTATAATAACACTGTCTTCCAACAGCTGAGGCTCTGAGAGAAAATACCACACCTGTTCAGAATATATACCACCTGATATTGAACCAGAGCAGAATATCTCAACTGTTCACAAAACAAGAGGTTTTCTTTTTTTATGTAGCCCTTAGTTGCTATCAGAAACTGGCAACCTGTGTTTGGCACAGAATTTAAATAGAGATGCTAATCAAATGCAGGGGAGATAATGACTCCCTTGTAAAGAATTGCTTTACTTTGTTTTCTTTCTAATCAGTTAGCACTCAGGAAACTTTCTCTTGGCAGGAAGAATGGGAAGCTTGGCTAAGAACCCATCAGCTCTAAGCTAAGGTGTATAGCTTGGGACCAGCTACTCCAGCTCTGTTCTTACTTATAATAAGGGTCGTTGCCTCACATCCTGACAACCACCTATATGGACCTCTGAAAGCAGCATCCCTTAAAGCAGGCCATTATTTGGGATTGTGAAGCTGAGACATCAAGTAGGACATTGCCTGACCATGATATAATCTCCATGCACAGCTTGAGTTACATGCATGCACCATAAAACATCAGCTATGTGGATTAAAACTCACTAGGACTTGTGTAGAATTTATGATGGCACTGATTTCATTCCTCAAGAATACTCATTTTTTTAACTTTTTAACTTTATTTAAACCCGGAATTTTTCACAATACAGCTGTTAGAAAGATTCATCGTTCAACACCAATCCCAACACCAGTGTGCACCCCCCACCAGAGACCCTCATTTCCTACCCACCCCCTATCCCCATGCCTGTTCCCTTAGCTGGCACTAATTATATTGACCATTACAGGCCATATAGGAGAATGGTATTGATAAAGTCATGACTCTTTTCTGGGTTGTTATGTGCTATTCTGATCGATTTCTGTTCTTGTATTCACTTTCCAGTTTCTTACATAGTAGGTAGGTAGAGCCTGGCAAGCTACCCGTGTTGTATTTGATATGCCAAATACCAGTAACAATTACAGACCTCATTCCAGAATGGATTGAGGCTCTTTATGTTCCTGGAGCAAGCAGATGCCCTTGGGCTCTACTAGCATGAGACAGGACATATGGAGATGTTACTGGTGCCCGCTCGAGCAAATAGATGAGCGGGAAGACAGTGATACAGTGATACAGTGATACATAGTAGGTACAAGTCAATCCCAGACCCACCACCACAGCACCTACGGACAACACATAATTCAAATTTTTCACAACCTCTGTTTGAGCCTGTCCTAAGCATACCCTGAATAATCTATTCTATACTGCTTGTCAGAGCTAATTCTCTAAATCACGATTGATGAATATATTTCTAGACGGAAGTCTGTGGAGATTATTAACTCTCTATTGTGCCATTTGAGCCCACTGTATAGGAAATTATCTATATGCTTCTAGAGACCACACATCATGTGTGATTTGTGTGACCCATAATGAATTCTATGAAATCTGATGGGGTACCTGGTACATCAGTATCCCAGACTTTGAGGAAGAGCTGGCAGCAGCTCTTCCCAGCATCGGTGTCCCTGGATCATGACCAATGGCCGGCAGCAGTTCTGGGTGGACCCATCAGGCCTTCAGAAGGGGATGGAGATGGGTGAAGGGGCCCAGCTCCACAGAAGCTCGATGTGTTTAGCCACTGAGACCCGCATACCTAGGCTTTAAATTGGCTTCTCTCTTGGGTGGGGCTCTGACAAGCTGTGGAGTCTGGACATTGAAAATGGCTACAATTGTGATGCATGAGTTTTTCTGGCTTCTGAGGCTCTATTGGGGTAGCAGGCAAAGGCCTGAACATGCCCCACCCCTGCAGGACACCTCATGGTCACTCTAGCCTGGGAGAGCTGGCAGCAGTTCTTTCGTGCATCTGAGTCCCTGGATCAAGACTGCTCTTGTAAGAAGGTATTTTTTTTTATGAAAGCGATTGTTTTTTTTTTTTTTAAGCATAAGCCTTATTCCATGTTGCTAAAATCTAATGCATGCTCAAGCAAAAAATATTTTGAAAGAAAGTCAGGTTGGGCCGGAGCGATATTCCAGCGGGTAGGGAGTTTGCCTTGCACGCGGCTGGCCCTTGCTGGCCCGGGTTCAGTCCCCGGCATCCCATATGGTCCCCCAGCACCACCAGGAGTAATTCCTGAGTGCAGAGCCAGGAGAAACCCCTGAGCATTGCCGGGTGTAACCCCCTGCCCAAAAAAAAAAGCAAAAAAAAAAAATAAATAAAAGAAAGTCAGGTTGAGTTATGAAAATATAGTTACAAAACTGAACCTTTCTGAAACTGAAAATGAGTTTTAAGACTTAAAACGTTTATATATTACTTAGAAAATGGTAAGTACTTGGACTAAATTGAGTTTGGTAGAAAGGTCATTGGAGCAAAAGAGGTAGTACAGTACAGACCTGGCTGGTTCCTCAACACCCCAAATGGTCTCTTGAGCCCCAGTGGAATGAGCACACAGTTAGAAGTAAGCCCGGAGCACTGCCCAGTGTGCCCCAACAGCAAAATAAAGATAGATAAAATTTTTAATTAAAAATTATGAAATCCACTCAAAACTTACAAAAAGGATTTGATGAATTATGCTGAAGAATTTATTCAGAACACAGGAAACACAATAAAAAGTGTTGGTAATGAGAGCAATGTGGGGCTGGCCCAAGAATAAACAAATTAACAAATAAATATTTAGCGAAGATTCTAGAATTCGTCCCACAGACATACACACCCTAGATAACCACCGGCTACAAATGAGTGACTGAAATGAGGTGAAGAAAGTCTTTGTAGTGAACAGTACTGGATTTCTAAGAGAGACATAAAAAAATAAACCCATTTTTATCATTTATGAGATAAATCATCTATGACAGATTGGTTACAGACTTAATATGACAAAAAATACATGATTCAAAAGGATAATATGGAGAATTTGGCCATGGCTAATTTCATTTCATGTCTACATAGGCTAGACAAAATTTTCTAAATAGTATATTGATACACTAATAGTATAACATTTGATTAATTAGGCCTCATTAAAATAAATTCTTCTCATTATAATACACCATTAAGATAGGTTTCAAGCCATAGAATAAGAGAACATATTTATAGAACATTCAGCTGAGAAAGAATTGATTATTTATAATATATATGGACCATCTAAAATTGATAAGAAAAAAGAAAACTCAATAGAATTGCTCAGTAGAGCTCTCAATTATTCCTTTAATAACGTACTCAACAGAGAACTCAATAAAACTAATAGATCAACAGACTGAACAGAAATTTTCCATAGAAGATATCAAAGCAACACCACCAGAAGAAATGTCTGAACTAAATCATGATACTGATATGATTAGAGCAGCCACAATGTTAAAAGAGAAGTTTCCAATGCCGATGCATAACAGTTGGCATTTTCATACGCAGTGGCGCTGAGAAGAGGGGCAGAGTTGTATAATTACAGGGGAACTGGCAGGGTCTGTACTAAAGCAACATAGACAAGTGTCCTAGCAGCTAAAAATGTAAGCCTTGTGTACACAAGTAGGACTTCACTGAAACACATGAAAATAAATGTTCACAGAAGCTTTACTTGAATTCTGGACAAAATTCATTGTACTACATTTGAATTTCGGACAACGTTCAAGTGCAAATGTAGGAGCAATGAATAAATAAAACGTGGCCAACTCACAATGCTATACTATTAGCAACGACCAAAAAACCCTATAAATATCATGAATGAATCTCATAGACAATGACGTTCAATGGAGCCAGACACACACACACACACACACACACACACACACACACACACACACACACACAAAACCCTGACCATGTGATGTTCATCTTTAGAATAAAATCTGCAAAGAGATAATGTTAATCTATGGAGAAAAAAATTATGAAAGAAATAAAAACGGACTTTTTTTTTCGTCTTTCTGGATCATTCCCTGTGATTCTCATGGTTTACCCTCGCTCTGCACTCAGGTATTACTCCTAGCAATTCTCAGGGAACCATACGGAATGCCAGGGATTGAACCCAGGTCAGCCACGTAGACGGCAAATGCCTAACCCACTACACTTTGACCCCAAACACTGGCAATTTTTGGCAGAGAGCATAATTACAGAAGATATAAGCAAACTTCTAGTGCACTAAAAATATTTTTTTCTTTATGAATAAGGGCTACAAATTGTGGAAGACTTTCGCTTGTAGATGGAATATAGGAAAACTTGAGTCGATTTTTTTGTATCCTAGTATCAAGAGCAAGGAAGAAATTACCAAATCACAGATTTGTGTAGTGTGTGTGGTTCTAAGGATCAAACTTAGGGTTTCATACATGTGTGGCATGTGCTCTACCACTGAGCATATCCTGTAGTAATTATACATGCTTGAGACCTTCAGGGAATATAATGGTTCTAACTGTACCAAAGGAACAAAAATAAAGAAGTTCTGAGCAAACACACAAACACAAGCTCTGAACAAACACACAAACCCAGAAAGTCTTTCTAGGAGAAAGAATACTCTGGGTGTTTTTACCGCTGAAACAGAGAGGGAACTGTGTCATCAAAGAGAAGTAAAAATGACCCAGACTTCCAAAGGAGCCAAGAGCTGCTCTGGGTGGACAGGTTGGATGGTTTTGCATTCTAGGAGATACTGGACTCATCACCAACTCTTTCTGATAGCCCTTTAGTAGCAGGTGAGGGCACATGCCAAAGATTGGATATAAGATCACCGAGCTGTCAGGCTAAGGAACAAGTTAGGATCTGATTACTTCCACACAGCAGTAGGAGTAAGAATCCATAGACAGCACCATCAGATTCTGGCAGAAGGGTGACAGTTCTAACAAGATAAGGTGTTAGAGGCAATGCATGTATTTCATGAGCCATTTTAGAGGTAGCAGAGACAGAACTCTGATGCAGCATTCATATTTGATTTTGCTGTTATGAAGTAAAAAATTAGAGCAAATAAATAAGCCATTATGTAATTTTGTCACATTTCCTTTAATGAGAACTGCAAATGAAATCGTCACAAGGGTCAAAGATGGACAGAGCCTCTTGATCTAGACTATAATTCCATCAGAGTACCAAGAGGCTGCAAGATGATGCCACAGGAAGAGACCTGTTACAAACAGAGAAATCAACCACAGAGGACAATACAGAGAAAGCTCCAGAAAAATCTTTGCACTGCTGGGGAATTGGGTAGGAGGAGACACATTTATGCCCACAAGTTTACCTGGGGACTCACGACAACTTCAGCGGTCAGAAAAAGATGATTTATGTTGGAGATTTTAAACTTGCAAATATGTAAGTCTTACCACTTGAGCTCAAGCATCAATCTAAGTGGATAAGGTCAATAAAGGAAGATAAACGTTCCTAAAATCACAGCAAGAAATGTCGTTTTAAAACAATTTCTTAAAGGAATTGGTGCAAAAGGAGACAAAACCAGCCCAGGTGACATGCCAGGTGCTGCTCCAGACCCACACGCTGGGGTCTGTCTTGGTTCTTGTCTCCGGATCTCCCAAGCTAAGCAAACCCACTGCCGCTTCTATTGGTTACTATTTTACTGAAGTTCATTGGCTTGGGTTTTTGTTTATGCTTACAAAATCCTGCACAATGACAAGAAAAGTGAAATGCTGAAAGTAGATTTATGAGAAAATGGGATCAATATACATCTGCTTCAGCATAGCTCAGGAACGTGAAAGGACAGATTAATTAGGATTAAGCTAAACATAAATTTTAACATCTAAAGACATTTATAAGCAAGAAACCCTAGGGTATATTTATAGAGCCACTTTAATTAGTCAGTATTCAAAACAGCTTTACACATGAGTTAAGTTTTCAACAAATCTGAAATGCATGTCTTATAAGGGAGAGAGTTAAGGTATTGTAAATAAATCCTGGAATTTAGGAATCAGAAAACAGAGTGTTGAGTCTGGCTCTGCCAGTTACAAACTCCGAGCAAATCATGCAACTTGTCTGCATATAGAAAATCTCAAACTCTAATGGGCTGTTCCTGGGATTAAGCACAGTATGTTTTTATGTGCATTCACAGAGTAAAACAAAAAAAGTAATATATTGTTTCTTCATAGGAGTAAGGTAATGACAGAGAGAAAACAACATCATTATAAAACTGCATCTACCGCTGTTTGTCCTACTACGTAAATTGTACAGTCAGGTTTCATTTTATAGCTTTAAAATATTGCTCACCTGGTCTTCTTCTCCTCCACCTTCTTCATCGTATTTTAAAATATTATCTCTTACATCATCTTCTGGATCAATTAAAAGTTGCTTGGCCTGACGTTCTTTATCCCGTCGTTTCATCCAAACCACAAACATCAGAACAAGGACTAAGCAGGAAAAAGTTAAAGAAAAATAACACAAAATATTTAAAATGCCATAAATTAAAAAAATTAACTATCTAATCTCAGTGTCAAACACTTATGGTGTGCGGTTCAAAAGCTGTTAAAACATCTTCTTTTATTAATTTTCAGACACAGGAATAGCAACAGGACATTGGTAAGAGCACTGGGGTTCGAGTCTGAAGACCTGAGTTCTAGTTACTTTCTCTGGAATTGAACTCACTGGGAGACTGTTCTCCGTTTTCTCAATTGCAAGTGGAGACAATAATTATTTATGTATTTCACTTTGACTGGCTAGGAAATACAATAATTTTATGTAATGATTTGTAAATCTACAGAGTATACATAAAATTGTTACAGGTTATTAAACTGCTGTTTCATTCAAGATGATCAGTCATCATTATAGTTGCCAAATTAGTGAAAAAAACAGCATTTCTCAAAAAAGGGTGGTGTATGCCAAGATGATTTAAGTAGTAAATTGGATCTTGAAGACATATGACTTTGAACAGCCAGTGTTTTTCTACTGCATTACTGGGCATTACCTTTCATATTAAACTTCATTTTTAGGTAAGTAGGCTAAGGGGATTGTTTGAACACTGAAATAACATTAGAATTTCATGGTTTATACTTTAGTGCCAGGTCTAGAACCATAATTTTTCTGAAGGGTTGATGTTAAAATCAGTACAATTCATTTTTCTTCAAAATGTTTTCATCACTTCTCCATGCCATAATCCATCATATCTAATTCTTTCTTGATAAGGTTGGCACATATATCACATTTTAGCTGAAACTGAAACATATCCCTAAGTGCACATCTAGGAACACATCTCGCTAAAATCTGGGATATCAGTTTACATCCTGAAGCAAAAGATTTAATGACTCCTATTTGAGCACATTTTTATTATTGGCCATAAAAGTAAATATCCTCCTTTGAAAGCCAGATACATGATCTCATTAGCCATTATTCCAGGGCTAAAGCTAGCAAGTGGATTATTAGTATAACATGCAGGTTTCAAATTATAATCAGAGTAGTCTCCACACAGGAAGTAAAAAATGTTCAGGCTTCTATAGTAATTGCTTAGAATAAAGGACAGAATTCTAAATGACCAGAACACTTGTAAATGGAGAAAACATAAAAGAAATGGCCAACATTTTCAAGAAAGTGATTGGTGCATAGCATGATCACGAAATAAAGTAAGTCCTGCTGCTATTCAACAATGAAACACAGGGCCCAGGCCATTTATTCTTTTAACCTGCATGCTCAGAAGTGGTTCTTAAAGCACTTTCTAGTGGTTAATTTCTTGCATTCCATTGAACCAAAGATTGCAAACGATCTCAACAAGGAGCAATTCCTTAATCTAGACTTGCTCTAAAGATAGACAATTTGTTGAGCTGTGTAACTGTTTCTATTATCAAATGTGCTGGATAAAGTACAACCTCTCCCTATTTTACACAACCCTTCACAAACAAATACCTGATCCTTGTGTGGCTCCTGCAAGTTGCTGACTGTGCTTTACAGTGAAGGGAAAAGCGGAAAAGCAATATACTTGTTTTCATGAATCATCAACTACACGCCATAAATCAATGGAAAGAGTAAGGTAAATACCCAGATTAGAGGAGCAGCATTTTTCTATGTAAAGAGTTTGTTCGGTCTCCCCACGCCGTGGGAGAAGAGGAACTGAGCATGGAAGAGCTTTGCTGGTTGGATCTGTTGCAGAATTGGGAGTGTGTAAAACAATGTTCAATGTTTATAAAACTGGCCAAAATGAGTACTGTGTAGAAGCAGCTACTTTTGCTAAATAACCTAGAAGCAAAAAAAGAATTACTTGCTAAGACATAATGAAAGTACTTACTGAGAAGAATGATGATGCAAAGTAGAATGGCAATGATGGCACCGGTGCCAAGCCCTGCACCCACAATTCTATCTACGTCTGTGCAGTCCCGTTGGAGTCACACTGACAAACCTTCACGCGGAGGATGGAAGTATTTGTCTTAGGAGGATTACCCGAATCGGTGATTGTGATGGGAAGTTCATATATACCAGCCTCAAGGAATTTGATTTTTAAATTCAGTTGAGCAAAATCGCCTGAAAAAATAGCTTGATGGTTATTATGAAATACGGTGATTAACACATACTCTTCTCAAGAATTGCCTAATTTTATATAGAAAGAATACCGAATTGCAAACTTTTTGCTATTTGAAATTCTTTTTACTTTATGTGATTTTAATATTGTATTTAAATTTTAGGACTCTTTTAAATCATATTTAATGAGATGGTAAAGCACCTAGAATTAACTTTTCACACCAGATTCAAAACCTCTCAACTGCGTATATTAAAATAACCCATTCTTACCGTTAAGCCTTGTGATGGTCCAATTTCTCTTAATAGTCACTGGAGATGAAGGAAGTTCAAAACCAAATGGTCCAGCATTCGGATCAATGTCATAATCAAGTGCTGTGATGTTAATTGAATTGGGGTCTGGAGTTTCACAAGTCTCTGCCTCTTGAGGTAACACTTGAGGGCATTGTCATTAATATCAAGCAAATAGATTTGCAGTGTTCCTGTTCCACTCATTGGAGGAATTCCTTAAAATGAACAAAAATCACAAACACATGTTGAACTATCCTCTCCGTGAGTCTCAATTACAGGAAAATTCTCAAAAGCGTCTAGCATTCTTGTCCTCCTCACTGTGTAACCTTGGAAAACTCTAGTTGCCATAGCACCTAAGCAGACTGTTTTAGGGCTGTTTCAGGCCACTTCTTCTATTCTGGGATGTCTTCAAGGTGGTCGCTTTGTAGTAGGGAGTAGGCAGTGTGACAATGCGTGCCCATGCGGGAGTGTTCCAAGTTTTTGGCCCTTGCTGTCAATTACTCTTCACCCTGTATACCACCCCCAAAAAGGGACTGCAGGGAATATAAGAGAAGCAGAACACCAGCTTGTGATCTCCTGAACCCTAGGCTCAGCAGGAGAACAAAGACAAAAGCATGAAAGAACATGAGAATGCCTATGAAATATTGAAAGGCTCTACAGAATGTAACGTAAACCCATAGACTCACTGAGGGAAAAAGACCACACAGAAGAGAAATCATTTGTCCATCAACCAAATAATCTCCTTGAGGAGTGTTTGACTGTTTTACATTATTATTATGATGTAAAGCATTTTCATTTAAAACGGTAAAATGAATTGTAATTACATGATAATTATTTTGAGTCTAAACATATGAATACAGATTTAAACAAACAGAAGCGTCTGCCTCTGTAAATTTCTTAAAGTTTCCCAGACAAGTCGTGGGGGGCTGCTACCAAAACACCGTGATGTCTAACCCCGGACCTGGTTCATTTCACTATAAAACATTTCTACCGCTTGTGATAATGTGTTCGGTTCTACCGTGAACATATATTCATTTATATAATTTTGGTACAGTCACCACACCCTGTGCTACTTGGAACTACTTTTTACTTCTGGCTCTGTGCTTAGGGTTCACGCCCGAAGTTCTGGGGGACCATATGAGGTGCTAGAGTTGAAATGGGGTTCAGCCACATACAAAGCAAAGACATAACCCCTGTTCTTTTTGTACTCTCTGGGACTTATAATTTATTCATCTATGATTTGGATTTTGGATTACAACTGGCAGTGCTTAGGACTTACTGCTGACTCTGTGTTCAGAGATTCCTTCTGGCATACTTGGGGAAACACATGCTATATTCCACCAGGGTTAATGCAGTCAACGTATGCGTCTAAATGCTGTACTATATCTTTGGCCCCCTCTTAAAAAAAAATTATATATATATATATATCACTGTCACTGTACACTGTATCACTGTCTTCCCGCTCATCATCGATTTGCTCAAGTGGGCACCAGTAACATCTCCATATGTCCTGTCTCATGCTAGTAGAGCCCAAGGGCATCTGCTTGCTCCAGGAACATAAAGAGCCTCAATCCATTCCAGAAGAGGTCTATAATTGTTACTGGTATTTGGCATATCAAATACAACACGGGTAGCTTGCCAGGCTCTGCCGTGCAGGTAGCGTACTCTTGTTTTCCTTGGAAAACCTGAACAAAATGAGTGAGAACCCACATATATATATATATATATATATATATATATATATATATATATATATAAAACAGAAGAATCGTTCTATGTATGAATATAATATATCATTTTAAGTGGCATAATTTAAATACATTAACATATTCTATAGCCATAAAAGAAGTATTTATAAAAAAAAGCTGCATATTATAAACCCAGAAGTTTAAGTAATCTTCCCAAGACATGCTACTTAAGCTACTTAAAAGGTACTCACACATTCTTCTAAGGGGCGAACTAGAAGGAAAATTTATGGAACTCTCTGAAGAATACAGGTAAAATTCACACAGATCTGAGAGCCATAACAGTGGAAGGCAGAGTGACTGTTCCAAAAAAGACTAGTCTTTACATACCACCATAACCAGGACAAGAGGTAGCTTGAGAACCTTTCACCTCTATTATCAAATTTAACATTATTTGCTCATAAAAATAGAACAGGCAAAAAGCAAACACAATTTATCAATACTGAAACTAAGACATAAAAAGCCTCAGAGCTTGACTATTCATTAAGGAGCAAAACTGAGACTCCAGATCCAGCCTGTCCTTTAAAGACAAGTACATGCTGTGCAATCCAGCTAGACTCTCAACCACTCTTTCTTTTCAAACAGAAAATCACCTACCCTGGTGAAATCAAATCTGGGTACAACTCACATATGCACATACATGCATGTTTCTACCTGTATGACTTTAGAGCTTGTATATATAAACACAATGGCTTTATTTACAGTTCTTTGTGTTTCACTGCGGAGCACCATCTACCCCTGACACGCGGCAGGAGAGCGGGAAACAGACCTGAGAGTTGCTTGCTCTGATGTGCAATGGCAGAATTCCACCCGCTTTCCACATGACATAGTTTTACATAAGAAAGGATAATAAATAATGCTTCGGCCTTGTCATCACATAGATTTACAACAGATAACGGTTCACTGAATTTTATTATATTGGATATGAAAGGTTCATTGAAGCTGTTACAACCAAGAGTGTTGATAAGAAACATTTGTCAAACTGCCTATCTCAAAACTATTTTCAAGTAGTATGACAAGTCAGTTTTAAAACTCTTAACACATAATAGAAGCATTTAATGGGATACTCGTGTCAGGTATTGTTTTATTAAAACCTTTATTTGTACAAGCCATTTTATTTTCACTAATATGCCATGGGCTAGATACATACTGAAAACATCATTCCTTTTTTAATTTTTTAAGGAAAAAGATTTAAGACACTGCTGCCAATTACACTTACAAAGTTGTAGAGGAGGTGTGTGGACCCACGGCTTTAGTAGAACAGAACCTGCACTTGTAAACACATGTTTGGCGAGTGTCAAGAAACCAGACTAGCCAACTGCAGGTTTACACAGTCACTTTGATCTTGAAGTGGTAGCAGCTTAAGTCAGCAATTTAGACTCAGCAGAAAAAGTAGAAGGTAGAAGGTGCTGAAACACTCCCCAAAACTGTACCCTAAAATATTTCCTAGCATATGGCAGGATAGAGATAATTAGAAAGAGGAAAAATGCTAGACACAGATCAACCCACGGCAGCAAAGACAATATAGACAAAATACAAATCTAGGTGCCAAATGTGCTCCCAGTGGCGGCTCTGCTGGGTGTGTGCTAGTACTGACACTGGATTATACACCCATGCAAGCACAGCACGTAGTGTGTGACACCATAGCATGAGTGTGAACCCTTAGAAGCACATGCGTGAGCAGCATAGAGAGCCTTGGTGAACCAACTGGCGTGAGCACTGTATCAAAAATGTGCAACTCCTGACAAGCACATTTGTGTGAACACTGCAACCATAGGTGAGCACCACAGTCAGGTATGTGGTCATAACTACCAAATGTGTGTGTAACTGTTGGACAGCACAACACAGGGTGCAGAGAGAGGGGATGAAAAAGTTGATTATTAAAACAATACTCTGTAGGCATGAAGAAACAGAAGAGCAGGTAGGTTACTTGTCTTCCATGCAGCTGACATGGGGTCAATGTCTGGCACATCACATGGTACTCGACACCCCTCTAGAACACAGAGCCAGGAAGAAGCCCTGAGCACTTCCAGGTGTGGTCCCAACCCTTCAAATAAACAAACTATTGCAAAAACAATATTCTGTGCCAGTGAGGATGGTGTCAACCCGCAGTTGTACCAGAGCTGAAAAGTCACATGAGCATGTAATAACCACAAGAAACTATAATGGAAGGTATGCAGATATTGGGAATATTCATTGCAGAGGGAAAATGTATGTCTTTGACAGACCAATGAAAACTGAAAATAGAAGCTGGAGTCTTAGAGTAATAAAGGTAAGTTTTCTAGGCAACTGAATCCTTAAGGGAGTCTTGTTTTTGATAATATACAGTAACCATATCAAATTACATACCATTGTCAGAAGCAAGGAAAGTAGCATTATATATATTGTTTTTCACATTTGGTGATTCTCTGTCCAAAACAGCAATTGTAGTTATTTGCCCATTCACAGGATCTATTTTTAGCCAGTTTGCAGGATCAGATAATTTTGTGTATCTACAAAACGGAAGCACATTGGGTTTAATTTTTTACATAAAAGCTTTGAAAAAATAAAGCAGAAATTCCAGGTTTAATCCCAGATGCAACCAGCTCATTAATGTGCGCTTTTTGCAAATGCGATGAAAAGCACAGCTTTAACATGGAAACGTGTTTCTGCAGCAGTTGTGAATTTCGGGAACATGGAGGCTGTGTATGAGTGGGGAATGGAGGAAACAGCAGATAGATAATGTTCGAGAAATACTATCAGGAGCTACAGTAAATGTGACAGATCTCATTGTAAGCTCTTGTCTAGTTCCTGTTTTAAGCTCTTACTTAGTCCAAGTGATAGCAAGAGTGCAGATAAAATAGCTCACATATACTATTTTTATGGGGGCATGCGTCTTGGGACTATAGTGACTGTATATTCCTGGCTCTTTGCTCAGGAATCACTCTTGATGGGTCTCAGGATAATATGTGGCGCTAAGGATGGGAACCTGTACTATCTCTGCAGTCGCTCAAATATACTTTCTAAATAAGCACTAGTCCTAATAAGTAGGATTTAAGTGAACAATTAGGAAATGTACTTTTTATAACTTAATACTCCTATAATATTTTCCACCTTTATCATGGTGAAGAGGTTATAACCATATTCCTATTAGGAACTTTCATATTAAAACAAACCTCCAATCTTTACTGTTTAGGGGAAAATCCCACAGTCTCTCTGACACAAATTTATTTGTATGAATACATTTATTATATTAAATGTATTTTTTTAAATTTGGGAAGCCTTGTTACCGATACTAAAATTGGAAAAAAAAGGCTTTATTATTCAGGTAAGATGTTCAACCTGCTATTTAACTATCTTGATTTAAACACAAAAGAGAAATGGAAAAGATACAGTTATCTTTTAGCAGCAACTCTAGAAGAATTTAAATAAAATATGAGCTAATTAAAAACATTACCATCACCAGAAATGGATAATAGTTGAGTTGGGTATGCTTTGCCAACCATGTACTCCCTCATCAGGAAGAGTAAATTAGATTTTGCTGAGGTTGGAAATCTTTACTGATGTTTTTTTAAATCCTATAATTACTGTACAGGTTAGGGATAAAAATAATTAGCTCTTACATCTTATTTTTGGCATGAGTTTTCTTCCTGATGTGCAGAGAAAAAATGAACATTACTAGCTTCTAAGTGCCCTATATATTCACAGAAGAATTATTTTTGTATTTTTTGGTATAAAACCCGAGGGTAAATTATAATTAATTTTTTAAAAGTGGGGGGGGCAGAAAAGTACAGCAAAGATATTTTGAGCAAGCTATTTTCCAGAAAATACGCTTAATCTACTGAGGGGGAAACGCTATCAGATAAGCATAATACCATGGAGATAGTTCTTAGTGGTGAAGCTAATGTCAAGCACCAGTGAAGCCCTAAATTCTCTCCATTGCACTGCACGCCTGCCCCTCAGAGGGGCGCTGGTGGGCTCTGAGCACTGTTCTCCAGTCGTTCACTCTGGAGTTCAATGGATATGGGAATAGGACCCCAGTTCACACCCCCTACTAATGCACAGCATGGAATAAAATATAAATTTCCATAGAAAGCATGTGATACCTACCGAATATTTTGCTGCATATACCGATCTGGGTCCTGAGCAGTAAATGTTGTTAACATGGTACCAGCAAGAAGGCCTTCTTCTTGGCGAATGCTCTTGGGATTTGGAGCAAAATAAGGGTTTTCGTTCACATCAATAACTGTGACAGACACTGTTGCAGTGGATTGAGGTGGGTGCTGAATACCCTTGGCTAATGGCACTTGATTCTCTGCAGCAACAGTCAGGATAAACATCCTGTTGGTTTCAAAGTCAATTGGCTGGAAGGAAAAAAAGAAACGTATTTTCAGGAAGTCAGAATATATGCATTTTCTGCAGTTTACTCTTCTACTAACCCCATTTTCAAAACATTAATTTTTCATTCACTACACAATAGTTTCTTTCAAATTTCTGGAGAACATGTGTCAGTATGGCCAAGAGTTAAAATATTTATCACAATTTAGCCTGCTGATATAAGATATTTATAAATCTAGTGTACCTTGAAGGTTTACGTTCATAAGATAATGCATTCTGCTATGGCCCTGACTCCATTTATTAGCTGCATCTGATTATTCTGAAGATCAGCACCGCTGACCCAAAAGAACACACCTAAAAGGGAATTCTTTTGCTTTGATTAGTTACAAGACATAACCAGTGAAAAGTGGTGACCATACTTCTAAGTATTTTAATGAGCAGAAGCTTATTTATCCTTCACAACAATGCTAGGATTGAGCTACTGTTAACAGTGCTTCCCGGAGGCAGAACACAAGGCTGAGAAGGGCTAAACAACTTGCCACGGTCATATCAAGACCACGGGCAAAGCTGAGGGGCGAACATGCTTGTGCTCTTGGGTCTATGCTCATAATCACTATGCTGTTTCTTTGGAGGACTTCCAGTCTTCTCTTTCTGGTGGAGATTTTGCCTCTGAACTCACGCACAGAGAAGTCTCAGCAACTACCTACACAAGTGCATCTTCCTATGAAGGCTAACAGTTTGGAGCTCACTTACAAACTGGGTGTGTTGGGATAGGAAGAGAGGGGAGAGGAACGGGTGTGACTTAAAGAGCTCTAACTAGGGCAGACACTGGAGACAGGTGTGGTGCTGCAAAGATGTGCATGAAAAACCATCATAATAGCCTATTACAGCCCGGCTCATCGAGATCCACCCTCCTGCAGTCTTTTTTTCATCCGGCTCAGGTATGCTGATCCAGAGACAGACATGGGACGGAGCTGTTACTGGTTCTCCCTGTGCCCAGCCGCTCGTGAGGTGCCGGGAGGGATGGCAGTTTCTAGCCCTGGCCGGCCACCCCAGCAGAGCCTTGCAACAAGCCAGACGACCCCCACTCCATGAGGGCCTCATTTTCCACATCCGGACTTCCCCCTGGTCAGAACTCCACCCAGCAGAAGAGCCTATCTATCACAGCCCGGGTCACACAGCTGTTTCATCAATAAATGCTGGATTTTGAGATGACTACAAGAGTATGTTACCCACACGGCAGAGCCTGGCAAGCTACCCGTGTCGTATTTGATATGCCAAATACCAGTTACAATTATAGACCTCATTCCCATGACCTGATGGAATGGTTTGAGGCTCTTTATGTTCCTGGAGCAAGCAGGTGCCCTTGGGCCCTACTTGCATGAGACAGGTCATATGGAGATGTTACTGGTGCCTGCTCGAGCAAATCGATGATGAACAGGGACAGTAAGACAGTGATACAGTGAATAGCATTGTAAACTACAGGATCTCAATGATTAAATCCAAAATATATAAAGAGCTCTCAATACAGAATGCATTTTTTAATACTTGAACTTTCCTTTGTTTCTAGTATTCATTTTTTTTTAATTAAGAATGCAAATACCCACTTTTCAACAAGTCTTTTAAAACAGCAACATATATTCAAAACCTTTTAGAAGTACAGGCCCCTCTTCTGGCTTGTTGCCACTTACTTCGTGATCCTTATTGTGTGCCCTAGGTTAAGCATAACCCACTAGAATAGGAGTTGTGGGGCATCACTTGTCTGAAAAACCAACCGGGGATTCTCAGTTTCTGATGTTATACATTGTTGCAGGACACCTAAAAGCCTAAAAGCCTCTGCATCTGCCCTGGATTGCCTCAGGCAGGTCACTTCATAGATAGGGGGTAGTCTGAATGTGGCAGTTTATCTGACCATGTATTCTGTACTGGCTGGTATAAATATTCTCTCATGCTACCACAATCATCATGGGACTAGCTAGATCCTACCAGCATATTTGCCTGGCCACGTTGGATCTCTAAGTAATTAGACCAGAGAGAAATGCTGTTTGCCTCCAAACAACCAAGCATGGCTCCCCTGATAACTCAAAGGCAACTAAAATACAAAACTACCACGAAGTAGGCGAGACCTTGTGAAGGCTTGGAGAAATATTTAACTGGCATTAGTATAGTCTTTGGTACAGAGGCATGCCATCTCAGAAACTCCCTTCTCTACCCTATGAAGGCATTTCCAGGCAGATCTTGGCTCGAGACATTTTTCTCCCAGCACCTCAAAGGTGAGGTGCTGGGAGAAATTACCTGAGGGCATTTGACCCTCCCTGCCAGAGGAAGTTACATTTAGCTTATAGCTCCTCCCAGCTCTGCTAGGAGGCTTTGAATTAGCTCTGAGTTCTAGTAAACAGCCAGATGGTCTCCTGAAGTTGCCACATTTCTATAGAGCTGTTTTCCTGCTTTCATCTCTAGATAGACCAGCCCAAAATGGGCTGGGCTAGGAAGTTTGGGCGGATTTCTAGCTATAAAATAAGCTGCAAGAAGAAGCCCCCTCCCCCTTTTTTTTTTTTTTCAGCTTCCCTTGGCATTTTGCTTCTCTGTCCTCTCCATTCTCTGTTGGGCCTCAACACGTGGTGGCAGCCATCTTGGCCTACACGTGGCTGGAGCCTAGCTGGGAACCCAGAGTCCGGAGGTTTTCCCTGCTCTTGGAATGTATATCGGAACCTGTGGTAGTAAAGCCCTTTTAAAACTACATCGATTCCTGAGTTTTCATCCATTCCCACCGGCTTCGGAGGTAGAAGGGAACTCGCTTCCAGGCACTGTTGGGGGCCCCAGAAGCTTCCCTGACAATACATCACTAATGTATCAACTATGTTGACAATTTACAGTGTTGAGGGCAGTTCTCTCTTCAGTTTCTTAAAACCATTCAAACCCGTTTTAAAACAATCACATTGCAGTGACCATGTGATACGATTTATTTTGTCATCAACTTCAGCATAAACTAAAAGCTAATAAATACAACTTTACAGATGTCAGTTCCTGGTGTTTGCAAAAATGGAAACAAAAGTCCTAAGATTTAACATATGTATGTGTATATGTTGGGCGTAGGGGTCAGGCGGGAGCAATATATTGGTCACTGAAACAAGAGCGAGATGACCAGAACTGCACTTACTTTTACCACGGTGACTAAGCCGTCATTGCTGTTCGGGTCTGTCTGGATGGCAAAGCGGCCAGTGGGGTCTCCACCACTGATCCTGTACACGGCATTCCATGCTGGTGTATGAGGCTGATCCTTATCCGTAACAGTTAGATTTGCAACTATGACATCTACTCTGTTCTCAGGAACTTCACCATAGAACTGCAAGGAAGACAAAACTTAGTCCGAGGAGCACTGTGGACCCCTGAAGGACACTGTGTTTTGATGACCATACCGCCCTGATTTTATTGCCCCATTAAATCTTTATTATCTACACTAAAAGAAGAGATTGGTAATACATGTAATCACAGCATTTATGTTGGACTTTAAGAAATACTGTAACTTTACGAGCAGTAAATTTTCCCCCAAATTATGTTACAGTTTCATTAATATTAAAATTGAGCTTTCATTAGCAAGTGCGGGCAGATTAATGGGGGGTCAGAGGATATTTTTCTGTCTGAGGAAGCAGTTCTACTCAAGACATAATCACATGCAGACAAAGTCTCCTATGTTGGTCTTGTGCTTGAATATTTTTATTACAAATTGTGCAATATATTATATTCCTATATATCTAATATAATGCACATTCTCCTTATAGAATTATACACAAATTATTAAGTACATTTACTGTAACAGTATTGAGTCATTTAAAGGATTTCTTCTAGGCAGCATATTTTTAACAGTTTTATCAGTGGACTGGGGAGACAATGAGAAAAGAAATTACTTTGGGAGTCTTATTTAAAATCCTGGTGACAAAATACGTCTAAGTCAGCAGTCACTCCACAATTAGGTTAATCGAGTTCCACCTCTATTTAACACATTAATTATTCATGAAAAAAATTCTCCGTAACGGACCTCAGACCTGAGGATCTCAGAGTGACAGTTTGTACTTACTGTCATGGCAGTAAACTCGGGGGATTGTCATTGACATCTGTCACGGTGATGACAGCCGTGGCTGTGTTTGAAAGGCCGTATGTGGGATTGCCTTCCATATCTGTAGCTTGAATTATTAATGTATACTGTTGCACTTTCTAAAAAGACATAAAGATAACAACTTAAATGAAACTAATTCCTCAAGAAGACATAACAGTTGTTCTGTAAATGGCTTTTTATTACACACCAAGAGCACAGAGTCATTCATTCTGATTAACATGACTTGAGATTTCCCAAGTGGAGTTTACTTTTACTTGTGAGGCACAGGTCTGGTTCTTGTCTGGAGAGATTTAACTGTATATATTCACCTCTACTCATGGAAAGGAACACATTGGAGGTGTGCAAAATTCACAGCCTAGCTGGAATTTCCATCTTCTTTCAACCTTTCCCTTCTTCCTGACTTCACAACAAGCCGTTTGGTTTACACTTATTTAATCATATGTTTCTTTCTGCCAGCTTTAGGGTACTATAGACTGCACAGACTTTTAAGAGGATGAAGAAAGCATAGAACATTCATAAAATATACACTCATATATTATCACACGTGAACTTTCTATTTTTTATAGGGTTGCTCCATTTTTCTCCCAGTTCCATTAGTATATACTACACAACTCTACAGGGGAGATATATTCTTAAATATAGCCAGAACCTAATTAAAGAGCTAATGTTTAAAACCTCTCACTCAGAATATAGTTATTTAGTAGTTGCATGCTCCGTAGATTGCTATTTGGGCATAACAAGTTCTGAGTACAGACTTATAATGAGGGACACGTGTGTAGATCACAATTAGAAAGAAGGCATTATCATTTTCAAATTCAATACTGAAGTTTATAAGGAGATGTAAAAATAACCTGTAAAGTATCTAAGAGAAAAAATATTGCAATTGCTTGAGATGTCTGCAGCACTAGCTGACGTCTTAAAAATTAGGAAAATGAATGTCTAAATTCAATTAAATGAATGAATGAACTAAATTCAATTAAAAAAGACCTGTGAAGATTAACACAGATAAGAAAAATAGAGATCATATCATTAAAGTTAAAACATTCTGAACAGCAAAACGATTTTTCATACAAAAATAAACTGTCACTGCAGAGTGTGTCTCCCCTGGTTCTAAATATAGCTAACATTATGAATGACCACTCTTAAGAGATTTCTGGAACTTGGCGAGAACAGACACAAATTGCAGCTTTTGACTTAGTTGTTAGTGGGAAGTGCAAGGAAAGAGAAAGAAGTGGGAGGGAAAACAAAACTCACACGTTTGAGTTTAAGTTTCTGTCCACCCAAATGCCAATCTCTAGCAGTAATTTTTATTAGGTTTTCTTTTATTAATTTTCTTACTCAGACATAAAAACAACAATTTTTGAATAAAATAAAATGAAATGAACAGTGTCTGCTGAATCATTTTAATCTATCTTAAAAAAAGAGAAAAGTTCCTATTGGTTATATGGAAATTAATGTCATTAACGCCTACTTTCCAAAGATCTTTAAATATCTTTAAAATGACCTAACCATAGTAGGACAATTTCCATTGAGTTGAAATATTGGGTTCAGTAGCAAATGCTGGAAATTTCTTATTGATCCATGATACTCCTAAGATCTTTAAGTTACAGAAGAACATTGTTATTTCTAAAATACAGTATCTCTTCAAGTAAAACAGCACTGGCTTCTGTAAAGAAAAAAGTGTGTACTCAGACCTCCATCTCACACCATGCACAAAGGTCAATTAAAATGGATAAAATAACTTTTATCAAAGTCAATCATAAATTACGTTGCAGAAAACATAGTAAGAACCCTTCAGCATGCTGAATCTAGAGGCATCTTCAACGATTCAATAGCACTGGACAAGCAGCAATAAGCAAAGATAAATGTGGTTATACCAAATTAAAAAAGTTTCTGCACAGCAAAAGAAATGGTGACCTCCATAAATAAACTGCTCATCAACAGGGGGAAATACGTTTTTCTATAACTTATCTGATAGGTTAGTACCCAACATACATAAGGCACTATAAGTCTTAATAATATCAACAACAACAAAACCAAACAACTCCATCAAATACTGGAGAAAAGAAAGAACAGACTTGTCCTCAAAGAAAATCAAAAGATGCCCAATAATACTTGAAAAATGCTCTTGATCACTTATCATTAGAGGAATGCGAAGCAAAACATCGTGAGGTATCAAAGTAACACTGTGACAAAGGCACACATTAAAAATAACAGACTCGTGTTGGTGTGACAGTGGGGAAAGGACTCTTATTTATTGCTGATGGGAACGTTGACTAGTTCAACCTCACTGGAAAATAACATGAACATTCAAAACACAGGACTGAGCTCATATGACCAGCACCTCCACCTGTGGGCATCTACATTGAGGATCCCCAAACTCCAGCCTGATAGTGCTGGAGTGCTACTATGCTCAGTGAAGCACTGGACATAACAGCCACAACCTGGCAACAGGCTGAGTCCAAGCCCAGATGACTGAATAAAGAGACTGATATAAAAACAAAATACGATGCTATTACGGTATAAGAAGAGATGAGCTCCTGTGACTCGCTGCTTTATTCGGTGGGTTTGGAAAGTACCATGCTGTGGGAATTTAGTCAGAGGATGATCTCTCTAATATGTGGAATATAAAGAAACAAAGATAACAGATGAGAATTGGGATATACAGAACTGACCTTACCATGGCATAGGGGGGATAAAGGGAGAGAACAGAGATAGGGGTGGATGGAGCAGACACTCTGATGGAGGCGGGAAGGGTTGAATGCATAAACCCATTCGTTAGCTGTATTATAAGTCATGTGCCTCAAATAAAAACACAATACTTACTTTTTAAACAATATAACCTCTATTTTCAAATGTCTACTGGGTATTATGTTTTAATACTTAGTAAGAAATACACACAATCTAGATTTTATTTTTTAAATTGAATCACAGTGAGACACACATTACAAAGTTGTTCATGGTTGTGTTTCAGTCATATAATGTTCCAACACCCATCCATTCACCAGTGTTTATTTCCCACCCCGAGTCCCCAGTTTCCCTTCTGCCCTCTATCCCTGCCACCGCCTGCCTCTGTGGCAGGCACTTTTCTTTCTCTCTGTGTTTTAGACAACAAAACTGTTTAGAGCTTTTTGGCATCTGGTTCAGAATGAGTGACATTTTGATTCCATAAGCTTCTGATTTTCCACCTTTGCAGTCCTACATTTTACCAAGGACTTTGCTTAAAACACTTTCCTCCCTTCCTATTCCAGATGAAAGAAACTCATCTACTTGCTGCCAACAGTTCCCACTCTGTAACTCTACTCTCCACAAAGCTACCTCCTACCATTACACTTACCTGACACCTCTAGCTTTTGCATTTTTCTTCAAATGTCTATCATGAACTTATGCCATTGCATTTAAAATTATTATGCTTAGATCTGAGAAGTTTTGCCTTCTTGAAGACATTTGGAAGTATCTTAAGATGTTTTTGGTTACCAAAATTGGGGAGTACTTACTGAATCGGCTAATTATGCTATGATACACCACACAGCTTTTCACAACAAATATTTATCTTATCCAAAACATTAATTATGTCAAGGTTAAACAATTCTTCTAAAATTGTTAAGCCCTATTTTGTATTATGGAATATTGCTTCAAGTAACCTCAGAGCCAAAATCAAACTCAGTGATAACTTTTTAAAAATTTAATTTTTTACTGAATCACCTTGAGATACACAATTCCAGAGCTGTTTATGGTCAGTATTTAGTCATACACTGTTCCAACACCCATCCTCTACTATTGTGCATTTCCTATCACCAATGTCCCTCGTTTCTCTCCTACCTCCCATCACCACCAGCCTGACTCTATGGCAGGCACTCCGCCCTCTCTCTGGCATTCTGATTTTCAATAGAGATACTGAGAGTTTATAATGTTCATTTCTTTGCCTAGTTTCAGCATGCAGTTCTTAATCAGAGTGATCATTTCCAACCATGCTTGTCATAGTGGTCCCTTCTCTATATTTCAACTGCCTTCTCTACCAACACATGAGCCAGGCTCCCAACACTTGAGGCAGTGGTGCCATGAACCACTATTCCTGGCCGTTGTTTCTACAGTCCCTGGGTATTAATCTCATGTTTTTATATACCACATATAAGCACATATAAGTGTAATCACTCTGTCTGTCTCCTTCTGACTCATTTAACTCAGCATGTTACTTTCCATGTCCATCCATTTATAAGTGAATCTCATAGCTTCATTTTTTCCTAACAGCTACATATTATCAATTGTATATATATACCAGTTCTCTGATTTTGGGCACTCGGGATATTTCTAGATTCTGGCTATTGTGAACAGTGCTGCAATGAACACAGAAGTACAGATCACATTTCTGCTATGTGTTTTTGGGCCCCAGGGGTATATTCCCAGAAATGGTATTGCTGGGTCATATAAAGCTGGCAGAGCTATTTGCCTGGAAACATTTTTACCTCTACCATTCTTTTAGCTTATTTAGCTCTTTTCAGTCCATATATCTGTCTTCACCTTCTATGAACACATGTACATATACCCGTCCTCAGGGCCTTTGCTCTGCCTGTGTTTGTGTGGTTGATACAGAACATTGAACCTAAGCCCACAATTAAACATTGATTTTGAATTTGGATAAAAGAAAGGATGAGGAAAAAGCTTGTCTTGATTAGATTATAAAAATCATTTAAACATAACTTCCTGATTTATACGGCTTGCCAACATTTATTCATTAAATCATAGAGTGAGAACATAAACTAGCTATTTCCCCAAACTACAGTGATTCATAGAACATCTCAATTCTGCAATATCCTATTTCTATACCATGAGTCACTCCACACCTATGTATCTTGACACTGACTCCCATTTTAAAAACATAAATTAATTTATTATGAAAGAAGTAAATGGAAAACTAGTATCCGTTGCCATAAGTGTGTAACTATAAAAATAAACACAATATAATTCTTGTACTCTGGCCATCTCTCATTGATGAAGTAGTATCTAAAAGGCTTGTGGTCTAGATTTCCCTACAGACTTCCCGATGTGTATCAATTAAAATCATTTTGCCTATGTAATACAGTCTGAAATACCAAACTTGTGTAATGTAAATGAATGAAGAGGTGAGAACATTCAGTCACTTATTGGCAAACATGTAATAAATGTCTACTAAATGTCAGGCAATGGGATATTTACTGGGATAAAACAATGATATAAACTAAACAAATCAAAAATATTTTCTTAAACAAAAACAGAGATGGTCTTGCAGACATTAAGTTATAATAACAGATATGGATCATGGAACCAGAGGCCATAAGTGCATTCAATGCACTTGTAGTAGTTGGAAGAAGTGACACAGGAGTCTTTCTTTCGGGGTTGGGGAGGATCACAACTGGCAATGCTCAGAGGTTATTCCTGGGTCTGCACTTACCAATCACTCCTGGCAGGGTTTGGGGGACTATATGGGATGCCAGGGATTGAACCTGGGTTGGTTGAGTGCAAGGCAAGTATCCTACCTATTGTACTATCACTCCAGCCCGTAACAAGAAGTCTTTACTAGGAGCATTTTAGCAAGTCTAGAGGTAGAAAAACATACAAGAGGAATTTCCTGCATAAATGGAGAAGAAAACTTACAACAAAGCAAATTAGGAGTGGACTGATGGCAAGGTATGATGACGGAAAGGCGGTTATGAGCTCGGGAAGCCCAATAAGGAGGCAACTGTCACATGAAATAGTCAATTTGTTTTACTGGATTAAGGAACAAACAGTTAATACTACTATTGTAATTTAGGATGCATAGATTTATAAGCCTGTTCATTTTTTTAAGTTTTAAGATTTGTAATGGTTCCGACACTACCTATGCTATAAACTTGTGGCATGAAATATTTCTAAATGTTAACTATATGCCGACATTAATTGAAAAGCTTTAAATAACTGGATGAGGAAATACAATGGTTTAAAGGAAAAAGGTTGCCTCTATCAGCAACCTCAAAGTATGGGGGGGAAGAAAACAAGGAAGGGCTTGGGGGTGAGGTGAGGCAGGGTAAGAGTTAAGGTACATCAGTGGTTTTAAGAAATGATAGAACTAGATATTCAGACCATGAGTCAACAACACTGAAATCATGGGACCCAAACTTCAATAGCCAAACTTCAAAGGTGCTATCTGGGGGAGGGAGTGGGGCAGAGGGGGGAAAATGGGAAGACTGGCAGAGGGAAGTTGGCACTGGTGATGGGATCGATATTGGGCTTTGTCGTCTAAAACACAACCAGGAGTAAGCTTGTGACTATGAATAACTTTGTAAGTCACAGGGCTCTAATAAATAATCTATAGAAAAAAAAGAGAAAGCTTTGAAAAGAAAAGAACATACGTTTATTGAGATAGAGCACAACCAAAACAGCAGGCACTATGTGAAACATTGGCATGACTCAAAATAGTTTTCAAAATAATGAAATATGCGGGCCGGAGCAATAGCACAGCGGTAGGGTGTTTGCCTTGCAAGCAGCTGACCTGGGTTCAATCCCCGGCATCCCATATGGTCCCCTGAATACAACCGGGAATAATTCCTGAGTGCAGAGCCAGGAGGAACCCCTGAGCATCACCAGGTGTGACCCAAAAAAGAAAAAAAAAGAAATATGCAAGGTTTCTTCTTTCCAAAGTTTATAAATTTTTATTTTATTGTTTGGATGCTAGGGACTGAACCCAGGCCTGTTGGTGCAAGGAATATGCCATATCAGCAGAACTATTACTAAGGTCTCTTTTTTAAATTTTTGAAATTATACTTTATATATAATGGTAAACCCTAAATATATGTATTGCAAGCCACAATGTGCAAGATGCAGGAGAAAGGGGAGAAAGGGAGAGAGAGAAGAGAGAAAGAGAGAGAGAGAGAGAGAGAGAGAGAGAGAGAGAGAGAGAGAAGAGACAAAGTGCTTGCCTAGAGGCAGGTTGGGGAGGAGGAGGGTATTGAGGACATTGGTGGTGGGAAATGGGCACTGGTGGAGGGACGGGTGCTGGAACACTGTAGGACGCAAAGCTAGCCATGAAGAGTTTTGTAATTGTTTTTCTCACAGTGGTGCAATAAAAATTAATTAGGAAAAGACTTTACATGTGAGGAAAACTATGGTTAAGGAGTCAAAGGACCCTCTGCACTGTCACAGGAGTCAGTGCCAAGATTTAAATCCAGATCTCTGATTTTGGAGTCTGCATCATTCACTGTCTCACTATTTTAGAGCATTTTAAGAAGGCCAGAATTAAGAGAAGTGTTTCTCATGGTCAGTTCTACTGTTCAAGAAAGGAGACATCCACGACATTGGCAACTATCGCCCCATCTGTCTGTTGTCTGTCATCTACAAGCTGTTCACTCAAGTTATCCTGAATAGGATTGGCAGAAAATTAGATAAAGGACAACTATGTGAACAAGCTGGCTTCCGAAAAGGATTCAGCACAATCGATCATATCTACACGGTAACCAAGCTCATTGAAGTTTGTAGGGAGTTCAAGATTCTGCTCTGTCTTACGCTCATTGGTTTAAAGAACGCCTTTGATTCTGTGGAGACTGAAGTGGTCATCGAAGTCCTAGCCAAACAGGGCGTTAAAACCCAGTACATAAAGATCCTTCGTGAGCTGTATTACAGATTCACCACCAGGATCTCACCATTCTACAAAGAAGTGATTATCGATATCAAAAGAGGGGTTCGACAAGGTGATACCATTTCATCAAAACTCTTCAGCGACACCCTCGAGAACATCATGCGACAATTAGAATGGGAAGGAATGGGAGTGAAGGTAGATGGTCGGCAACTACATCATCTCCGCTTCCTGATGACGTTGTTCTAATAACACCAAACATTAGCCAAGCGGCACAAATGCTGGCTGACTTTGACCAAGAATATGGAAAGATAGGTCTACAGCTGAATCTCAGCAAAACTATGTTCATGAAAAATGAACTAGCCCCAGAGACCCCATTCACTCTCAATGGAACAGACATCTCTGAATGCAGCAGTTATGTGTACCTAGGTCAAGAACTCAACATGATGAACGACCTAAAACCTGAGCTGCGCAGGAGGAAGAGAGCGGCATGAATGCCTTCAAAGGCATCGAAGAAATAGCTAAAAAGACAAAGAACCTCGGGCTCTGTGCACATCTCTTCAACTCCACTGTTCTCCCTGCATTAACATACGCCTCAGAGACTTTGGCCCTATGAAAGCAGGATGAGAATGCTAGTCGGTCTTCCAAAGAGGAATCGAAAGAGCTATGCTTGGAATATCAAGACTCACACAAGTGAAAGAAGGAATCCAGAGTTCCGACCTCTGTCGCTGTTCCAGATTCAGGGACGCTGTCTCGTTTGCCAAGAGAAAATCAGATGGGCTGGACATGTAATGCAATTTGGAGATGACCGCTGGACTAGAGCCATTACCAACTGGATCCCACAGGATGTCAAAAGATCACGTGGCCGCCCACATTAAGATGGTCAGATTTTTTTCGTCAAGACCCTCTTGAAGAGAGGGTCTTTTTCCTCTCACGGAATGGTTTGAGGCTCTTCGTATTCTTGAAGCAACCAGATGCCATTGGGCTACACTGGCACGTGATAGGGTCAAGTGAAAATGTTACTGGCACACGCTAGAGCAAATCGATGAATAATGGGATGCCAAGTGATCAAGTATCTCATGGTCAGGGAAAGCATGAAGAAACCCAGAATCTGAGGTGGAGAGAAAGGAGTGAAAATTAAGTCCTAAATAGTTTTGCCCTAAAAAGGAGCTTAGTGTTGAAAAGAAATTCCAACGTGGGGATTTCTTCAGGGTTTCTGTTCATGATTTAAAAAAGGTAAAAGAGAGGAAAAGCATGAAACTTAGTGAATACTGGGAAGAAGGGAAATTTATGGTGGTGCATCTCAGCTTGAGCACATCCTATGGATGTGGACTAAAGCCGGTGCCCGGAGGAAAGAGTATGGAAGAACAGCCCTCAGAGTCAGGATTTGCCTGCTACTGTCAAATGGGGAGTATCTTCAAGAGGAAGCCTGGAGAACATGAAACATTACATTTGTATAAATCATTGCATGAGCTTATAGGCATGGAACATTGTTACATAGATGCAGAAGGCAAATAAATCCACAAGGTTAGGCTAAAGAAGCCTTTAGGGTCTGACATGCCAGGCAACAATTTCTCTCAATGCCCTGTGGATGTATGTGGTCTCTGCTTCTCAGAATATCTGCAGATTATGTGGAAACCTGTCAGTTTTGTAGGAAGGGCCCTGTATAGAAGGTGAGAAGGGTAGATCAAAACCACAGAAAGCACAACATCTTGCCAGAGAGAAGAGTCAGAGTCATAATCAAGAATTATTAGGTTTTGAAAACATGAAGTTTGATTTTTTTCTTTGACATGAGAAAAATGATGATGAGATGTGAAAGTGGTAGCGCACCCGAGCTATCACTAAGGCTGGATCTTAATGGCCACAGGGTAAAGTCATAGCTAATACTCAACCAGCACCGTGCTGAAAATATTTATCAGGCACTAATGTTTATTGAAGACTTTTGTCTTCTGTTATAGACTCACTGCAACCATCCTACAAAATACGTTACATTACGATCCCCATTTACAGAGGCGAAGTGGAGGCTTCAGGTTAATACACTTATGGTAAAAAAAAAGTCCCATAACACGCAGAAGCAAAATTCAAAGGCTTATGGGGCAGAGAGTGATTCATCAGTGATCCTGGCTGAAAGAACCTCAGGTGGGCATAGAGAAAAATAAAGGTTAATAAAAGGAGATGTGCCAGGAAAATGCCCGTCATGTAATATAGCAAGGAGTCAGGTGGAGCTTAAAATAAAACTATGGGGATATGTGGTGGGTAAAGCCAGAATAACCTAAAGACTAGATATATTGTTTAAAACCTGGAGATTAGCGGAAAATAAAAAAGCTGAACCTTAGTAAGCATTTCAATGATTAGAAATTCAACCACTTAAAGATGTCATATATCCTGGGCTAACGGCAACTGAAATGACTTTGACAGAAAGAAAACTGTGAATTCTAATAGAAATAAAAGAATCTCAAGCCTGCACGAGGCCTGGAGAAGTCAAAGTAATTTATCCCCAGCCTCAGGCAGAAATTACCATAAACCTTCTGAGATAGATACATTTTTTCCTGTTAAATGACTTTCAGAAGAGGAAGGTTTTCCATAATTTCCTCAAGTAAGTCATTGTTTTGTTTAATAATTTTACTGCCGAAAAGCTATTTCTCAACGGTATCTAATCCATGCCTCTACAGTTTCATATTCATTTCCACATTCATTTCATCAGGAGTAGGGTATATCTGCCTCTGTCCACTGCAAGAATATAGTCTGAGTTCAGACTTTCATCCTCTAAACGAAATACGATCTCTTTGGATTTTAAATATGGTTGCTTTAGTAAAGTGATAATTTTCTATGCCTCTCTTTCATCATAGAACTGTGAAGATAAATGTGATAGGAATATGTACTGTACAAAAACAAGAGGAAACCTCATTTCAGACTCAGAACCAGTGTGTGAATCAAAGAGAAATATTAAGATTCAGAGAAGAGCTCCCCTGTTTGGTCTACAGCACCTGGCACTCAATGGAATGCTGAAAGACACCCCATATTCTCATTCAAAGTAAGGCGTTCACTCATTTATTGGCATTTAGGAATAGTATTTCATACAGAGATGGAAGAGGTAAAAAATACATACATGTTCCAACATCACTGACTGAATCAGTGACATCTGGATTGTTGACACCTGAGAACTAATCAGGAAAATATAAGTGGCATGTATCTACCTCCTACATGGGGCTCTCAGTTCAGTAGTGTATAAAGGAATCTTGATTGGCTCAGATTACTTTATTATAGCACGCCCAAAACTATCTTGTGTATATAATTAATTGCAACAGTAATGCTTTCTTCAATCCAATTCAAGTGAGTGCTCCGAAGGCAAATAAAGCATCATAAGAACCAACTCCTAAAATCCTTGTCAATAATATTTATTATGATAGGCACTACGTTTCCTTTTGACATGCATAATGAAAGGTCTCATCACTATAATAACTAACTCGGCCAGAAATGCACGAAGTATGAATCTCTGTGAGTTGGTATTTGGAGAATTCAGTATAACAATTACTGCTGATGGCCAATAATGACCTTGGAGTCTGTGAGAAAATGATCAGAAAAAAAAAGAAATGGTGTAAAAATTCATGATGGCTGAAGTTTCCAGTAAAGGATTTAATGTTTGAATAAGATCATGGAGGTTTAAGATCAAGAAAATGGTACAAAACATTCCTGACAGCAGGAATTACATGCACAAAATCATGTAAGTGTATAGAGGTAAGGTGAGTTTCAGTCCACACAGTGAGATGAGCTGACCACGTGAAAATAAACAAAACAACCTTTGCATCTCAGACTTTGATATGTATACTTTCAATACAGTCAACAAGGCTTCCAATAAGATAAATGCAGTTAAGAATGCAAACCTGTCAAATCAGTCAATCTTAGTATTTGTGCATAACCAGGCTACACTCAAGGGCCACACACTTGTTAAGTGACAAACTTTAAAAGTACCCCTAATTCACGCTCATGTTTGGGCATGACTTTGGATTTATTAAGTTAGTCAATCATCACAACTAATTATTATTAGAGACTAACAATGGTTTGGATCAGCGCACCTATCTAAACCATTGCTAGTCTCTAAAAAATAATACATTTTCCACATCTGGACTCCCCTCTCATTAGAGCTCCACCCAGAAGAAGATCTGATAACAGCCCAACTTGTCACAGACCTTCCCTGCAGCAGTCTTTTTCAAGCCCAGTTCAGGTATGCTGATCCAGAGACTCACATACACGCGGCAGAGCTGCTACTGCCTGTCCCTGTGCCCAGCTGATCACGAGGCGCTCAGGAGGGAAGGCAAGTTCTAGCCCAGCCTGCCACCTCAGCAGAGCCTCACAAGAAGCCAGAGGACCCCCCACCCGCACCATGAGGGCTGCCATTTTCCACATCCGACTCCCTCTTGTCAGAACTCCACCCAGCAGAAGAGCTGATCACAGTCTGGCTTGAGCGGCCGCTTGTGGCTATGTGGTTCACCAATAAATGCTCGACTTTAGAGGCGACTACAAGAGAATTCCACTCGCATGGCAGAACCTGGCAAGCTACCGTGTCGTATTTGATATGCCAAATACCAGTAACAATTATAGACCTCATTTCCATGACCTGATGGAATGGTTTGAGGCTCTTTATGTTCCTGGAGCAAGCAGATGCCCTTAGGCTACACTAACATGTGACAGGACACATGGAGATATTACTGGTGCCCACTGAGTAAATCGATGATCAACGAGAAGACAAGTGATACAAGTGAAGCAATGGTTTAGCCATTATATGTAGTAAACATTTAACCTACATAAACCACTATAGAACTGTGCTTTTCAATCAGCGACAAACATCCCCATCAATCCGCAAGATATTCCAAAGGAACAACAGTTAAAAACTACATAAAGGAGGAACTATGACATGAGAGTAGGGATTAGCTGATAGAACAGAGGGACCATAGGAAGGAAGCAAGGCCAAAAGGGGGTCACGATCAAATAAAGGTTGAGAAACTCGACTATAAAAAGCACAACTGATTTCCTAATGAAAATGAACATTAAAATAATGTGGACATACTCTTTCTTAGAGATCATTTATATGTTATACCATGTTACTTTAAGAATAAGAACAAATCGAAATAGATTTTTGGATGACTTACTTCTCTGTCAAGTCCAGCTGCCACTGTGATAATGTCACCAGTCTCATTGTTGATTGTAAACATGTTGGGAGAAGGGGTGCTTGGCGCCTGGGAGACGATTCTGTACCTTAACATCCCATTTTGGGCGTTTGGATCATCGGCATCAATAGCAGTGACAGTCATCACGTATGTTCCTAGACACAATGCAAATGGATAACGAACGGTCACCATCACTTCAAGGCATCCCAGATTCAAGGCAGACTTATCCTTTAAGTCAATATTAATTTTCAGCTTTTAAAAAAAGACTTAATTCCTCAGGCCTAACTAAAATATTATTAAAAATAACAGAATTCATTTAAACATACAAAACATGTTTTAGAAACTGGAAAATTATTTAAAATTATACATAAATATTCAATTTTTCCAAGTTCTATCTACAATTCAAAGAAAACGCTACTTCAGGCTTTCGCTTGCCCAAAATGTAAAAATAATATTGATACCTTTAGAAACATATTTTATGGTCACTGTCATATTTCTCCATTAGGCACTAACACCTAAAATGACATGCTGAGCATGATTACCCCAATGCCTAAGTCACATTCTGAAAGTAAGCTGTGTGCGTAACGAGACACTCCATTTATTCAGGTCATAAGGAATTATTCGAAGCATTACTGTCTTGGTACATTGAAGAGGGAGTTTGACATTGTGGTTCATTATTTCCTAGGAGATTAAAAAACACTCTGACAAACATTGGATTTCTATTTATTAGATATTTTGGAAAGGAAATTTACAAAGCATTAGGATGAAATAAGTTAAAACTAGCTAGACAAACCTGTAATTTAGAAAAGAAATACAGCTACTGTTTAAAGTAGTCACTGTTTTGTGGGTCTTTATAAAAGATGGACTATGAAAATTTCCATTCCAAACCGCCTCCTTCACTAAGATCTGGCCTTTAGGGCCTTTATAGCTGATGTCCCTCTACGTGGTCTCTTTGTGCAGAACGTAGCGATAAGTATGGGCATATTATTTCAATCTCAATAACCCGCTCAGTGTGTTTAAGTGAATAAAAGGGTTGTGAAAAAATTTTAAAATACATTCATTATTTGTTAATAACAAATGCTTTATACTCATGCTTATTTTATATACCTGGATCATGTAAAATAAATAGTGGATGGAAAGGCACCTCACGTAGAAAAATTTAAGAAGTTTTGCTCCAAACATGACACTGATTATACACTAGCCCTACATTTATATTACTTTTTTTTCAAAAAACTTTGTGTTTTTTTTAAATCTCTATTCCTTACAAAGATGTAAGTGCCAAAGGGGCAGGAAGCATCTGGTCACTGCTGCTGCAGTAGAGCCGAAACGGCTTAGCAACGGTCCAGGATCTACATGCTGTTAAATGAATATTTGAATGAATAATTGAAACAAAACGTATGCTTCAGGATCTTAAACCAAAGTATTCATAACAGTTCAGGTGAACTCAGGACTGATCACATCAGGCATTGACTACAAACCAGAATGTGGCTCAGTAGAGTGTGAGTTCAATCTCTCAAACTTTTACTTTTTTTTTGGGTGGGGGGGGTCACACCCGGCAATGCTCAGGGGTTTCTCCTGGCTCTGCACTCAGGAATTACTCCTGGCGGTGCTCGGGGAACCATATGGGATTCCGGGATCGAACCCGGCCGGGCATGGGCCGGCCGCATGCAAGGCAAACGCCCTACCCACTTCGCCCCGACTCAAACTTTTACTTTAGAGGTTCAAAGCCTGGCACTAAAATAAGAAGCAAATAAATACTATTTCTTTAAAAGAAAACAGATGATATTTAATTTTAAGAAAATATACATATGAGATCTGTAATATTTGTGTTTTACTACGCAGTTGTTTAACATGCTGAATTTTACAGTATTAAAATACAAAGGAAGTGCATTCTGTATCAAAGCAGACACAGAGGTGGACCTTCCTCCACAGTCCTCTTTCTCCAGGTGCTTCTAGGACAGGTGCTTCTATTACCTGAGGACAGCAATGAGTGTTTTTGGATCAAGAAGAAATACCAGCTTAACATAAAGACATATCTGTAAGCGGTCTGGCGCATCAGGGAGATTCATAAGTTAATGCTCATAACAAAGGTACTGATACATAGCACAGTTTCAAATGTGGAGGTTTTAACACAAGACAGTGATAATAGAACTAATTAAATTTCTCTAAGTACCAAATCATCTTGGAAAAACTGGTGGAAACATATCCTTTTACCATCTTAATACAGAAAGATTTTCTTGTTTACTAGGTTTTGAACTACAAAAACCCTTTTGCCCTTGCTGATTTATTGTGTCCAAAGCCTTGTGCTTCCAGAACAAGAATACAAAATGTTGGTCAAACACCAGTTCATAATGCTGAAAGGCATTTTGGCAATCACTGTTCCTAGGCTAGGTCACCTTCCATGACATTAGTTTAAAAGCTAGGACTGCAGGTGACATTAGGGTCAGCCTGAAAGCAAACATCTCATGCAGCTATAGGGCAGCCATCACCGCTGTCTCCAAACCCCTTTTCTACTTTTGGTTACACATCACAAACTCCAGTATTTTAAGACTACCCAACTGCATTTTAATTGCTGCTATCACTAATACAATACATTCTGTACTTCATGCAAAATGAAGACCCTCTGGTGCTCAGTTTCTAGCTGTTCTTCATCAATGACTGTAGAATGGAAGTGTCCTACATAGATTCTATAGTATAGAATTAGGTACTATGGTATCTAGACAAAGGTGGCTGGCATGCTCCCAAAGGCAGGAAAAGTCATTGAGGTGAAAGTGATATTTTCTGTTTTCCCTCTTCAATCAGTTTTTCTCTAAATGTCTTTCCTTTCCCCAAGAGCATTATGAATGAAAGAAAATGGCACTAGGAAGCTCACCAAGATTAACACCTTTTCTTGTTTATCTGATGGTGTTGAATTCAGAGTATCTTAGCCTGAACTCCCGCCCCTTGGTCACGCTACACTTACCCGGCTTTGATCCCTCCGGCACGGTACCATTCCACACCTGGTGTAAGAACTCTGGTCTGTTATCATTCATGTCAATCACATTGATGACAATGTCAATGGGGTTCTCCACTTGATTCCCATTAATATCTACTGCGTGTGCCCTCAACTGCAAAAAGGAATTAGAAAACCAAAACTATTTAACAGAGTTTATACCACAGCAAGAAGATAAAAATACAAGTCACTCTACTTATTACTAACAGCAAATATGTACTGAGAAACTGGGGTGCTATTTCTCTAGAAAAAAAGTTAAGTTTGACCAACTCTATAAAATTACTTTTGATACTGTAGTTAAAAAATAACTGCTGGTAGATATTGTTTTCAGAGTTTCATAGATGTCACTTAATCCACTTATATAAGAATGTAGAAAAGATGAGCAGCATTTGGAGGTGAGGAAATCAAGAAAAAGGTAAAGAAAGAACTTTGTTATCTATGGACAGCCCAAATCCATAGTCTGTTTTTGTTTAGCAAACCAATTCTTTTAGTAAACCAGTGTGAAGGTAATTAAAATAAAAGTGGTGCTGGTATAGAGTAGGCATGGAGATGAAGAAAGCAAAACGAGTACAGAAATAATTACATGAATATAGGGAATTTCTTTTTTTTATTTAATATAATCTTTTCTATAAGATTTAATAATATATTTTATGTATCAGTTTACATAAATATAATATTTTTAATTTTTTATTATACCACCGTGAGACATAAAATTACAAAGGTGTTCACAATTGGTTCTTGGTGATACAGTATTCCAGCACCCATCCCTCCACCAGTGCCCCATTTCCACCACCAATGTACCAAGGCACCCACTACAACCAAGGCTGCCTCAACAGCAGGTAGCCCAGTTTCCTCGCTCTTTCTCTCTCTCTCGTTCTCTCTCTGTCTCTCTCTCTGTCTCTCTCTGTCTCTGCATCTCTCTCCCTCTTGTTTTACACAATGTGGCTAGCCCTGCAGATATTTAGAGTTTATCACTTAAGTCTCTTTGTGTAGAATATAGGGAATTTCAAACATATTTATTATTGTAAAGTCACTCACAAGTATTACAGTCACTATCACTATCTTCCCGCTCATCACCTATTTGCTAGAGCGGGCACCAGTAATATCTCCATATGTCCTGTCTCCATACTCAAGTATTACAGTACTTGAGTATATAAGATAGCTGTGCCGCTCCAAAGCCTATGTTCCTCAATTTTATAGGAATTCTTCTAGGATTTTTTCTTTCTTGCTAAACAAATACACTCACTCAGCTATTCTTGGCAGAATATTTTAAAAATCTTTTCATCCAGTATCTATTTCATTCTTTTTCAATAGCTGTGAAGCATTGAATAGCTTCTCTTTACAGGAATGCTTGTATGGTTTTCCTTTTAAGTATGACACTGGCTATTGGTTTCTGTTGGGCATCTTTCTGAAGTTAAAGAGGCACGGACATATTTCTCTTATATTTAGAGGTTTAACATAAACTACTACAAAAACTACAAAATTTTATTTTATCTTTTCAACATCTTAGGAATAATTATTTTTACCAACCTTGATTTAAAACAGTCCATCCATGTAGTACTAAGACTAAATCATATCTGCAACCTCGAAAAACCATTGTATTTTTAAAATGGGTGCCATTCAGGGCCAGAGTGATAGTCCAGAGGGGAGGGCTTGCACGGGGAGGGCTTGCACACTTTGCACGCGGACGACAGGGGTTCAATCCCCAGCATCCCATAAGGTCCCTTGCGCACCGCCAGGAGGAATTCCTGAGTGCAGAGCCAGGAGTATCCCCTGAGCATCACCGGTGTGCCCCGCCCCAACAATACCATTTTGTCATGTACAATTAATAGCAAATTGGCAGTAAGCATTTTCTCCAAGAATGACATGGGAATATTAATTTCCTAAATTTTAACTATAAAAATTAAAGAGTAATAATTCACATAAGATATATTTAGAACTTTAGAACTTTTTTATTGGCATTATTTATATGAATAAATTAGAGTTTAGGTTCAAGACGAGTGTATGTGCTACTTTAAATCTATTACACAATATTGCCTTTGTGAAATGGTTTGCAGCTTTACTTTTAAACACTATAAAATCATTAAAATAACTGATAAAACAACAGAAGTATTGGGGAGACAGGAGTTTTCAATGCTATTCAATGTAAAGCATTATTAATCTCATTTGCTAGTTTGTGCATTTAGAACTGAAGAACTCGTACTGTACTATATTTCAGTATTTTAATAATTAAAAACTTCATGAGAGTGTAAAAAATTCAGCAAACACTCAGAGAACAAGAGCTTAAAAACAAACAAGGAATGAAAAATTGGACAGACTAAGCATGGGTGATAAATCATTTAGAATACCAAATCAATGTTTGGTATTAGCTAACTAGCCAAGAAAAAGAGAAACAAGTGAATTAATTGTCCTCTATCCTTTTTAGTTCAATGAATTCTACCGAGGTTAAACATTGAGATACAAAGGAAAAATAAATATGACAGATAAAAATTTATAATGCAGAGCTAAATTTTATAGCTGATTAAAATTTATAAAAGTTAAAAATACAAATAACAAAAGGAAAAGAGAGATGGCAGATAAAATTTTAGTATCCTAATAGAAAAGACTTTAATAACAGTGAGATAAAAGAATATACAAACCAAAAGATAATTGAAAGAAGACAGGATGGGATCCCTTTTTTTTTTGCAGGAATCTCATTTTTATTTGAAATCAACTTATGCAACGCAAACATCAGGGACATTATTCTGGTTTGCTTTGTTTTTGTTTTTGAACCACACCTAGTGGCTCTCAGGTCTTCCTCCTGGCCCTGCACTTAGGGACCATTCCTTGGGGGTCTTGGGAGACCATCTAGGGTGTTAGAGATCAAACCTGGAATAGGTGTATGAAAAGCAATAATTTTATCCACTTAACTGTTATTTCTGCAACCCAAGCACTTTTTACAAATATTCTGGCATTAAATGAATACTGGAATTTGTAATGGTACAAAAGTATATCTCCTATAAAATAGGAGGGCCCTTTCCTCCTCGGAAGTAATAACACCAACCAAGAACTGAGCACTGAGCACAGGCAAAAGATACACATGATAACTTCTAAATGTATGTATTGTAATCCACAATGTGTAAGGGAAGGAAGAGAGAAAGAGAGAGAGAGAAAGAGAAAGAGATAAAGAACCTGCCACAGAGGCAAGCTAGGAGAGAGGGAGGGAATCAGGGACATTAGTGGTGGGAAATGGGCACTGGTGGCGGGATGGGTGCTGGAACACTGTATGATCGAAACCCAAACATGATCATCTTATGAACATCTTTGTAATTATACATCTCACGGTGGTATAATAAAATATTTAAAAAATAAAAATAAAATAGGAGGGTGGAAGACAGAGAAAAATTCCACTGTACTTATTGGAATAAATTTATCCCAAGGACACAATGCTTAAATGAACAAGGATAGCTTCACTGCTATATTATTTATAGTCTAAAAAAAACCCTAAGAAATTAACAACAAAATTTCTACCAACAGGCAAAATGTTAAAAATATTCTACAGTCATTTAACAGAATAACATGGGGGCAATAAAACAGCACTCATAGTTACTTATTTACTGACGTGGAAAGATGTAAATCTCCTAACTGCTACATGGCAAAATCTGGTCTTATAGCAAATTATCAATTATAGGAACAAATTTATGAGCCTGCATAGAGAAATATACAATATCACCAAAACAGTTAAAACACGAAAAAGATTACTTTCATGTACAGCTATTACAAACAATTAAATTCTTCACTATCACTATCTTCCCGCTCATCATCTATTTGCTAGAGCGGGCACCAGTAATATCTCCATATGTCCTGTCTCATGCTAGTAGAACCCAAAGACATCTGCTTGTTCCAAGAACATAAAGAGCCTCAAACCATTATAATAGGTCATGGGAATGACAAAATATAAATGTTACTGGTATTTGGCATATCAATTACGACACAAGCAGCTTGCCAGGCTTGCCGTGCAGGTGGCATACTCTTGTAGTCACCTCCAAATAAATAAATAAATAAATAAATAAATAAATAAATAAATAAATAAATAAATAAATAAATAAACAATCAAACAAACAAACAAATAAATAAATAAATAATAAATAGGCAAATAAATAAATAAATCCTTTAAATTCTTAGGATTTATTATTTGAAAATTTTCATGTTTTTAGTCGAATATTTTGTACAATTACTTGTATTATTTTTTAAAGGATATGATATTTTCAGTAAAGGTTTTGTTATTCATGAAATACTTGGTAAAGCAATAAAAAATAAATTTAGGTTTCTATATTGAACTTACAAAACAATCGTTAAGATCTTATTCCAGAAAAATGTACAAGCAAGGCTAGGAAAACTGACACAGAAAACAGAATTCCTATTTTAATATTAGGTAATTGCTGAGTTTCAAAATTCTCACTTCAATATTATTTTTAGATTGAAGTATATATATATATTATTGATTAATCAATAATACACCAATTTTAACATTATATACATATAACTAACATGAAATGGCTTTTAAAGCTGAACAAGAAAATGAATAAAATAAAAAGTTAAGAACATACTTTAAAAAGTAGCATAAAAATGTAAATAGATAATGTATCTAAGAAGTCACCCAGGTTAGCAGATTGCTGAAACCAAATGCTGGTAAAGTTCTAAGGGGACATAAAATTGTCAATTTCTAGGGCCAGAGCGATAGCCAGCGGGTAGGGCGTTTGCCTTGCACGTGGCGGCCCATGCTGGCACAGGTTCGATCCCCAGCATCCCATATGGTCCCCCCGAGCACTGCCAGGAGTGATTCCTGAGTGCAGAGCAGGAGAAACCCTTAAGCATTGCTGGGTGTGACACAAAAAAGAAAAAAAAATTCTCAATTTCTAGTTGGAGTTTAATAGCGGAACGTCTTTCTAAATGGAGCTAGACTAAAAAAAATATAAAATATAAATGAGCCATCTACTTTTCTAGCATTCTATTTTATGGCAATAATTAAATAAATTGGAATGGGCAAATGATAACCATGGATATCCACTGACATGCAACCAACTAAAATTACAGATACAAAAGAATGCCATGAAGGCATGAAATGTGCTATGATCTCTACTTAGTTCGTGTGCAATGATCCCGGTTCTCTTTAATTAAATTCATTCTCATAAAGTTCTCATAAGTTCTTAGGCAGATTAACATGGAAAGAGATTAGATTAGGCAATTATACTTTCTTATTCTTTCTTTTTTTTTTTTTGGCGACAAACCCAGTGATGCTCAGGAGTTACTCCTGGCTCTTCACTCAGGAATTACTCCTGGCAGTGCTAAGGGGACCATATGGGATGTGGGATATCGAATCCGGGTCGGCTGAGTGCAAGGCAAACACCCTCCCTGCTATGCTATCGCCCGGCCCTACACTTTCTTCTTTACTACTGCTTTGTACTATGTTTAGACAAACAATTTGTACACTTATTGTTTTTCTAAAACTGAACATCTACTAATTTTAGAAAAAAACAATTACCCCGTAAAGGATAAATTTTTGGAGTTAAAATTGAGCATGACATTAAAGCTTCTCTGTTGATGGGAGAGGTTAAGTTTAAACTTTTGCTAACGCTTAGAAGAGCATCAGTACACAGAACTTCAGCCGGCTGAACTCTTACATGAAATCGGGCTATCAGCTCCCGATCCAGAGGCTTCGCCACCGACAGCTGTCCTGAGATGGGATTGATAATGAAGATACCAGTTGGAGGCTGGTCGGCTCCTGGCCCTGTGACGCTGTACCGCAGCGAGAGGTTTTTATCCCGATCAGACCTGATCTGAGGATCAAGAAGACAATCACATTAAACTACAGACACAATGAGACCGAATCAGGGAGAGGGCATGCCCCACCTCAGGCCCCTTTTCAGAGCTGGCGCCAGCTCTTCCACAAAAATCACTGAAACTCTCCCAGTCCTGTTCCTCTTTGTTTCTTGTAACAGACTTCAAAAGAGATGTCCCCATCACCAGAAGGACAGGGGGTACCATTAACATCTAAAATACTAGCGAGGAGCAGTAAAAAGTCAAAATGAAGGAATGTCATTTTGAAAAGAAATGAAATTCTATTCTAGAGGTTTCTAGGTCAGAACATTTAACATAGCGACAGGTGTCCAAAATATCTACTCTAAAAGTTGTTTACCATTTTGGGTCAGATATGAAAGAACTGCCTAATCTTGGTGTGTGAAAAAGACTCAAATGGTAATCCTCAGGGGTCGGACCTGGAGGCCAGATTCTTGCATTATAGCAACATTACTAATTGCAGCAAACTGTCCACAGCATTTAAGGTGTCACCTACTACCACAATGTTTTATTAATAATAAGTAATAAATAATTTATTTTGGAGGGGCCCATCTGGTGATTCTCAGAGATAATTCCTGGCTCTGCATGCAGGAATCACTCCAGGCAATGCTGACAGACTATATGTGGTTCAGGGATCAAACCCAGGTCAGCTGTATGGAAGGCAAATGCCTACCCTCTGTACTATTGTTCTGACCCCAAGAAATAATTGAAAATATAATTCTATTCACTCAAGCATTACACACAACACGGGCTGACTACTTTTTCTTCCGAATACAATTCCCGACTATTCCCAGTTAAACTAAACTATAGATGTGCGGTCATAGGAACATGCAGTGTAGAAAAAGGAAGAACACCACAAACGCAGTAGAGCAATGCTATGGAATCTTTACGTAAATACACTTAATCCAGTAACAGAATCTAATGTTGCTGGGTTTAATCTCAAAGATTATTTTTTTTTATTTTGTCTGTCTATTTCATTAGAAAACAGAAACACCCGTGTTTTAGGGTTTTATCATTACTTGTTTGTTGCAGGACACATAAAAGCCTAAAAGCCTCTGCATCTGCCCTGGATTGCCTCCTGCAGGTCACTTCATAGATAGGGGGTAGTTTAAATGTGGCGGTTTATCTGACCATGTATTCTGTACTGGCTGGTATAAATATTCTCTCATGCTACCACAATCATCGTGGGACTAGCTAGATCTTACCGGCATATTTGCCTGGCCACGTTGGATCTCTTAAGTAATTAGACCAGAGAGAAATGTTGTTTGCCTAAGCAAGCAAGCAAGGCTCCCTGATAAATCAAAGGCAACTAAAATACAAAACTACCGTGAAGTAGATGAGACTCTTGTGAAGGCTTGGAGAAATATTTAACTGGCATTAGTATAGTCTTTGGTACAGAGGCATGCCATCTCAGAAACTCCCTTCTCTACCCTATAAAGGCATTTCCAGGCAGATCTTGGCTCAAGACATTAGGTGAGGTGCTGGGAGAAATTACCTGAGGGCATTTGACCCTCCCTGCCAGAGGAAGTTACATTTAGCTTATAGCTCCTCCCAGCTCTGCTAGGAGGCTTTGAATTAGCTCTGGGTTCTAGTACACAGCCAGAAGGCCTCCTGAAGTTGCTACATTTCAATAGAGCTATTTTCCTGTTTTCATCTCTATATAGACCATGCCAAAGTGGGCTGGGCTGGGACATTTTGGGCGGATTTCTAGCTCTGAAATAAGCTGCAAGAAGAAGCCCCTCTCCCCCCCCTTCCTTTTTTTTTGCCTTTTTGGCTTCCCTTGGCGTTTTGCTTCTATGTCCTCTCCATTCTCTGTTGGGCCTCAACACATGGTGGCAGCCATCTTGGCCTACACCTGGCTGGGGCCTAGCTGGGAACCCAGAGTCCGGAGGTTTTCCCTGCTCTTGGATTGTATATTGGAACCTGTGATAGTAAAGCCCTTTTTAAAACTGCATCAGATTCCTGAGTCTTCATCCATTCCCCGCCGGTTTCAGAGGTAGAAGGGAACTCACTTTCCAGCACTGTTGGGGACCCTGGCAGGGTCCCCGACACTTGTTAAATTCAATTATAACATATGCATACTACTTATTTATTTATAACATAAATGATTAAAAATACAGCTTTCAGGAAGTATACATTGCAATTCTAAATTAACCACATAGCGAAACACCTATCTCCTAATACATGGAAGTGCAATGGAAGTCTTCTGCTCATTTTGTGATAAATAATATTACTTATTTTACTAAACATATAAAAATAGACATAGCTTCAGTTTCCTCTCCCCCACCCCCCCATGTATCTAATGCTATTTATTTCAAGTAACTGAACAAAATAAAACAACTCAGATTTGAAAGTCTATGTTTTTACCCAATTCCAAGGATTCTGTTACTGGTAACGGAGTCCATTTATTTATGCCTCTCAAATACACCTGGTGCTACCAGTTTTAGCAATGAATATTCTTTTTATTTCTTTTGACGGAATGCTCTACATATAGGGCAAAAGATAATCATGGGAGTTAGAATTTCAACAAGTACACAAAGGGGTGTGAGTGTATGTGTGTGTGTATTTAAGGTTTATGTACTTATACATTAGTTTTAAATGTACAAAGATTCTACAGAGAAGTACACCAATAAATCACTGAATTATTCACAAAATAGGCTTTCTAGAATGTTGTGTCATTTAATATTTATTTCACCTGCCAAAAATATAGAGTATGTGTATGTCACAACCTCTACCTTATGAAACAGACGTATTTCTAGCATACAATTAATATATTCCAAAATAGATACTCAGAGTTTGTCACTTACCCTGACGAGTTCTTGAGGAAAAGGTCCTCTGGAATTTTCTGGCAAATTGATTGGGGGATAACCCAGTCTCTCTTCTGCCTTTGAAGGTGGCCATCCTGCTTAGTCAATTGTCTGGGGAATACTATCTCTTCAATTTCTTGTGATTCCTTTGTGGTAAAACACAAGTCATTTCTGAGAACTATGAAAACATTATCTGAAAACACATCAATATCAAAGGATATAAAAACAAAGATACCTTTGAAGAAAATAAAGCTGGTATTCTCTCCTTGTCCCCTCATTATTATGGAAAATTATAAAGTTCATAAAAATTGGATACCGAATAATTAGTTATGCGTCACAACTATGTAAACTATTTTCAGTTTCTACAGACCATCTTTGATTGAGGTTCAGATTGAGAAAAATGTAGTAGTACCCTTTTATATATTTCTCATTAGTTTAAACCACAGTTCAGGTAATGTGCTACTGTACATTAAATTTAGATCTTGATGTGCTAAAATATAATTTGAATTCCAAGAGAAGTTTAATACATACTGCTAAGGAATGTCTCAAATATTTATGACCCTATTAAATCCCACAGAATTAATGCTGTAATTATTCTAAACCTATGTCAGCCATGATGGATGCTGCAGATGACCCACTTTGCACACTGAGCATTAATCTTTGCTGCATGTCAACATTTTCTTCTATTTCTCCCTACATCTGTAGACATTTTAGCCATTAGTCCTTGCTGCTTCAGTGAAAATACTCAAGCAAGTTTGCTGGAACACCGTGAATCACCATCAACAACAAAACATCTTTTTACTCGATTAGTGATCAGTTTCTCACTTTATAATACCCAAGTGATACGATTCCCATGAACTGTTAATACATTAACAAATTACATTTTGCATAACCAAAGCCCAATACTTACAAAAGAGAAAATGGTATCATTTCCTCAGACACATTTCTTATATCCTATTTGATTATGGGCATGCAGATGGAATTTACAATCAAATACAGAAATAAATGTGAGTATTCCTATCTCTTTCAGTTCAATGCATAAATGCATTAATAGTTCAGACATATGAACGTGGCATTCCCCTGATACTTGTTTCAAATTCACCCCCAAAGATACACTATTCAAAACATTTAACTTTACTGGAGAAGTTACTGTATTTTATTTAAAATACCTAATAAACACAAAATAGGTGCTCAATAAATGTCCATTGCATTGGCTCAAACTATACAGGTTTGGAAATGTTCCCTATTTATCTTAATTCAGAACAACATCCACCAGAGGGAGTGAATCGTTCCTAAAAGCCATGTCATTAGTATAAATAATTCATTTCCCCAAATGGATTATTAAGGGACAAGACAAAAATCCCAATACTTCTTGCCTGAAGGACCTTTCTGTCCCTACTGCAAATCTGCTCGTCAAATCTAGTAAAGGCGACCAGTGGCACCTTGCTAAGAATTAATTGTTTATTATGTGCTTATATTTAACATCTAATAAGGAGAATAAGAAAGCTAAACAGATACTTCTAATGTAAAATACAAGTCTAAAGTTCCAAGTAAAAGCCTATCAAGTGTAGTTTAAAATTTTTTAAGTAATAGTGGTCTGTGGATATTTTAAGGCTGAAAACCAAAATGCTATTGCAATAAATATGGTTGATTACAATACAAATACTGGTCAACCATTAAGGTGATATATAAGCAAAGAATAAAATGGTCTTAAATTGTGAAAGCAAACAGACACCAAACAAAAAAAACGGTACTTTCCAACCTAAAGTTCAAGTCATATTCAATACTCTACCTTCACCGAATCTTCAGTTAAGGTCGGCTTGAGGCTCAACTTTACTGCTACTTGCCACTTTTCCTGAGTCTCTTTGTCTTGGGCATATATCAGGAACTTTGCGTGCTCAGAGGAGAGAGGGAAGCTTCTCACAGCATACACCATGCCATCTTCATCCACCTTAAAATCTGCGGGTTCACTGCTTTCATACTGCACTTTCCTCTTTCCATTACAGTTGCTGAACTTCACTGTAAAAGAACACAATAAACCCTTGATGTTTGATTATACTAAAAGGCAAAATGAGGTAGGGGGAAAGCAATGTGAAAATCTAAATCTATTTCCTGCTTAGGTTACAGGATCAAATAAAGCAGCATGAAACACAAAAATTTTATTTTCACACTATTAAAATATTTCTCCTAGTAGATGTCCCTGGACAGTGTTTCAAAGCGGTTCCCTAGCACTTCCTGGTTCTAACTCTTGCTCTTTCTGTTATAATCACCAGGCACTTGTTCCTTAGTCATCCTGGCTCTCAGTAATAATGCCAGCCACTATCTGACGTCCACCCCCACTCACCCGTCAGGTCCCAGCTCAAAGGGCTTAAACTGAAGGTCAAAAAAATCCTCTGTCCTTTTTTTTTATTTAGCATCTACACTGCGACCACACTTTCATAGTCATGTCTGACGTTCACTGTGGGGGAACTTCAGGGAAAACTTTTCAACCCAGAGAAATTTCGACTTTTTATATACCTGGGAACCAGTAATGGTCAATGGGTGGTGGCTGAAACAACAGTCCTGATTTATTTTGTGTGCTGTGGACAACTCTGGCACATAACCTTAGCATTCAATTTTTAAATCTTTAAAAGAAAACTATGTCGTGTATTAACACTGGGAAACCTGCAAGGCCATATAGTAATTGAACAATAAACAATGCACAATTTCTTCTTTTGGTGCTTACAGTCAATCTATGGTATGGTAACAATGTATACATATTAAAATAAAAGAAAGGCATATCTCAAAGTAGATTTTAAATATAAAATGCCTGCATTAAGAATAGAAGATTCAAACAGTACTTCAGTATCTTAATTATCTCTTATAAATAACAAATAAAAAATGTTTCATTAAAATATGTCAACATAATTCTATTGGATAACAAAAGTTAGAGCACACATTAATAATCAGCAACCAAATAGAGTTATGCCTAAAAGAATTATAAAACAATACAAATTTAGTATCTGTATGAAAATAATCAATTTGGAGGAAAAATAAAAAAATAGCATAAAGTAATCCAAGGAAGTTTTTCTTATCTATAATATTATCTGAAAAGAAATCACATTTGGGTATATTTTGGAAACAATCACATTAGAGTATATTTTTTGAAAACTCCTAAACGATATACATTACAAAATGTAAACATCCATTTTTGTATTTTTTTAACTCCACACTCCAGCTCCACACAATATTTATGACAACTCTCCTATTCCCTGTACATGAAAGTATCAGATTTCTTTACTTTTCATCACTAAAAATGTACTAAAACATGTACAAACTATTGTCAACCAACATGAACACTTAGCAAACATATTTCTCTTCATGCTTCCAACCAACGGAGTTAACAGTCAACTAAAATTCAGTTAACAGCCAACTGAAACTGTTCTGGGAAAGAGTAGCCTTGAGTCGCCTTTGAATTACTGCAGGTATACCTGCCTTAGAGCAGATACCACACATATACCATCTGCCTTAGGGTGGTGTGTTTCTTCAGTGAAAATCACACTTTTCTCTTCTTACATCACAGAAATTAAATGGCTTTACTAGTTTCAGTGGGTATTATCTGCACCACCAAATTCACACTTTAAAGCTGTAATTCCTGCAATCTCCAAAGATAAACATATCGTAAGATGGAGAGATAGTATAGGGGTTCAGGATCTTGCTTTACTTACAGGGGACACATATTTGATCCCCAGCAAGATACATTCCTGAATGTGGCCCCACTCTGCCCTCCAAATTTTAGATAAGGGTATAATTAAGCTTAAATGAGTTAAATGTAGGTGCACACTCATGGAGGGCTTAAAGGAGATAACATTTGGACACGCATGATGTTCATGGAGGAAAACCGAGCATGGAGGCCAATGTAGGACAAGAGGGAAGGTCTCTGGAGATTAAAAAACACACGGAAACCTTGTCTTAGACATCTAATTCCCAAGCTGAAATAAACGTCTGTTTGAACCATCAGTATGTAGTCTATTATAATGTATGATTCATGACTCCACTGAAAACTACTGGTCAATGTTCTGTTTGGTTCGCTGAAGGACTAGAAAATAATGAATAATATTTTCCTGAATATTTGATGAGATTTATCTCTGCCATAGGACCAAGAATCTTATTCAAGAGGAACTTATTTTTTTAAGAGAAACAGAAAAAAGGGCAAGAATCTGCGATGCTGAATAATACAATATGCACTAATATGCATTTATATTTATAAATTCTATTTATGATTTTTTTTATCCTTCAGAAAGTTTTTCCTGGAGGCTTATGATGAAATATGTGTAGGAAAAAATACTGAGAAAATAAAAAGAAGAGCAGAAGTCATCTGTAAAGGAGAAAAAATACCTCCGGGGCATAGTTTTAATTGTTTAAATTATTAAAATTGTATTGAAATTCTTCATCTTCACTGAAGATGAATAGAATTAGGCAGATATCATAGACATGTGATTTATGCTAGGATAAAGTTAACCAATTTGCTCCTATTTTTAAACTTGGGTACCACGTGGAGCCTCTGATCCAACGCAGGTCTCCACAGGAAAATAGCTTGTATACTAGCTCTTTAAGCTATTTCTCTGGCCTCACAAGTTTATTCTATTATTGCCCCTTATTTTAATTTTGGGGAGTGGTTTAGGTTACACAGTAACTGACTGTGTTCTATGGTCATTCCAGAAAATGTTCAGGGGACCGTATATGGTGCCAGGGATCAAATCAGGACTGGCTGCATAGAAAGCTAATCCTGTAACTCCTGTACTATTTGGACCCCAAGTTTATTTGTATTAAATATGCACCTTTGGTGGTGACATTATTCTGCATGACACAGTAATAGTGGTCTCATTACATGAAGCATTTGCCAAGATTCTTAGAATTGCAATAACTTAGTGAATCCTAATACAAATTATGAAATTTAGTAACTAAGAATATGCCATTATTAGGATAACAAATGTGCTGCAATAATTCAAGAATTTGAGGATGATATGGAAAATATGTAACCTGTATTTTGTCCTAGATTTTCTGTCAACCTAAAACTTGTCTATAAACAAATTCTATACATTTTTTAATAAATGATTCCATACAGGTGATTATCTAAGTTGTTACATTACTAGATACTGAAAAGCAACAAATTGCTGTCAAAATTTGTATCTCTAACAAACATATGATTTATAGCTTTAAGGCAGAATTGGTCTGAACTGTATAACTTATCAGAGTCAACAGCTTCATACAATTACCCTAGGTGAGTAAACACTGAGTTGATATTTCACAGTCATAGTATTTCATCAGATACGTACAATTAAACAAAATTCTACTAGCTTTAGAAAGACTCAAGGAAACCTTTTAAAATATTTTTCTAACAGAGCAATCTTCTTTATACTTAAACATTAAATTTGTTTAAATGCCCAGATAACTCAAAGTAGAAGAAACAACTTATATCACTGAGGGTAGGTTGGATCCACTCACTTTTCAAATTTAAAACCATTCGGCATGAAATTAAATGTTTGTGGATAAAACCATGATAACATTAAACAAGGAGTTTATTATGAAAACTACTGAATAGCTTGGTTGCAACTATGTATTTGCAAATATGTACTTACTCGGCTCTAGTCTACATAAAACTTTGTTAACATGATTAATACAAAATTAAACATTGGGGAAATAGTTATTTTAAAGTATTTTTATACTCAAAGACATATCTCAAATTAATGCTTCCATAAGACTATAGTATCCTTATAGCATATTAACCAGACACCACATCTTATATATTGAATGTATTAGCAGTTAATAGCACTATATAAACCATATAAATGAAAATTTGCAAATGCCTACATATGGTTTATAATTTTTGCTCAAGTAAAATATCACACTGTATTTAGAAACAATTTGAAGAGAACACACACAAAAATGTTTCTAAATATGCCTTCAACATTTTTATTTTATTTCCATTTTAATTATACTTTAAGTGCATATTAATAGCACAGAAATAGTTTATAGTGTTAAGTTTTCCTCTCATAAGCAAACATATTTATTAATGACATAAATATATATTAATGAGAAAATGAAAGGGAGGAAAGGTTGGGTGATGTTTCAGCAAAGTATTTTATCATTTAGATATCATTAAGATATAATTTCATGTTATAACATAGTGAGTAAATATTTGCATATATCATGAAATTATATAATGCATCAATTTATCAGCTAACAAGGCACAATTACAAATATTTTTTGTGTTTTAAAAATTTAAAAATATATCAATGTTCAAATATATAATACAGTATTATTACCCATAGTACTGTGTCCACAAACCACATGTGTTACATTATCTCCTTAGATATATTTAAAGCTGAAATTTGTATTTCTCAACACTCTGCTACTATCCTGTCAGCTCTCAACACCCCACCTCTCAAACCACCAATCTGCTCTCTGTCTCCATGAACTCATTTGCTATTTGCTTTTCTATTCCACAAATGCAGAGAACATATGGCATTTGTCTTTCTCTCTTTGATCTATTTCACTTAACAAAATGCTTTAGGTTTATACAAATTGTGACAAAGATAAAGACTCCATCTTTTAATGGCTGAATACTATTCTATTGTGCCTGTGTATGCATTTTCTTTGTCTATTCAATGATGGACCTTCAAGTTAATTTTAAACTTTGGTTATTTTAATGAATGCTGAGGAGAACAATGGGATATCTACACCTTTTCGAGAGTGCTTATTTTCTTCTGAAAAAATACTCAAGAAGTGGCATTAGTACATCATGTGGTATTACACTTTTAAATTTCAGAGGAACCTCCATAATATCCCCCATAACATATAGGCAGCATCTCGAAACAACAAGACTGAAACTCACGAAGGAAATACTGGCCTAGAAGGAAGAAATGCAAGAAAGAGAGCTAGTGGTTATATACAGGGCTCTTCATGCCAAAAAAGCTGAATACACATTTTCTCTAGTGCACATGGAACATTCTCCAAGATAGACCACATGCTGAGCCACAAAGCATACCTCAATAAAATAAAAAAGACAGAAATTTTGTCAGCTATCTTTTTCAGACCATGATGCACTGAAAATGGAAGTTAACCGTACACAGAAACAGGGAGTCAAACCAAACACCTGGAAACTGAACAGCTCACTCCTGAACAACAAATGGGTCATAGAAGAAATCAAACAGGAAATCCAAAGATTTCTGGAAACAAATGAAAATGAAGACACCAACTTCTTGGGACACGGCAAAAGCCATGTTAAGAGGGAAGTTTATAGCTCTGCAAGCATTCATCAGGAAACAAGAAAGGGCCCACATAAATAACCTGACTACACAGCTGAAAACATTAGAAAAAGACCAACAAATGGAGCCCAACCCAGGCAGAAAAGAGGGAATGATAAAACTTAGAGAGGAAATCAATGAGTTGGAAACCAAAAAAAAAATCCAAAAGATTAATGAAACCAAGAGCTGGTTCTTTGAAAAAATAAACAAGATTGACAAACCATTGGCAAGACTTGTAAGGACAGGGAAAGAGAGAACCCAAATAAACAGAACCAGAAATAAAAAGGGTGACATCACAACAGCAACCACAGAAATCCAAAAGATCATCAGAGATTACTTTGAGAGCCTGTATGCCGTGAAACATGAGAATCTAGAAGAAATGGATAAATTCCTGAAGTCCTGTAACCTCCCACGGCTTAAACAAGAAGACCTCCAATACCTGAATAAGCCTATCACCATTGAGGAAATTGAAACAGTAATTAAAAGTCTACCCAAATACAAAAGTCCAGGTCCAGACGGATTCACTAGTAAACTCTACCAAACCTTTAAGGAGGACCTACTGCCAGTCCTTTTCAAGCTCTTCCAGGAAATAGAAGAAACAGAAACACTCCCAAACAGCTTCTACGAGGGCACATATCACCCTGATACCCAAAGCAGGGAGAGACAACACAAAGAAAGAAAACTACAGACCAATATCCCTGATGAACACGGATGCTAAGATCTTCAACAAAATACTAACAAACAGAATCCAAAGACTCATCAAGAAGATTATACATCATGACCAAGTAGGATTCATCCTGGGAATGAAAGGATGGTTCAACATTTGCAAGTCAATCAACATCATATATCATATCAATAAAAGAAAAAATAAAAACCATATGATCCTATCAATAGACGCAGAGAAAACATTTGACAAGATCCAGCACCCATTCATGATTAAAACCCTCAAGATGTTACAGCCATCTACCAAAAGCCCACAGCGAGCATCATTCTAAATGGGGAAAAATTGAAAGCCTTCCTCCTGAGATCAGGGACAAGACAAGGTTGCCCACTCTGACCTCTTTTATTCAATATAGTACTGGACGTACTTGCCATAGCAATCAGAGAAGAAAAGGACATCAAGGGAATCCAGATAGGCAAGGAAGAAGTCAAGCTATCATATTTTGCAGATGACATGATATTATACCTAGAGAACCCTAAACTCTCTACCAAAAAACTCCTAGAAACAATAGACGTATATAGTAGAGTGGCAGGGTACAAAATCAATACCCAAAAGTCGGTGGCTTTCCTATAGACAAATAACGAAAGAGAAGAAAGGGATATTAAGAAATCAATTCCATTCACAATTGTGCCACAGAAGATCAAATACCTAGGAATAAGCGTAACCAAGTGTGTAAAGGACCTATACAAAAGAACTACAAGACACTGCTTCAAGAAATAAAAGAGGACACGAGGAAAAGGAAACACATTCCCTGCTCATGGATGGGGAGAATTACCATTGTCAAGATGGTAATACTCCCTAGAGCTTTGTACAGATTCAATGTGGTTCCTATAAGGATTCCCATGACATTCTTTAAAGAAGTTGACCAAACACTCCTGAAATTTGTATGGAACAATAAACCCCCAAGGATAGCTAAAGCAATACTCAGGAAAAAGAAGATGGGAGGCATCACCTTTCCCAACTTCAAACTGTATTATAAGGCAGGAGTAATTAAAACAGCATGGTATTGGAATAAAAACAGACCTGTGGACCTATGGAATAGAATTGAGTATCCTGACACCCAACCTCAAACAAATTATCATCTAATCTTTGATAAAGGTGCAAAGAGTCTAAAATGGAGTAAGGAAAGTCTCTTCAACAAGTGGTGTTTGGGGAAACTGGACAGCGACATGTAAAAAATAAATTTGGACCTGTGTCTAACACCATGCACAAAAATCAGATCAAAATGGATTAAAGATCTCAATATCAGACTTGAATCCATAAAGTAAATTGAAGAAAATATAGGAAAAACCCTCCACGACATTGAAGCTAAAGGCATCTTCAAAGCTGAAACATCACTAACAAAGCAACTAGAAGAAAAAAATAAACATATGGGACTAACATGAAACTAAAAAGCTTCTGCACCTCGGAAAGAAACAGTGACTAAGATACAAAGGCAGTCCACAGAATGGGGAAGAATATTCACCCAATACCCATCTGATAAGGGGTTAATATCCAGGATATATCAGGCACTGGTAGAACTTTACAAGAAGAAAACAAACAACCCCATCAAAAAATGGGGAGAAGAAATGAACAGAAACTTCACCAAGGAAGAAATTCGAATGGCTAAAAAACATATGAAAAAATGCTCATCATCACTAATCATCAGAGAGATGCAAACCAAAACAACAATGAGATATCTCTTTACACCACAGAGACTAGCACATATTCAAAAGAGCAAGAACAACACGTGCTGGCATGGATGTGGGGGGGAAAGGGGACACTCATCCATTGTTGGTGGGAATGCCGGCTGGTACAGCCTTTCTGGAAAACAATATAGTCATTCCTCCAAAGACTAGAAATTGAACTCCCATTTAACCCAGCCATACCACTCCTGGGAATCTACTCTGGGAAGCCAAAAATACACAGCGGAAACACCATCCCTACTTTTATGTTCATAGCAGCATTATTCACAATAGCCAGAATCTGGAAGCAACCAGAATGCCTGAAAAATCGATTTCTGGATAAAGAAGCTTTGGTACATCTACACAATGGAATACTATGCAGCTGTTAGGAAAAATGAAGTTATAAAATTTGCCTATAAATGGATGGACATGGAGAAGATTATGTTGAGTGAAATTAGCTAGAAGGAGAGAGATAGAATGACTGCATTTAATTGCATAACATAAATATATATGTATATATTATGATACCAATATCCAAGGTCAAGTGAAACATATATCAGGAGGTCTTGTCAAAGGTGGAAATTATCACAAATGTGTGGGAGTCAGAGGCTAGCTAAGACAGAAAATGGAACAGTGTGCTAACAATTGTCGAGGGTACTAATGCCAACCTAGAACTGAGCATTAAATAGAGGCAAAAAGGTACACATGACAACCCTTTAATGGATGTTCTGTAATCCATAGTCTGGAAGGGAAGGAAAAGAGAAAGGGAAAGAAATAAAGAACATGTCATGGAGGAGGGCTGGGGGAGTGGGAGGGAACTGGGGACGTTGGTGGTGGGAGATGGGCACTGGTGGAGGGATGGGTGCTGGAACACTGTATGACCAAAACCCAAATATGAACTTTTTAATTGTATATCTTTGTAATTGTAAAAAAAAAAAAAAAAAACTATTGAATCTAGGTTGTTTTTCTCTATATCTATACCAATACTGATGTTCCTTGCCTTTTTGATAATAGCCTTGCCAACATGTGTGAGGTGATGTCACAGTGCTTTTTATTTAGTGCTTCCAATGGCAAATGAGTACTGCATGGTAAATTCACTTAAAAGTTTGAAAAATTTACTTCAATATTCGTGTCAGCCAAGTCATTTTACAGATTCAATTAGAGGATCCATTTTTTTTTTTACTGAACAACTCACTTCCCTTCCAGGATCTACCACATTCTTCACATGTACACATGGGAAGATTGTTTTTGAATGTTCATATGCACTTTGATTTTAAGTAATTACATTTTCATTATAGACCATAATCTTAACAAAAGTAAAATATAGGGGCCGGGTTACAGCAGGAAGGGCATTTGCATTGTGCATTGCTGATTCTGGCTCAAGCCTGGTATCACATATGTCCCTGAGCAGGTGTAATTCCTGTGTGGAGAGCCAGGAGTAGCACCTGAGCACGGCCAGTGTTATTCCTGGGGCCCTCTTGAACTTCGACGGAGAATGTGGAAAGATAGGTCTACACCTGAATCTCAACAAAACTATAAGTATATTAATGAAAAATTTATTCATAAGGTAGCAATAAATGGTTGCTGCGAACTCATTTTACCTCCCTCTATAATTGAAAAAAAATGTCATTATCATGAACCATGGGAGATATAATATCATTATTTTCATTATTTAAGTGATTTTAGATTTTTGTAGATTTCTCGGAACGGAATCAGGCTCCCTACATATGAGGCAATCTACCACTGAATGACATCCAGCTTTCTGGACATAGTAATTCCAGGGTTCCTCCATTTTTCATAGACAATAATGTTGAAATTCCTCTTAATATTGCAAATGTTTCTCTATTATTAGTATTTTAAAAAATGATAATCTTTACTTCAAGCATATACAGGTATTGCTCTGATAGTCTAATAATTTTTTCATGAGGATTGAAAATGTGAAATGGAATCAGAAGTGAATCATTTTTATCCTTTTGCCTAATGTTGAACTTTTTCTTCAAATTCAAAATCTGTGTGCATGAGTGTAATATTTTTACATGCTTTTGCCGTTTTTAATTAAGTTCATTCAGGTGCTCCAAAATGTCTGTTAGCTAAGCTATTTTTTCAAGTGAATAACTCTCCAACAAATCTACAATGAACAACATTAAAAACTGACAATCCATGTTTCTATTAGCTAATAAACTGAAAATAAACTGTCCTCTGGACAGCTTGTGTTCTCGGTATATATCCACAAATATGGTCCTCTAATTCCTTTATCTATGTATAAAGCTGTATCAATTTATCTTCATAACATCAATTTGTGGGGGAATTCAGATTTATAAGCATACTTTCATATGCAAGAACTTCTATGTGAGTAAGACTTATAGAATGACGGGTGTTCAGACTTAACTGGATGCTTCTATCTTCACATCGCTTATATTCTTTACATCTTCATGGCCTTAGGCAAGAACATAAGCCTCATTTTCGCTAACATCATGTTGTAAAGCAATTGTTTCCCTTGAATATTAACTGGTAGAAGTGAATCTTTCAAATTATAATTTATTTATTTTGCATGTCTTGGGATCAAACCCAGGCCTTCAGCATGTGAGAACATTTACCTTGGTAAATGTTCTTACCTTGGAACCACATCCTCGGAGTTCAATTTAATCATTTATTTCATCTTCAATTAAATCCACTTAATCATCATTTTTACTAGTGCTGTCACTGTGATGAGAGGCATGGCTGTACAACTTCCCTGAGTGTAGAATTCAACTCTAGCTCTTTTTCTACATCATCAATATCATATTGGTCCCTGGCATAGTAATGTCCACATGGCGGTAAAACAAAGGACTCTGAGATTTTATTAGGCATCCTGGCATAAGACATTAAATGTGAAATCTTGTAAATGGCTTTTAGAGTTTGATAACTTAGTGATGTCTCCAATCTCTAAAAAGGAATTTTCTTACTTTATGCTTAATAGAATCCAAGATTTCCTCTGCTTAAATGGGCTATTTTGAGGCATGGAGCCCACAAAGTGCCAATACGTCTTGTGATGCTGTTGGGATATTATGGCTCAGGCAGTCATCACTGATGTCCATAGAATTCCCAGTTCTTCCTCTTCCTAGATAGTCTGGAAAATGGTGTTCTCATCTCCCTTGGAGATGAGACTGCGTGGACTGTTCTGGCCAACAAATAGGATTAATGTGTCACATATCACTTTCTAAAAAAGCATTTAGAAGTTAATGTTATTTCCACTCTACACTTATGTATTTAGAAAGAACCAGTAAAGAAGAAGAAATACAAGACTGAATAAAGCTTCCCAGAGAGAGCTGCCTGCATCCACAGTGCTCTGTGGTTTTAGGAAGACTCTGGTGACTGCTAGAGCAGGACATTCTCTCCTACATTTGTCGATAAGCTATGTAGCTAGTGACCTAAGATCTCTGAATCAGGAAAGCAGCTATGAAATCAGAACAGAATGTGTTATAAATAGAAAAAAATATCTTATTTCTAAATGTCTTAGCTATTCTATACAAAAACTGATTTTAAATATACTCTAAAGTATTGACTTTTATAAACAACTTTGTAAAAAGTATTAACAACTTAGAAGTTGCTAATTTAGACCCTTGCCAGGATAGTCATACAATATTTAAATAATATTTAAATGATATTTAACTAATATTTAAAATAAAAGAAGGAAGAGCTAAGCTAGTCTAGTATGAAATTGAAAAAAATCAAAACAGCAGTAGGGATGACATAGAAGAGTGATTATGATAGCAAGTGTATGAAATTTAGATAATCAATAGCCCAATAATGTTATTCACACAATTTATTAAATTATAGGGAAAGCAGTAAGATTATTGCATTTTCCTATAATGCATTCTGATAACAAAAAACAGAAGTGCTACTAATCTCATGGATATTCTTTCTAAAGGTATCTCTATGCCATGGAATTCAGTAAACTTTCTTTTAACACAAAACAGCTAACGATAACAAAAATAATCCCTGCTCAGGCACATTCTCTCTCTCTCTCTCTCTCTCTCTCTCTCTCTCTCTCTCACTCTCCTCTCTCTCTCTCCACCTGCCCCCGCCAGCTGTGTCCATTAACAAATTAACCTGAAATAGAACTACCTCTAATGATATTACTCTGACGGAGGACAGGTTGTGTGGAAATTCCTTATCCCAAATGTACAATATTAGTCTCTGAAATTTGGTTCAATTTAGTTAGACTCGAAATTCAGGCTACTTATGTCGACAAATAAGAAATCTCAATTCTTCATTTTTATGGCAGTTATTTGTTAATTTTTAAAGAAATCGAATGTGTCTGTAATATAATTTACTGGAAACATTAATTCTTGCTAACTGGAGGTTTCTAAAACACTAGAAAAGGAGAAGAAGGGGCAGAGCGATTACAGAGGGTAAAGGTGCTTGCATACGGCAACCCAGGTTCAATCCCTGGTTCCCCATTTGGTCCCCCAAGCTTGACAGGAATGATCCCTGTGTGCAGAGTCAGGAGTAAGCCATGAGCACTGCTAATTATGCACCGTTCATGTGAAAGAGGAAAAAAAACTAAACTTGTCAAGATCAAAATAAACAGCATGACCTTAAGATGCGTCAGACTGGAGAGAATGAAAATCTTCCTAGAATTTCCAACTTCTTTGGACACAGACACAACCAAGTAGAAAATGATACTATGTCTCATGAAATGTGAAAAAAGGAGTTAAGTAGTGGTGGGGAGAGCGATCAAGAGGCTGGAGTATGCTTCATGATTACTTACACCTCACTGTCCCTGGAGGACTAATGAAACTGAAACCCATTTTGAAGCACTGCCAGGTGCAGTTCCCCCATAAAATTCCCCAAAATGTTCTACAGATCATAATGACCATTAAATACATTAGCTCTAGTCTGACACGATATCACATTAGCTGAGTGTGGAACCCAATGAACTATTAAATTCAACACATTTTTCTCCTGAGCACTGCATAGTGTGGCTAAAAATTCCCTCAAAAAATAAAACAAGGTCTTTTCAGTGGGTGGAATCTACCACAAGAATGTGGTAGTCAGAAGTCAGGTAAGACAGAGAAGGGAACAATGTGCTAATAATTGTTGGAAATGATAATACCAGCCCTGAACTGAGCACTGAATATAGGCAAAGGGATATACATGACTACCTCTAAATGTATGTACTGCAAGCCACAATGTGTAAGAGAAGGGAGAGAGAGAGAGAGAGAGAGAGAGAGAGAGAGACAGAGAGACAGAGAGACAGAGACAGAGACAGAGAGAGAGAGACAGAGAAACAGAGAGAGACAGAGAGAGAGGAGGGGCAAAGTGCCTGCCCTAGGGGAGAACATCAGGGGACATTGGTGGTGGAAAATTGGCACTGGACGAGTGATGGGTGCTGGGACACTGTATGACGGAAACCCAAACCTGAACATCTTTGTAATCTCATGGTGGCATAATAAAAAATAAATAAAATAAAGCAGAACAATTTGCTGATAATTATAAATGATGGTAAGGTGATAAACAGAGCAAGATTTTTATGCTATTTAATACCATTTCAAGAAATACTTATCCTTTTATTAAGCAACAGAAAAATCATGATTATTTATGAAGGAACAATCTTATATAAAACAGTTCTTAGGCACATTCTTCAAAAAATAGCCTGATTTAAAACATAAACCTCAAATTATTATTAATATCAATTCTCAGAATACCAACTTACAACTCATATTATAGTGAAGACAAACCTTGCACAAAAAGAAAACTGAAAAATCATCAAACTCAGTATAAGATACAAAATCGTATGTGCGTTGTTCCTAAAGGCTATCTACACTATCTACACTATGGGCATTAATACCTAATGTCTGCATTTGAAGCACCGCAGCATGACATGTATTAACATTTAGAGTGGTGAAGAGTTCCACAAATATTCCATCAATATTATTTATTTAAAATTAGAGAAGCTATTCAATGACTTAGAAACCCTAAGATTCTCTTAAAAATCAATTTGTAAAACCAATTAGGAAACACTAATATAAATTGATTTCATTAATATTACCTTAAACCCTAGGAGATAAACATGAGGTCCTAGGATGTCTTTGGATTGATTGTCTTGTATACAACCTAAAAGGTGCCCTAGTAGCATGATAGCATCCTTCCAACCTAAACAAGTATTTCTTATATTGAGTCCAATTCACTAGCACATACAGTCACAAGAAAAACAAAGGGCAAAATTCTGACATACATTTTTAAAATTAGCTATGTAAAATCCACACATAAATTAGCCTAGCATAGTATTAAATAATAAAATGTTAAAATAATTTGATTTCATACTAATGTATACATACCTAAGTAAAGTTGTTTTTGAGTCGCAACTGTAATGATCAGGGGCTATTCTGAACCTTTCACTCATGAGTGACCCAAGGCAGAATTCAAGGACCATATGTAGTGCTGGAGCTGAAGTCAGTTTGGCTAAATTCAGCGGATATGCCCTATCTCCTGGACTATTTCTCCTTCCTTTTTTCCCTTTTTTATTAAGGGTTATTCCTAGAAGTGTTTTGGGGTCGCTCCCAGTGTTGCTTGGGGGACCATACAATGCTAGGGATCAAACCCTGTCCTCCTGCATAAAAAAGCACATGGTCAGTTCTCTGAGCTATCTTTCCAGGTCAAGGGATACTACTTTAAGAACCAATTAGTTAAATTTAGAAATGATATTTTATGCTTGCTCACTTTTCATGATAACGTCCAGAACCGTATCCATTTCAAAACTGTCACTGGTTAAAACAGATGAACATGTCCCTTCATCATGGCCCCAGGTCGACATCTACCTCTGTGACCACACCAGTCCAACATACAAAGACCCAGGCTAGAAGCTGCTGTTTCAACCGACAGTAATCATATGCCTTATCCTCATTAATGGGTTGAAGTTTCCTCTTGGAGAAATGATTGTTTTCTACTTAAACATTCTCATTAATTATAACAAAGTGAATGGATTGTCATACTGCAACGTTATGGCCGCTACAAGCGTGCTCCACCAGGTGTCCGTTATATGGCAATTTCTGAGTTGCATGACAGTTGTGCCTAGGGGCATTGTTCTTCCTTCCTGAGTCCCCCCAACCCCTGACCTGCCAACCCTGAATGCCACTATAACAGTCACAGTCTAGCTTGGTATCCAACTTTACAGAGATAAATTTTTGACCATTTAATTTTCCCCCGTGTAAATATATGAGCGTGTATTAAAGATTTCCATTACATGAACCAAGGTGATGTCAAAGTAAGTTGAGGTTGCACAAATTTGTTTCCAAGTTACCATTTCCAATCTGTATGTATTAGCTATAATGAATCAAATTAAGCTAAAACAATATCCTAATTCTGCCCTGATAAGAAGTAGCTGCAATAAGCAGATTAGTCTGACATATTTTCATATAAAAACCCTGGCAATATTAATGCTTTAAGATGATATATTAAAATTCCAATTAAAAAAAATGCAGTAGTCGATATTTGACTTCCAGAGACATAAAAATGAAATAAAATAACAAGCAGTAAATAATTGAAGCAAAGGTAGACAGAAAAAATTATTCCTATTTCGATAGGAATGATCAAAGACAAATATGATAAATATATGAGTTTTCAACCATAAAAGAAGCCCTTTCTAATAAAACAAAGACTATACAAACCAAGCACAGACAGATGCACAAATCATAGAGGACTTCATTTAACACGGTATGGCACAGGGGCCTATATTTTTTTTGGGGGGCATACCCAGCAGTGCTCAGGGCTTTCTCCTGGCAATATTGCTCAGGGCTCTTCCTGGAAGTGTGTAGGATATCATCTATGGTGCTGGGGATAGAACCAGGGTTGATCAGACATAAGGCAAGTGCCATACCTGCTTTACTATTGCTCCAGCTCTAGGGCAATTATTTTTGAAGTATTACCTTGTTCCATTACTAGAAAGTATAAAAAATCTATTTTAAGTCACAGCTTATACAGCTAAAACCTATAGCTATGAGTGGGAATGAATGTAATCTAAGTTGCTCTTTCCCTGGATAGGCAGGAAGTTCAGTCAGGATCAGATGAAGGAGTTTTTTTTAAGTATTTTATTATACCACCGTGAGATATACAATTACAAAGATGTACATAATTGGGTTTTGGTCATACAGTGTTCCAGCACCCATCCCTCCACCAGTGCCCATCTCCCACCACCAATGTCCCAGGTTCATTCCCCCTCCCCCAGCCCGCCTCCATGGCAGGTTCTTTATTTCTTTCCCTTTCTCTCTATCTCTTTCTCCTTTCCCTCCCTTCCAGATTGCGGATTACAGAACATACATTAAAGGGTTGTCATGTGTATCTTTTTGCCTGTATTTAATGCTCAGTTCTACGTTGGTATTAGTACTTTCAACAATTGTTAGCACACTGTTCCATTTTCTCTTACCTAACCTCTGACTCTCACACTTTTGTGATAATTTCCACCTTTGACAAAACCTCCTGATACATGTTTCACTTGACCTTGGATATTGGTATCATAATATATACATATTGCAAATAAATGCAGTCATTCTATATCTGTCTCCTGGCTAATTTCACTCAACATGATCTTCTCCATGTCCATCCATTTATAGACAAATTTCATAACTTCATTTTTCCTAACAGCTGCATAGTATTCCATTGTGTAGATTTATCAAAGCTTCTTTATCCAGTCATCGATTCTCGGGCACTGTGGTTGCTTCCAGATTCTGGCTATTGTGAATAATGCTGCTATGAACATAAAAGTAGGGATGGAGTTTCCGCTGAGTATTTTTGGGGATGAAGGAGCTTCTAAGTGAGTTTTTAAGAACCTAAGATGTGCTTAGACAGCAAAGAATGAGGCTACTGCTGAGCGTGGGTTACAGGGAGAGAATGGCATGAAAACTAAAATCATAGTCCCAAGAAACCTGGCATTCTCAAACTATTATGCATTCAAATAATGACCGTCAACAAAATCGGCAGTCTGAATCGAATATACTCGAATGAACTAAATTTCTTGGAACATGCTTTAGGTCCCCCTACCTGCTGACTACTCCTCTACCCTTGAGGTTAAGATGCCTCAAAGTTTAGTCCAGAATCCTTACTTATTTCTCTTCAAATCTAGTTGATTTCAACCAGCATGAAGATTTTGAAAACCACTTGTACAAAAAGATGGATACTGAATATATAAGTTTAAACTCAGCCATTCTTGTAAAGGCTAAACCCTGCTGTGCAACTTTACAGTTGCCAACTCCACTCAGCCATCTCCGGGCAACTCAAACTGAAGAGGCGTCCAAACCAACTTTTGATTCACTCGGTTTCCCAACAACATATTTCACCAGAAACAGTTTATCCCTTCACCACACTATCAGACTTAAAGAATTTAAGAGCTGAGTTTAACTCCTGCCTTATACCTCTGTTGTACTGAAAAACATCCTGTCACCTCTACCTTCAAAATATATTACCAAAAAGGCCATTTCTGATCACCTCTTCAACGACCATCTTATTTCCAGACATTAAGTGGGCTGAATCGTGTCTAAAGCCTCTAACTGGTCTATCACTTTCACTCTCTCTGACACCTTTATTTAAAACATGAATTAGACCATGCTCAAAGGATTCATTTTATACGGAGCACACAATCTTAAACTAAAGCCTCCAACCTCATTGCCCTCTCCTCTTCCTGGCTCTCATGAGGCCCCTACAGTCAGTAGGCTTTCTTATGATTCCAGAGATAAAACCAGATCAATTCCTGCCGTGTGGACTTTCCTGTAAGCTTGAAATATTACATAATACCAAATAGAGGAAAGAGAGAATAAGGGAATACTCAAGAAAATGTAGAAAACCAGGCAGGAAAATAAAAACAATGTTCAACATTGATTAAGTTCATTTTGGTCTTTTACAGACTTCATTGGTTACAGTTACCTTTCCTCAATTTGACCAGGTTGATTTCTTTTCTTTCCGTGTTATGGATATTCCAAGAAATTACTAGTTGACTTTTTCCAGTTAAGCAAGATCATAAAAACAATAAAAATAAGAAATCTTTTTCTTTTGAGTGGGGTGAGTTGTGCCACTACAGGTAGTACTCAAATCTTACTCCCTGGCTCAGTGCTCAGGAATCTCTCCTGATGGTGCTCAGGCGGTTTAAGTGGAGTTAAGTACTAACCTTGGTCTGCTGTTTGCAAGGTGAGTGCTATACAGGCCATTCCTATCTTTCTGACTCCTTGACTAGAGGTGAGCAGCACCCTGATATTCACAGAAAGTGGGTGTATCATACACATACCTTACCGGAGCTAAGCAACTACACAGATGTCTGAAATAGAAGCAGAGGGTTAATGGCAGAAAACGCACGCATGACTGGCATGCTGCATACAAGCCACAGTTTGTTCTACTGCACCACAAGCCTATCAAACAACACTGAACTGAAAACTCACAGAGGCAGTAGATGGCACAGAACGAACACATTTTAACTAGCTTCTCAGTACTAACAAATAAGACAAACAACAATGTCCAGGTGTTTAGCCAGTGCTGTGTTCCTTCCCAGGTAACCTTCTCCCAATAGGGACAAGCATGAATTAGCACAATGTATGGAGTCTCCACTCAAAACACTGCTTCAGTGAGAAAGCTGATAGGATAACATTTAAAATAAGGAAACGGAAGACAGAGGTGGGGTGTTTGAGCCCACTCTCTCAGATCCAGTATCACTTGTCAATATTCAAACACGAGTATGTGTTGGACGTTTGCATTATTTTTCTGAACTGAGTCATCAATTATTACATTACTGCTTCTGCGCCACCAGTTCAGAATATGTGATATGCTAATACGATAAAAGAAATTTAGAATCGGGTCATCTCATTTGAATATCAGTTCCAATGCTTCAAATATTTTCATGTACTATTTTGTTCATACATACTTCCCTCCCTTAAATGTGAGAAAACAAAAAGGGATAGAGGGCCTATGGAGATGGTAGAGGGCTTAAGGTGCTTGGCCTGCCTGCAGCTGAACACAGAACCCAGCATAGCAAATGGTTCCCTGAATATTACTGGGTGTAGCCCTAAATGATCCTGAGCACTGTGGGATGAACCTACTGGCCCACAGCACTGCAGAGTCAGCCAGCCCTGCATCTTCTGGTCCTATCACCGAGCTGCTGGGCTGCATGGGCTAAAATCACCGTAAGTGGTCCTTTTGAGGACTGGCCCTCTGAGGACTGCTGGGTTGGCCCCTTCCAAAACCAAACCAAACCAAGCAAACCAAACTGGGAACTTGTAAGTTACCTGAGTCACACAGAGTGTTAGAACTAAAGCTTCAAGTTGTCAGGACATCAGAGATGCGACCACTACATTTCAAACCCAGAACAATTTCTATGTCTTGCTTAACTTTCTGTACTCAATGAAAACTCACCATAAGATTCCATGTCTCCTACTTAAAGTGACTATTCAATGGCAGGCTGCTAATGTCTAGGAGTTCAAATGTAGGTGTCAATAACTAATATCAGAGTAAATGCAGTAGCTAACAAGATGAAGAAAACTAAAGTTCCTGACAATTACATTTAAAAGCAGGAAGAGGATTACTGCATATGTAATGGAATGGTTGCTGGTGTTTGATCTGAGAACAGAAGGATAAGGAGCAAAAAGGCTGCCAGTGAGGACAGATCTATGTGTTTCCCAAAGTGGGTAAGGGCCATTGTCCCCAGCAGTGAGAAAACAGCAGAGGATGAGGTATGGAGGAGTAATGGCACTTTTAGTTTGCTCCATTAAAGAAGGCAGATATACAGGGGACCACTGAACAATTAAAATTTATAATAATATATCATATATTATAAAAGATATATATATTTATTACATATACTATATATTTACATAAATATAAATTTATAATATATCTATGAAAAAGATGCAATAGACCATTAAGTCTGGAGAACTCAAGACAGGATAAGCCATAGTTCCATCACGCTTGGGGCATGAAGCCGGCAGTTAATGGTGTCTTCCTCGACAGGAAACATCAGGGTTTATGTAGAGCACTATCACACAGCTCCGTGTTAAGTAGGAATATTACAAAACATATTTTCATAGGGTAAACTGTTTGCTAGAGTGTGTTGGGGGGGGTGGAGAGGAGAGTGCTTGTAGGACTTTTTTTTTTTTTTTTTTGGGAGCAAAATAGCAAGGTAGAATATAGGGTTTTTTTTGTGAGGAATATTCAGGACCTAAAATCTCTGGTTAAGAAAAGTGTTCTCCAGGTAAACTGAAATCCATTAGTAGAAAGAAAAGCATCCATATGTGCACTAAGTATCGATCTATACTGATGCACACACACTAGCTCAAAGGATTTCAATACATTTTTGTTTTTGTCTGTGTGTTGCATATCTTGAAGTGAGACATGTTTTTTGAGAACTATAAATGCCGTTCTCCTGTTTAAAACGATGTTTGCTCCTCTCTAGCCTGAGCTTCTAATGGGTTAGACCTATAAGATATGATTCAGTAAGATATTAGTCATCGAGGACTTAATAATAATGAGATTGAGGTTCAAATATGTCATAGAATGTGCAATGCCCCTGACTATTGTATAGAAGACTACGGTTGTATTTCATAAGTCACCTAAAAAGTAAATAAATAACGGAAGTATCCGAGTATAAGTGATAGTCACGACAATAGTTTAAACTAAATATGCCACTATCCCTTTGTATAAAACGACTTAACCTATCTACCTGAGATGAATGGGTTAACCTAAAGCCAAAAGTTACTAACAATGGCTGCTTAATACAGAGACTACTTCTAATATCATGAATGTCTCACAAGTAATCCTAAAAACCACTATCATTTCATACTCAAATAAAACCTAACATTCTTTCAAATAGTAAAACATGGCATTGATAATGAGATTTTTAGTCCAACAATTTGTTCCTAATATGCACTATAAAAAAATAAAGACAGGGCCGGCTATCTACCGAGATGAATTCATTACATACAGCCAAAGTTACTAACAATGGCGCCTGGTCTTATACAGCGGCTCCCTCTATCATGGTCCCAGAAGTAATTCCTGAGTGCAGAGCCAGGAGAAAACCCTGAGCATTACGTGTGACCCAAAAAGAAATAAAATAGCATTAAAATAAAATAAAATAGCAATCTCCTTCCAAAAAAATAAAAAAAAATAAACAATGGTCTCCAGCAAACTAAGTTCAGTTCTGGTTGCAGAGCTCCAAATACTAAGCTTTGCATCTTAATTTTTTTGCACTTATAATGGAGCAAGGAAGTCTTGCTCCATTATAAGACTTTGCTCTATTATAGACTTCTAATAGATAGAAAGCACTAAAAAAATACAATACACAATCTAAAATAAAGTATTATAACAAATTCCTAAGTGATTTCCACTATGAAGATTGTATTCAAGTAGTTTTTGTTTTTATTTTCTTTTGTTTTTCTTGATGTTGAGAAGGTTTTTGTTGGCTGGGGGAGGGGTGGTAGCAAAGCAAAACGGATTTCACTCCTATAGGAATGAAACTGTTTTACATATACTTTTTCAATTTATTTATCACAAAGCACAGTTAATATTCAAATACCAAGTTTGAAGTTGACTAGAGATGAAAGAGCAATAATGAAAAATAACACTGAATTTACTAAATGGTGGTACTCTTTAATACAGTAGCACACTCTAATGCCATCAATGAATTGAAATTTAGAATAGATGCTTTTGTTGAAATTTGTACGATGTTAGAAAACTCAAGAGACACTCAAGTCATTCTGTTTGAAACACAACTATTAGAATATACCAGTCACCTTCATAGGATGAAATAGATTTCTGTCATTTCAGCTCTAAGACATCAAAATGAGTTATACAATAAATCTTGGAAGATATTTCAAGTTCCAAATGCTGTACCTGGCATCTTCTGAAAATAATTGAGAGAAACTGAGGAAAGTTAAATGGTGTACATTTCTTCTTTTCGTGTACATTTCTTTAGATCAGTCTGATGGGTCTCAGAGGATAACATGGAGATCTTCAGACTGAATGCGTATTGGCTACTTGCAAGGCAAACAGCCTTTCCACTGTACTCTATCTCTAGTCCCAAAAATGAGTCTCAGGTTTAAGTTAGGACATAAAAGTACTCCGCTTTAAGTGATATGTTTTCTTATTAAAGTGTTGCAGGACACCTAAGAGCCTAAAAGCCTCTGCATCTGCCTTGGATTGCCTCCTGCAGGTCACTTCATAGATAGTGGGTAGTTTAAATGTGGCAATTTATCTGACCATGTATTCTGTACTGGCTGGTATAAATATTCTCTCATGCTACCACAATCATCATGGGACTAGCTAGATTTTACCAATATATTTGCCTGGCCACATTGGATCTCTTAAGTAATTAGACCAGAGAGAAAGGCTGTTTGCCTCCAAGCAAACAAGCATGGCTCCCTGATAACTCAAAGGCAACTAAAATACAAAACTACCGTGAAGTAGACGGGACTCTTGTGAAGGTTTGGAGAAATATTTAACCGGCACTGTTATAGTCTTTGGTACAGAGACATGCCATCTCAGAAACACCCTTATAAAGGCATTTCCAAGCAGTTGTTGGCTCAAAACATACAAAGGGGCCTAGGTGAGGTGCTGGGAGAAATTACCTGAGGGCATTTGACCCTTCCTGCTTCCCATAATAGTGGAGGTCTGAGTTGCAGAGGTATAAAACTAACCTGCTTTCTCTCCTCTCTCTCTCTCTCTCTCTCTCTCTCTCTCTCTCTCTCTCTCTCTCTCTCTCTCTCTCTCTCTCTCTCTGGGCTCTCTTTTGGGGCTTGCACCTCTTCTTGGGAGTTTTGTCTTTGTCTCCTCTCTACAGGGTCTTTACACGTGGTGGCCGCTATCTTGGCCTACACGTGTCTGGGGTTCTAGCTGGGAATCCTAAACACAGGGTTTTTCCTATTGCTGATTTGTATGCCTGAACCTGTGATAAGTAAAGACTTTTAAAACTGCATCGGATTCCTGAGTCTTCATCCATTTCCACGGCTTTGGAGGTATAAGGGAACTTGCAAGCTAGCACTGTTGGGGACCCCGCGACGTTCCCCAACATTAAAGGTCTTCATAAAAGGGCCAGACATACACTAAAAGAGCTGGAGAGTATGTGTTGCTGTGGAAGATCAGGGATGATCCTGAGCTACACATGTCCCCAAGCACTTTCAGGAGTCACTGAGGTACTGAGTAAGGAATACACACAAGCTTGAAAGACATTTGCAAAACTGAAACTAAAATTTAAAGGAACGCTGATAATTATTTTCATATTTTAAAGTTCTTCTTTATAGGTGTATGATACATACTCATCCAGGTCTGAACATCACGTGCAGCTTTCTTCAAAGGAATAATGAGACATAAAAAGGAACTGGGCAAGTGTTCTGTCACCAAGAAAGTTGGTTTTTATACTACAAAGCAGAAGTAATTAAAACAGCATGTTATTGGAGTTTGTTCTGTTGAGAGTGAATGGGGCCTCTGGAACTAGTTCATTTTTCATGACCATTGTTTTGTTGAGATTCAGCTGTAGACCTATCTTTCCACAGTTGTGTGTACCTAAGTCGAAAACTTAACATGATGAATGACCTAACGCTTCACTGATGACATCGTTCTAATAACACCAAACATTAGCCAAGCGGCACAAATGCTGGCTGACTTGACCAAGAATGTAGAAAGATAGATCTACAGTTGAATCTCAACAAAACTATGCTCATGAAAAATGAACTAGTTCCAGAGGTCCAATTCAATCTCAATGGAACAAACATCTCTGAATGCAGCAGTTATGTGTACCCTAGGTCGAGAAGTCAATATGACGAACAACCTAGCACCTCATCAGCACAGGAGGGAGAGAGCAGCATGGAATGCCTTCAAAAACATCAAAGAAATAGCTAAAAAGACAAAAAAACCTCTGGTTCTGGGCACATCTCTTTGACTCCACCATTCTCCTTGGTTTAACATATGCCTCAGAGACCTGGGCCCTACTAAAGCAGGATGAGAATGCTATTCGGGTCTCCCAGAGAGGAATCAAAAGAGCTATGTTTGGAATATCATGCCTTGTTGAAGGACAGGTTTATCTATTCTGGGAGTTTTGTTGTTTTGCCCACTCCCAGCTTAATCTATTTAAGTTCATTCTAATGAGACCTCTCTTCTATGTAAACACTGCTAGAGGGTGTGGCAGTTACAGAAGTCACCTTGATTGAATAACTTCTGACTTATACATCTACTAAGACTTCTATGTTTTCTAGATTGGGCACAGCTCCTCTTTATACCCACTGCACCCAGCGTGGGACAGTTAGAATTTACCAGGAGACTACCACCCTGGCTACATTGAGACTATAGGAAGACTATAGGAAGGATCATACTAGTTTGCTCTAAGCAGGCAAGTGTGATCCTTTCAATACACGAGAACAAGATACTCAGAATCACCCTGGTGCAGATAATAATAAGAAGGACCTTGTGGGTACCATCTAGATTACATGAAGCTCATGAAATTAAGATGTATTACTTTATATCAGCCCTCTCTCCAGTGTTTTACCTAAGAGATAATCTCAGGATTAGTCCTTGGCATAACTTTTGTTTATACCTACAATAGGGTGTGTCACTACACTCTGTTTAGAGTTCTTTGTTGACATGACCCTCCCTGGATTACTTTGGTGTATATAAGGGGACTGACTTGGGGCCCCTTCAGCCTTTGCTTTCAGCTTTTGGCTCCTCGGCTTTTGGCCTTTTCATTTTTGCTTTTGGCTCCTCAGCTTTCTGCTTTTGGCTCTTGTGGCTTTTGGCTCCTCGGCCTTTTGCTTTTGGCTTTTTGCTCTTTGGCCTTTTGCTCCTTCTTCTGGGTAGGACTCAACTCGGGTGAGATCCTGTCTCTTTGGTAGGAGATTTAGGCTCTTTTGTACTGTCTAAGTTCGGACCAGAGCTAGAGTTTGTTTATTATATTGGAGTGCTGTGGAAGAGCTTTTGTACTATTAAAAGCCTTTTTGGAAATGCACGGGACTCGTGAGTTTTCATCTGTTCCCCCGGCGTCCTCAGAGTAGAAGAGAACCTCTGTCCTGTCACTGTCGGGACCCCGGCAGCTTCCCAGACAAGGCCTCACTCAAGTGAGAGAAGGAATCCAGAGTTCCGACCTCCATCAGCGTTCCAGAGTCAGGAATGCTGTCTCATTTGCTAAGGCATTGAAAATCAGATAGGCTGGTCATGTAATGCAATTTGGAGATGACCACTGGACTAGAGCTGTTACCGACTGGACCCCACTGGATGACAAAAGATCACGTGGCTACCCACCTACAAGATGGTCAGACATCTTCCTCAAGACTCGGAATGAACGGTTTGAGGTTCTTTGTATTCCTGAAGCAAGCAGATGCCATTGGGCTACACTGACACATGATAGGTCATATGGAAATGATACTGGCACCCACTCAAGGAAATTGATGAATAATAAGATGTCAAGTGATCAAGTGATGTTACTGAAGTAAAAACAGACATGTGAACCTATAGAATAGAGTATCCTGAGACACATCCTCAAATACATGATCATGTAATTTTTGATAAAGGTGCAAAAGAATGAAATGGAGGGCCGGAGCGATAGCCCAGCGGAGGGCGTTTGTGCCCCATAGGTCCCCCGAGCACCGCCAGGAGTGATTCCGAGTGCAGAGCCAGGAGAAACCCGAGCGCTGCCGGGTGGACCCAAAAAGCAAAAAAAAAAAAATGAAATGGAGCAAGAAAAAGCCTCTTCAATAAGTCGTGCGGGAAAACTGGGCAGCCGGCAAAAAATGAATTTGGACCTCTGTCTAACACCTTGCACAAAAGTCAGATCAAAATGGAGAAAATATCTCAATATCAGACCTGAATCCATAAAGTACGTCAAAGAAAATATACAAAAAACCCTCCATGACATTGAAGCTAAACCCATTTCACAAATGAAACACCAGTAACAAAGCAATTAGAAGCAAAGATAAACATATGGGACTACATGAAACTAAAAAGCTTCATCTCAAAAGAAACAGTGACCAAGATACAAAGACAATCCACAGAGGGGAAAGAATATTCCCCAATATCCATCTGTTAAAGGGTTGATATCCACAATGTAATACCACTGGTAGGACATTACAAGAAGAAAACAGCCAACCCATCAAAAATGGGGAGAAAAAAATAAACAGAAACTTCCAAAGAGAAGAAATTCTAATGGCCAAAAGGCATATGAAAAAAAATGCTTATCATCACTAATCATCAGAGAGATGCAAATCAAAACAACAATGAGGTATCATCTCATACCACAGAGACTGGCACACATCCAAAAGTGTTCGAACAACAAGTGCTGGCATGGATGTGGGGAGAAAAGGACTCTCATCCACTGTTGGTGGGAATGTCAACTGGTACAGCTTTTTTGGAAAACAATATGGACATTCATCCAAAAACTAGAAATTGAGCTCCAATTTGACCAAGCCATACCATTCCTGTGAATATACTATGGGAGGCCAAAGCACACAGTGGAAATACTATCTGCACTTCTATGTTCATAGCAGCACTATTCACAATAGCTGGAATAAGGGAAACAACCAGAGTGCCCAAGAACAGACGACTGAGTTAAGACTGTGGTATATCTACACAATGGAATACTATGCATCTATTAGGAAATGAATTCATGAAATTTTCCTACAAATGGATGTACATGGAGAGGATTATGCTGAGTGAGAATTGCCAAAAGGAAAAGGTCATCTATAGAATGACTGCATTTATTTGTGAGCTATAAAAAATAGCATGATATCAATATCCAAGGCCAGGCAAAACATGGATCAGGAGGTCTTATCAATGGTGGAATCTACCACAAGTGTTGGGAGTCAGAGGTTAGGTAAGACAGGGAAGGGAACAGTTTGCTAATAATCGCTGGAAATGACAATACCAGCCTAGAACTGAGAATTGAATATAGGCAAAGGGATATACATGATAACCTCTAAATGTATGTGTTGTAAGTCACAATGTTTGAAGAGAGAGAGAAGAGAGAGACAGAGACAGAGAGACAGAGAGGGGGGCAATGTGCCTGCCATAGAGGTAGGCTGGGGGGAGAGAATCAGGGGACATTGGTGGTGGGAAGTGGGCTACAGATGGAGGAACGGGTGCTGGGACACTGCATGACTTAAACCCAAATATGAACATTTTTGTTATTGTATATCTCAAGGTGGTATAATAAAGAATTTTTTAAAAAGTTTTTTTTATCTAAAAGCTCCTCCTAGTGTCGGGGGAGCGCCGGGGTCCCGACAGTGCCAGGAAGCGAGTTCCCTTCTACCTCTGAAGCCAGCGGGGAATGGATGAAGACTCAGGAATCCGATGCAGTTTTAAAAAGGGCTTTACTATCACAGGTTCCAATATACAATCCAAGAGGAGGGAAAACCTCCGACTCTGGACTCTGGGTTCCCAGCTAGGCCCCAGCCAGGTGTAGGCCAAGATGGCTGCCACCACATGTTGAGGTCCAACAGAGAATGGAGAGGACGGAGAAGCAAAACGCCAAGGGAAGCCGAAATGGCAAAAGGGGAAAAAAAGAGAGCGCTCTTTCTTCTTGCAGCTTATTTTATAGCCAGAAATCCCCCCCAATTCCCCAGCCCATTCTGGGCTGGGCTATCTAGAGATGAAAACAGGAAAACAGCTCCATAGAATGTAGCAACTTCAGGAGGCCATCTGGTTGTTTACAAGGACCCAGTTCTAATTAAAAGCCTCCTAGCACAGCTGGGAGAAGCTACAAGCCAAATGTAACTTCCCCTGGCAGGAAGGATCAAATGCCCTCAGGTAATTTCTCCCAGCACCTCACCTAATATCTTAAGCCAAGATCTGCCTGGAATTGCCTTTTATAGGGTAGAGAAGGGGGTTTCTGAGATGGCATGTCTCTGTACCAAAGACTAATACTAATGCCAGTTAAATATTTCTCCAAGCCTTCACAAGAGTCTCGTCTACTTCATGGTAGTTTTGTATTTTAGTTGCCTTTTGAGTTATCAGGGAGCCATGCCTGCTTGTTTGGAGCCAAACAGCATTTCTCTCTGGTCTACTTACTTAGAGATCCAACGTGGCCAGGCAAATATGCTGGTAAGATCTAGCTAGTTCCACGATGATTGTGGTAGCATGAGAGAATATTTATACCAGCCAGTACAGAATACATGGTCAGATAATACTGCCACATTCAGACTATCCCCTATCTATGAAGTGACCTGCAGGAGGCAATCCAGGGCAGATGCAGAGGCCTAGGCTTTTAGGTGTCCTGCAACACTCTAGTGACTGGAATGTAGCTCAACAGTAGGAATTGACTTGAATGTGTGAATTTATGGATTTGATTCTAGGCACTGCAAAGTAAGCAAACAAACAGCGCCAGCTCTACGGGACAGGAAGGCAGCTCAGGGTCTGAGGCACACGCCTCGTCTGTTCATAGGTTTCCAAATTGGATCCCCAGCATCGCATTCACAGACCCCCAGGAGAGTGCTGGTGTGTTCCTGAAAGTCCCCAACCACCAGTGTTGATCTGATAACCCCTAACTACTGTTTGGAGGGCACAAAAAAAAAAAAAAAAAATTCTCTAGCAAAAATTGCATAAAGGAAGATGAAGATATATACACACATATGTATATATAGTACACATTAAAGAAAGCAGTGAAAATGATCATATTTAATAAAAATGAATTAGATATTTTGTAAAATGATTAGAGTATCATAGATAGTATGGATTACCACGGGAATATCTGATTTGAGGCTCTGAGCATGGAAGAGACATATCTAGCATGTTGTTGCAATGTATCAGCTGCAGGGTTGGAAAAAATACCCGGTTTTAAACATAAATGTGCAATTCTCTAGGCCTAAACCGAAGAAGCCAAAACAGAAATACAATTTTAAACACTCCTTTCTTAAAGCACCACCCTGTCCTCATAGAATATATCTGCACAGTTGTGTAAGATTATGTTTCAGAATAACAGAAATTCATAGAACCACTGAATTCTTTATTTAAAATATGAAATGTGCTTTGTACATAAGCTGCCTCATTTTATGCTAAGTTGTTTTCCAATTTAACTAAATCACCTTTAGCCTGAATAGAAAAGGCAATTTTGCTACCTGAAAGGAAAACATGATTTTGCTTGGTTTTTAATTTCTCAGGAAAGATACTCACATAGCTCTTTAATAAAAACATTCCATCGACTCACCGTTTCCCATAATTCCTCCTGCTTAGTGAACAAAATCATAAAAGGTATGTCAGAAAGAAAACAGGGATAAAGTTCTTTCAGGCTGACGGAAATGCCGATGCGGCTCTTTCTAACTGGAATACGGACTGTCAGGAAAACAGAGATTGGGTGGCTCAGACTGAGCCCCCTATTACATCTGACTCACTGATCCCTTTCAAAGTCCTGCCCCCAACCTCAGAGCGACACAAAGCCTTCCTGAGCTCTGCTGGTCCTTTTGTCTGTTTGCCAAGCAAATACAACATAACACCACATTCTTAGTGGGTAAATCTGCATTTTCATCTGGAAAAATATAGCTTATTTTTTTGGTTATCTTGAAGAAGTGTGTACTAGCCAGTTCCCATCCCCCGCACCCATAGTAACCATCCCTCAACTACTTACTAGCAATCTAAATAAAAACACCTGTAGGCTTCCCAGATTTCTCTAAGCAAGCAACTTGGATGAAAAGTGCACAATAAAGTACCCAGCAACACTCAGAGTACTTACAAGATAATTAAGGGTTGGTAAGGAGTTATTGGCTCATAACCCAAGCTGATAACCCCTAACTACTGTTTGGAGGGGCACAAAAAAAAATAAAAAAAAATTCTCTAGCAAAAATGACTACAAGAGTATGCTACCTGCACGGCAGAGCCTGACAAGCTACCCGTGTTGTATTTGATATGCCAAATACCAGTAACAATTATAGACCTCATTCTGGAATGGATTGAGGCTCTTTATGTTCCTGGAGCAAGCAGTTGCCCTTGGGCTCTACTAGCATGAGACAGGACATATGGAGATGTTACTGGGGCCCGCTGGAGCAAATCGATGATGAACTGGAAGACAGTGATACAGTGATACCCCCAAGCTGGGTAAGAATCCAAGATTAAATGACAAAAGAATGTATCTGTACACAAATTTCACAATTAAAGAAATACACTCAACACAGATGGGAAAATGTTCTACTGGCAAAACTTGCCTTAACATAATTGAGCTGGGGTCAGAGAGACCATGCAGTGGTGAGGCATTTCCCCGTGCATCAGGCAATACAGGCTCCATCCCCGGCACCATTTGTGGTCCCTCAAGCCCCCCCAATTACCTGGCCCAACAGGAGTGCAGAACAAGATCTGAGCCTTGCCTAGTGTCCCCAGAAAATCCAAAAAAGTCAAAAAGAGAAAGAAAGAAACATAATTTAATGGGATACAATAATGAATGCAATATTAATATTTTTCTTCCTTTTTTTTTTACTGATAGTACTAAACTCATCAAAAAGCTTTGTAAGGTTTCAGATAGGCTTCCCACACGAAAGGCAAAGCGCAGGCTGTCAGATGTCATCAGGTTCTTGAATATCTCCCTTTCAGCAACTAACCTTCCCGTTCATTCCATGTGCTAAACAGTCTGGTACAGCCTAAGACAATCTTGAGAACAAGTGAGAACGTCTCCAGAAATACTCTGGGATAATGTTGAAATGTAGAGGATTTAAGTGGTGAGTCTAGAAGAATAGGAGGGCCAGTAAGTGGCAGAAATAACACAGAAGAAAGCAGCAGATGACATGCCCCAGACATGCGAAAGTCAACCATGCTTAAAGCACAGAGCTCAGGGCTGCAGAGAACAGGACATTTGCCTTGCACTCCGTCAAGACCACTTAGAGCAGGCACTGCAGCTGAGATCAGTGAGCACCCTGAGTGGGATCCACTCCCTCTCCAAATAAGACACAGTTTATGTGGGGATGCAGCAGAAGATCTGCTGCATTTACTGCATACATATCCTATAAATCTTGTAAAAACTTATAAGCTAGACGCTGAAAGTTTGGGTTAGGAAAGAGCCAAATATCCCAACTTAAACATATAAACCAGAATTACAAGTGAGAACCTAAAGATTGACAAAGCACATGAACTGACTCAGTGAAGGAAACAGGAATTCAAGAGAAGAAATCGATTTCCAAACGGTGGAGAAGCAAAGCATATGAACACCTACTGATGGGAAGTGAGGACGAGGAACGGCTAAGGAAAGCAAGGAGTGATATGGGAGGCTAGTGTTTTGGATCTACTTCACTGCAAAAAATATGAATGGAAATGAACTAAATTGGGAAGAATAAGTCATTTTTACAAAAATTAATATTTCAGAAAGTCTTATTCAACATTAAAATATATGTGGTATGCATCTTTTGATTGCCTATCTTGACACTGTTCTAGGTATAGAGTTCTAGGAGTTCTGAGTCTGATTACACAGACACACAAATCTGTTTCCTAGTTGAAGTCAGGGAAAGAAGGCAAAATTCTTCGGGACAAAGTCATGTGCAATCTAAGATTTTCCTGTGGAAATGATCTTGCTTAGGTGTATTATTGATGAAAAGCAACTGAGACACATAACATATATGAATATTTTTTAAGAAATATGAAATGTTACTGAGTCAGCCCCATCTTTCTTGGCCTATCAAATTTATTAGTTTCCTTATTCAAGGGCCTTTTGGGGCAATTTTGCTATCTGCCAGTTCAAACTTTTCAAATGCAAAATTCCCAAAACAAAATCACTTTCAATATCACAGTATTGGTAGAAATTGCCAGGATACAATTTGAATCTCTCTTGAATGAAACTACTCTTTAACCTTTGTAACTTCTGTATGATTTCTCATAAGCTTACAACCTTTGGGGGTGCCTGACGACAGAGTAATATAAATCCCATTTGGGGACTGTGCTCAGACAGGGCAGTGGCTTCTCTGCACTTTCCTTCACATTTTTACTTTTAATCCTCTTCCAGATTTATGCAGTCTAATTTCAAGAGGAGTTCCTTCACTTGTCACCTAATCAGAGTCAGTGAAAGCTGAACTCTGGTCGAGCTCAACACAAGATGCCTCTAGCATGTTCTGACACCTGAGGATTCTGTAGCATCGAAGAGTGGCACATATGAAGCAATGGTGTGAGAGTTAAAATATATAATAGGACGTATGGTGACACCTGTTAAAGTTCATGGTAGCAATGCACAACGTTACTGCAACCAATAACCACCAAAGTGCCCAAGATCCTCCATCTTTGCCCAGTGTGTCACTGTCAGAAGTTTATGCACAGAGGTACTCTAACACTTTGCACTCTGCTGACTACAATCTTCCAGGTTCCTTCTAGTCTTCCCAGGAATTCAGAATTACTGTCAGTGATTTCATGAACAAAACATATTTGATCATTACAACTCACTACAGTCTGAGTAGGCAGCAACTCATATTTCCACTTTATAAATGAATTATTTTTGCTTAGAGAGATTAAGCAACTACCCTAGGTCCCACAACTGTCACAAAGAACAAACTGCCATTATTAAGAACCAAATGGACTACAAATAATGAGAGGCTTCTAGCTTGCATTTAGTTTGCAGAATGTTATAATTATTTTCTGCTCTACCAGTGGCAAGTCAGACATTCACATCTATGTCATGTATTATTTTTGTCAAGTTGTACTCACCACTTATTTGTGAAAATAATTTTTTCTCCAATTTTCTAGATGTGGGAATAAGCAATCCCACGGAATCGAGAGCTGTGTGACTGTGCGAGAGATCTTGCTATTTAATGTGCTGTCTACACAAACAATTCAAGAAAAGATGGGTCAAGGTTTCTAAACAATTTCCTGATAAACTTAGGTACTATAATGTGACAATGATGGGAAATGGCAAAACCAGAGGCAAATATGACTAATGAAACACATATAAAAGTGTTAACATTTTTTTTCTTTTTTGGGTCACACCCGGCATGCTCAGGGGTTACCCCTGGCTCTGTACTCAGGGAATTACTCCTGGCGGTGCTCGGGGACCATATGGGATGCCGGGATCGAACCTGGCCGGCATGGGCCGGCCGCAGAAGGCAAACGCCCTACCCGCTGGGCTATCGCTCCGGCCCCAAAAGTGTTAACATTTTAATTATAATAAAATCTTGGTCTCAGATACACGGGCAGAGTTGCACCGGCCTCCCTGTGGGCAGCTGACCATGAGGTGCCCAGGAGGGAAGGCGGGTTTAGCCCTGTCCTGCCATCCCAGCAGAGCCTCACAAGAAGATAGAAGAATCCCCACATCATGAGGGTCACCATTTTCATCATCCGACTCCACAGCTCATCAGAGCTGCACCCAGCAGAAAAGCCCATCTTTCCCCCATCTCGCACGCCTGCAAAGGTTCATCAATAGATGTATGAGATGAGAGCCTACTAGTATACCCCCCCACACACACACACGCCAGAGCCTGGCAAGTTACCCGTGTCGTATTTGATATGCCAAAAACCAGTATCAATTATAGACCTCATTCCATGACCTGAAGGAATGGTTTGAGGCTCTTCATGCTCCTGGAGCGAAGTTGATGCCTTTGAGCTACACTAGCACATGACAGGATGTATGGAGATGTTACTGGTGCCCGCTTGAGCAAATCGAAAACAATGGGAAGACAAGTGATACAAGTGATACAAGTGAATCAAATCTTAAAACAGTACTGTTAATGTAGGGCTAAAGTGATTGATTTGCCTGTGAAATACCCTGGTTCAATCCTTGGCACCATACATGGTCCTGAGAAGACTTCAGGAATAACCCCTGAGCAGTTCTGGGTTTGGCCAATCTTACGCTCCAAATTAAAGAACAAATAATTCTTATCTTTGTTGGTTCTAATTATGCTTATAAAAATCTTAGTATTTATGCAGAGAAACCTGAAATCACGTATCTCAGTAGGAACGTGGCATGCTGTGGTCCTTTTGGCTTATTCTTACTTTACCTCTGGAGTACAGCTATTTAGCAAAGAGAACTATACCAGAAGATAATAATATGACCCCTATCTTACAGCATAACTGCAGTGCTTTATGGCTTACAAAGCTGCCTTCACACAGGCAGAAGATAAATTAATATTCTGCTATAGCTCTATTCCAAAAATTCTGTTGATGGGATATGGTCCAAGAACAGTAGTCAGTTTTAAGTGTCTAAACATTTTGTTTTTTTGGCTTTTTGTGTCACACCCGGCAATGCTCAGGGGTTTTTCCTGGCTCTGCACTTAGGAATTACTCCTGGCGGTGCCTCGGGGGACCATATGGGATGCCTGGGATCAAACCGGCCGGCAGGGCCGCATGCAAGGCAAACGCCCTACCCGCTGGGCTATCACCGGCCCCAAGTGTCTAAACCTTTATGATGAACACATTTACTAATTGTCTTAGGTCAGTGTTCCCATAAAAACTTCCTCTTGAAACCTCAGAGAGATAGTACAGGGGTTAATGCACTTGCCTTAAAATGCAGTTAACCGAGGTTTTAATCCCTGGCACAACACATCTGGTTCCTCAAGCACTGCCATGAGTGAACCTTAAGCACAGAGCCAGGAAAAGCCCCTGAATACCACCAACATGGCCTCCCTGCTCAAAATAATATTGTTCCTCAGGGGAATTCGTGGAGGGTCTAATGCAAATTGTTAATGTTGAGGTGAGTTACCCATATACACCAAAACGACATATGTATTAATTGCCAATACCATTATAAACATAAAACATAAACTAAAATCACTTGTATCACTTGTATCACTTGTCTTCCCATTGATCATCGATTTGCTCGAGCAGGCAACAGTAATATATCCAAACTAAAATAACAAAATTTTTAAAAAAGACAGTTTAGGGGATCATGGGCAGTTTGGAGGTGACAAAACAACTTTGAACTTTGTACATCATAACTGAAACAGCTAACATTATTCTAACGGTGTTAACCAATATCATAGAAAAAATAAAACAAGCAAAAAAAAATGGTGTTCCTGCAATCTGCATTCCGTGCAAAACTTCTAAATCTTACCTGTTGTTAACAGAAATGTCAGGAACAAAACTATCCATAGGTGGAAGAACTGGCAACTACTTGAAAAATGTTAGCTGCAGAAAGCAGAGATCACAGTATGAAATAGACAGTGAGTTGACAAGAGTACAGCCTTGCTTTGATGCAAAAATTCTGCAAACCTGCATTGCAGCATTATTGCCCTACCAACTACAATGAAAGCAAACACAAAATACCAAGATAGTTACGTCCAGGTACTCCACAGTTTCACACTGGGTGGGTAAGCAACAAATATAGAGGATTCTAGTTCATTAGTAGCAGATTGAAAATATCTTGGTTCAGTGATTATTCAGTGTTGTACTAAACACATTACGTACACTATTTCATTTAATCCTAAGAACAACTCTAAAAGGCAGTTGTGATTTTAGAGATGGGGACAACAAAATAAAACAAAACAAATCCTCATGAGATAAAGTACCAGGCCCAACGTCACACAGCAGCGGACCTGGTTTTGTGACGTGGATGTGTGACTTGACGGCTGGTATGCTTTTCTAAATGCTTCACTGCCTTTCAGTTATGCAACAGTGTGCAGAAGCAAAGAGTAAGAAAGAAAAAAGCATAAACCATGAAATAATAATTTTATGAATAAACGTATCCTTCTGTTAGGAACAGTACTATATCACGCATTTATAAAAATAATGACGTCTTTCCCATTTGATTCACTTTCCAAACAATTCCTTTTATTTGGCACGCTTATAAAAGCAGTTTAAAAAATCTGTCCATTCTATCAAAATATGGTCCACAGGCTCCCATCCTTCCTAAGTGTTTTGACAAAAAAAAAAAAAGGAAAAAAGTCAACATTCATTTAATTTCTCACTGGAATCACACTTCAAGTTTTCTATGAAGCAGGAAGGATGGATTTATACAAGCACTTTCTATTTAATCAAAGCCTGAATCAGACCCCAGACTCACCAGGCAATGTAAAAAAATGTCCAGTCAGCGGGCGACTGTGTGTTTTCAATGGATAAGTGTCCATGACAACAGGGAAAAAATGTCACAGCAGTCCAAAGCACAGTGTAAGCAGGCTCAAAGAGATTAAGGAGAGAATTACCCCAGAGATCAATGTACTCTTTCCATCCTTCTCAGAGGGTCCCAAACTTACTCAGCCTACCACCCCCTTCTCAGAAAAAGTCATTCAGCACCCACCCTGAAATAGACCTTCATTAAGAGAACAAACACAAGGCGGCCCCCAACTGCACAAAAGGGTACACCACCCCTCTGGCTCAATTCAGCAGCCCACCCCGGGGACAGTATCACGCACTTTGGCAAGAACAGTAAAAGAGGACTCATTCTTCACAGACTTAAGAAGCATTGCCAGGCAAGGACCTGCTTCCACTTCACATTTACACCCAGTTCCGGAACGGGCAGTGGGTTTTGTTCCCAGTATCACCCGCCTGGCACTTTCCAACCACCATACCCTTCACATATTTAGATAATTCAATATTATATATAACAGAAGTTCCAGTGAAAGGGAATTAGTAAAAACATAAACTTATTTCCTAATAATCAAATTGTAAGGGACCATGCAGTTACAATACTTGCCTTGCCTGTAACTGACCTCTGCCTTGCATGAGGATGGCCCTGTTTCAATCCCTAGTACCACATCTGGGCCCCAGAACACCACCATGAGCAACATCTGAATACAGAACCAGAATGAGCTCTGAGTTCTGGTGAGTGTAGCCCAAAACATGAAAAGAGATGAATATGTAAAAAGCACGCCATTCCTGATTTCACCTAAATATCAATATCCCACCAGCACTCTTTTGATCCTTTTATGTAAAAGATCATTTTCATTTCAAATTAAAAACACCGTAATTGGGAGTAGAATAGGGGTCAGGTTGCCTGCATCTGACCGAGGTTCGATCCCTGGCTCCACAAGCGTGTCCTACCAGCATTAGCAGGTGTGATCATGGAGAAACTGCAAGATGGTGTGGCACTGGGAACGCTTTGAACATGGCTACGGCAGCCCTGGGCATCGCTGGCACTGATGAGTACTAAATGGCTGGATGGCCCCTTGATGTGCCTGAGAATTGCTCGGTTGACCCTGGGGTTCACTGCCTCCAGGAAGTACACCCCATAAAAAAGACAGGTAACGAGAACAGATTGAACATAGGGCCCATAGCAGTAGAAATGCCTAGTTTATTAGAGAAAACGCTCGATTTTCTGGTAATGGCATCTCAGATGGACCCACCCCTAGCTGGACCCTCACATTCCTTTCGCAGCCTTTGGAAATGTTGAATAGAGATAAAGAAAAATACAGGGCAGCTGACTTTATTTTAATTTTACTTTTCAGCTATACCCTGAAGGGGAAATTCCATAAAGTACTTCACTTCTTGGCTGATGACCTCTAACGTTGTTTCTTTAAGATTTTCCTGGAATTCTTCCAATATACAATTCTTTTGCTTAAGTTGATTTCTGTTACCTAAAGAACATTAATTTCGCATCCCCTTTCACTGAATCATTTTTGAATGCTTCATTTAAATTCCTTTCCTTTTCTTGATAGAAACACAGTTTCTTACTACCAATAAGATGTAAAATAAATTTTACCCAGTCTAATATTCTCTGAATAATATCCCTAATAAGAATTCAAATCCAGATATAAGTGTGCATATATCAAGTCTGTCACCATTTCCAATTGTTCTCTTACTTCCAATTCTTACTAAATGCCACATAATACTAAATGATCATGGGAAGGTGGTGGCAAGTCACTTACTAGCAGGTTTTGTCTCCTATGCTAGATCTGATGATTATCAGATGTGGAAACTGGCATGCATTGTCTTACCTCTCTGAGAATTAAGTGAAAATAGCCAGTCACCTATTTAAACATTTTAAGAAATGAGTCATTTTATTTTCTTATCTATATGACTTGAATGTGTAACTCTAAAACTATTCATTGAGATTCAGAATCAGAGATTTAAGTGCCAACTATATATGACATTACTTTTCAGACTTGGAAAATTTCAAATTTAATCTATCCAAAAAGAAAACTACCACCAAAAATCCTCCTACCCTGGATTCTCCTATATCACATACCTTTGGGAATGACGCATCAGTGTCAGCCATGCAACCGTTAAGTGCAACTTTACCCCCCCCACCGCCTTCTAGATCCCTCGAAGACCAGATAAGCTTCACACAGATCCATACGTTGACTTCTCTCTGGCACACGGAGTCCCTATGTCACTTATCAAGTCTCCCTTAACAGCGCCTTAATAGTATGTTTCCTACCAAATTTATCCATCCAATAACTAATGAACGGACTGTCTAAGGCTCAAAGCTGATCATATTTAAATCTATTAATAGCTTTCAATTGATCTGAGAATCAAGGTGTACCCTTTGGACTGTTAACACATGTCCTTATGTGACCATAAACTCAACTCATTTCTCTCACTCAGTTCTCTCATCGTGTCTTCGAGGCAATCCCATTTGAATCGTATTCAGTGGCTTACACTTTTAGCAATACATTAGACAATTTTGTGTTATTGCCTAGTTCAGTGCAAATGCCTATGCAGGTTTCCACGGCCACAGCCTTTATGGAGCCCTGGCCCAATCTGCCCCAACTCTAAACCTTAAATGTTTCCTTTTAAAAAATTGTAATTGAGTCAGCATGATAAAGACCACTACAAAGCTGTTCATGATTGGGTTTCAGATGGTGTTCCAACACCATCCCTCCACCAGTGTACATCTCCCAGCACCGGATGTCTCCAGTTTCCCTCTCACAACCACACACCTCCTATGCACCACCCCCCAACCTGCCTCTATGGCAAAACCTTAATTTTTTTTTTTTTTTTGCTTTTTGGGTAACACCCAGCAATGTCAAGAGGTTGCTCCTGGCACTGCTCTCAGGAATCACTCTGGAGTGCTGGGGGACCATATGGGATGCTAGGGATAGAACTCCAGTTGGCTGTGTGCAAGGCAAATATCCCACCCACTGCACTATTCCTCTGGCACCAACCCTTAAATATCTATCAATGCAATGATATCATTTCTATCATTGCTTTCACACTTCTATTTCTATCCTTATTTTTATATTTTTCCAAACTGAAGTAGAAAACTTCACCTTATTCCGGTAGAAGCACTGGTGCTTAACTCAGGTCGAGCATACAATGAGAACATGCAGGCAAAAAGAACGTAAAAACAGAAAGACTGCTTGGGAATTTAGGATTTCAATTCCAAGAATAGAAAGTAAAATTCAGAGTATTATTTTTTTTTGAATATGTAGGCATTCTGTTTCACAGTTCCTGAAACAATGCAGAAAACGTGACTTCCTAATTAAGAAAACATCCCAACTGGGCTATCCAAAATTTCCTATTTATTTATTTTTTATTTGTTTCCAATTTTCTTTTATTAAACATGTTATTATACCACCGTGAGATATACAATTACAATATTGTTCATGTTTAGAGGTTTCGGTCACATAGTGTTCCAGCACCCCGCCCTCCACCAGTGCCCATTTCCCGCCACCAATGTCCCCAATTCCCTCCCATAGCCTGCCTAAATGACAGGTTCTTTATCTCTTTTCTCTCTCCTTCTCTCTCTTTTCCTTCTCTTACACAATGTGGGTTGTACAACATACACTTAGAGGCCATCATGTGCATTTTTTTGCCTGTATTTAATGCTCAGTTCTAGGTTGGTATTAGCTCTTTCGACATTTAGAATTTTCTATTTAAGACAATCAAGTATGTTATAATCTCACACATTCTTTTTTTTTTCTTTTTGGGTCACACCTGGCAATGCTTAGGGTTTCTCCTGGCTCTGCACTCAGGAATTACTCCTGGCTGTGCTCAGGGGACCATATGGGATGCCGGGGATCGAACCTGGGCCAGCATGGGCCGGCTGCGTGCAAGGCAAACGCCCTACCTGCTGGGCTATCACTCCGGCCTCTATCTCACACATTCTTTTAAAATATTTTTTTGTAAATTGCTATTGCCCCTTAAATGACAATTAAGAGGCTTTCAACATTCTATATTTTAATAATTTGAACTGTATTAATAAGCAACAGAAAATAAATTTATTTTTATTTAGTGACTGTGACCCCCTCATGTGATATTAGGAAATGTAAATAATTTGTTTAAAAAAAATTGCACACCAAAGAAAGATAGTACAGGTGATCGCCTTGTATTGGCAACCCAAGTTTGATTCCTGACACTAAAATCTATTTCCCTTTGTCATCCACGGGTGATTCCTCAAGACAAAGCCAGGAAAAAGCCTGGAGAACAGCTGGGGGGTTTGACCCAAATCCTTACTACTGCAAATATAAAATGGCACCTAACTGCCTTCATGGTAGTGCAAGTTTTAGAAGCAACCAGAAAGTCTGGGGTCTGGTATATGACTCAAAGCGGATCATAGACTTAACATGTGAGAGGCCCTAACCTTAATTCCTGCAGCCATGCAGACTCCCCAAAGTTCAGGTGTACCACTAGTGACTCTTGAGCACCACTACGGTGACCTGCTGGCTCTCAACACAGCTAGGTAGGAACACTGCAGGAAGCGACCCATTTTACTCCTTAACTTCCACCCCACACAGCTAGGTATGGCCCTATTAAAAGAAAAGTATCTGCAAAATAAAAAATGTCACTATGACTATGTTAATTTAAAAGAGAACTTTTGTTAAATATGGTAATAACTACATCACAGTAAATTTGCATTAAATTAAAATTTAATGAAACATAGGGTCAGAAACAAATATATAAATACTAACAAGGCTTTTGTGAGAAAGTGATTTAGGTATGCTAGAATATAAATATCACACATAATTTAAAAGACAATATTATAATAGTGATTAGAATGAAGTTGTATATAAAATTCAATGCTGAGAAACTGCAAATTTATATAATGTATTTGAGACATCAAATATTCTATTGTCACGGCCATAATAAAATTGGTATAATTTATCCATAAACCACAATCTCTCAATAAAATCACTAAAGGAAATGAATAGATCTATTAAGAGAGTTTTAGAGGTGCTACCCTTTTAAACTTTAATAACCCCAAATAGTTTTTTTTTTTTTTGCTTTTTGGGTCACACCCGCAATGCTCAGGGGTTACTCCTGGCTCTGCACTCAGGAATTACACCTGGCGGTGCTCGGGGACCATATGGGATGCCGGGATTGAACCGGGGCCGGCACAGGCCGGCCGCATGCAAGGCAAAAAACGCCTTACCCGCTGGACTATCACTCCGCCCCAACCCCAAATAGTTTTTAACAAGGTTATTTGAAGTCACATCACTGTCTTCCCGCTCATCATCAATTTGCTCGAATGGGCACCAGTAACATCTCCATATGTCTCATGCTAGTAGAGCCCAAGGGCACCTGCTTGCTCCAGGAACATAAAGAGCCTCAAACCATTACATCAGGTCATGGGAATGAGTTCTATAATTGTTACTGGTATTTGGCATATCAAATACAACACGGGAGGCTTGCCAGGCTCTGCGTGGGGTGGCATACTCTTGTAGTCACCTCTAAATCCAGCATTTATTGATGAACCGAGCGGCTGCAAGTGGCCGTGCGTGCTGGGCTGTTATAGGCTCTTCTGCTGGGTGGAGTTCTGAAGAGAGGGAAGTCTGGATGTGGAGAATGGCAGCTCTCATGGAGTGGGGGGGTCGTCTGGCTTGTTGTGAGGCTCTGCTGGGGAGGCTGGCAGGGCTAGAACCCGCCATTCCTCCTGGGCGCCTCGTGAGCGGCATCAGGTCTGGGCTTGATCTCTGGCACCACATATGGTCTTTTAAGCACTGCCAGGAGTGATTCCTGAGTGCAGAGCCAGGAAAAAAGTCCTGAACACAGCTGGGTGTGATCTTGCACGCAGCCAACCCAGGTTCAATCCTTGGCATTCCATATGGTCCCCCAAACACTGCCAGGATTATTTCCAGGATGATTACCCTTTTGAAAGAAAGGAAACAACTTGCTTTCTAATGCCATGTTAGCCTTTCATTTCAGTAGGTATCAAAGCTTTCATCAGATTATTTTGTTATTGGATATTTGAAGTATCCAATGAAATTTACTCAGAGCTAAAATCATGACTTTACATTTAAGATTTCACTTTTGTTAAATGAAAATGATGAATAAAAGTGACAGGAGCAAAGAATAATGATGTACAAATAAAGTTTTCTTTTAAAAGGGCCGTAAGGCAGTATATAATATTACCTTTGTGAATCTATGAAGAGTCTGAAAAAGAAAGACTATGGGTTTCCAAGAATCACGACATTACTAGGATGTGATAGAAACCAAATGATTTTATTTGATGTGGTTCCTGGAGGGATTCCTTTTACACTTCAGATCTTCTATGGCCTCCCAATCTGTCAAGCTCCAGGCAGCTCACAAACAAATTACCATCACTTCCACAGGAAGTGGATTCTTTGCTGTAGAAGAAGCGACTGCGTTACAAAAAAAAAGCATGAAGAGGTTTAAGTACCTAGAAGCTTGCTGGAAGCCATGGAGAAATGAGACACTGAGAGAAGTTTGATATCTTATCAGAATATGTTGACTCTCTATTTTCAAGACTAAGAAAGAAACTACGCAAATATTCTTTAGTTTATATCTCAAGATGTTTTAAGACTACAGGGTAAGACCAAGTGCCAAGCACTTAGCCAACAGATTGAAGTACTTATCAATCTATAATTACCCTTTGGAAAGAAAGGAAACAACTCGCTTTCTAATGCCATGTTAGCTTTTCAGTTCAGTAGGTATCAAAGCTGAAAAACAAGATTTCATCAGATTATTTTGTTATCAGAAAAGATAGTGTATTGTTATGAACACATGGTAAATGTTTATCTAGAAACAACCTGCTAAAGTGTAGCATACCTCCTGCTAAATAATAACTCTGGTGGTTATAAAAAATAACAGCATTTGCTATATAATGTGGGTCAAATACCCCCAAAGCATACAAAGCGAGTACCTAGAGACCAACATAGAAGTTTTTCAGCATTTCTTCAAGATTGCAATGTTATTTATGATGCCATTTCCCAGCCGACGTGAAGGTGTTTCTATTTAATAAATCTGAAGCGCCATAACCATGACGTGAATGCGAATGTAAGCAAAGAATGTGGAACCCTTAACGAAATGCAGAGTGGCTCTACCTCGGAATAGGCAAACACTGCCAACAGAAACAACAAACTAAATTTCTGTTGAAACAAAAACGGCAGACCGTGAAGTAACAGCCTGCCGTCAGACACTGGGATTTGATTTTCATCAATGGCAGCTGAACAGCCCTCTCCTCCCACTTCTGTATGAAGGCAAGAAAGAAAAGAGACAATACCATCTGCACCATCGCGGAGGACAACCCTCGTCAGGCTAGTTCTGCACTCTAGCATGAAACCCACCACCGTTCCACAGGCTTGATTCGCATCGATTTCATTCCCAAGGACACCTGTTACTCCCAGTTTCTGTACATTCAGGGAATACATGATGAGTTTTAAAGTATTATGTTAGTGTTACATCGCAGATTGCCAAAGTTTTCAAGCAGAGGTCTTCTGACAGATTCTTTTGGGGTCATGTAGATGTAAAAAGGAATGTTTGAAAAATAAGCACTTAAAAAGTGGTGAGTGGCAGATTGAGCCAGCAAGGAGAATGCATTTCTAAAGCCTCCTCAGTGATAACCATAGGAAAACACAATACTTGCAACAAACTACAGACTCTGCTCTCGACCCAGCTATTTCCAATTCACTAGGTACAATGCTAAATATGCTCTTGAAACCTCTGGTTCTGCAACAGAGGTGACTCTTCATATTGAGATGAAAAGAAACAACACAATCATATACTATAATACCACCATAAGTAAAGTTATGTCTAATAATATAGATAGATAAAAACAGAAAATGATCACCAGAAAGCATACTGATAGCAGAGAAGTATCAATGTGCTTTCAAAAGTTTCTGTGCAATTGGAAGTTACTAGTGGAGTAACTAGTCTTTGAGTAGTATCTCTGACAAGCCTACATACATATTAAATGCCAAGAAAACACACTGCCACCACTAAAAAATTCAGATACATCCTATAGATATGCTGTAGGCATTAGAAACTTTAAATGTAATATTGCTTGTTATATGGCAAACAATACAGCATTCATTGTAATAAAATATGCTAGTAGACAGCAAACATTCACAACCCATGTGCTGTAAGTAGAGTCCTGTTGATACTGGTTTTGGATATATGCATTGCTTTTGGTGTTGGGAAGTCAGCAGACATGACAGAGCAGATGCCTGAAGTGTATTTTGGGCTCACCTTCCTGAGGATGCATCATCATGCAAAGGAACGTTTTCTGGCTACCCACTGAGTTAAAAGAGGATGAAAGGAATGGATAGCAGATCTAAACTCAATCTGCTGCTTGTATCCAAGCCTAGCCTGGATCAGCCAAGCCCTACCCAGTGCCTGAAGTGCATGAGTCAGAATATTGATTGCTGTTTTAGCCAGAGTGCAGAATGGTTCATTGCGTGGAATCACCCTGGCAACAGCTAGCTGATACAGAAATATTAACATTAAAATAATTGATAAATCACCACAAACAGTGCCTACGTATTACATTAATACTGTATAGTAAAAGGCATAGAGATTCTCCTCAAATAGAATACAGGATAGACAGACAGAAAACTGGACTTTCTTTATTCTAAACCCCCACACCAAATCTTCCATATCTGTAAAAGTAGAGGCGATAGGACACAATGGTGCCATTTATTAAATACCTTGCCTCACTATCTTAGATACTGAAATAATTTTCTTCTGATTATGTTATCCATATAACAACTCCAGTAACATATATTTATACTCCTGATTGATAAGGAAATCAAGACTCACAGAGTTTACAAAATTTAACTTAGAACACAAAAATCATAGGCTGAACTTTTAGGTTTTAGTAGGCGCTTCTTTAATAGCCACCATGTTTTAGTGCTTTTTCCTACTTAAACCTGCTTAAAGGAGGAGTAAGCCATCTCTATAGGGGAGATGTACTGTCGTTCTCACTTTGCTGCTCTGTGGGGACTCATCTGGGACTGAAATAGCCTCCCATTCCCACCCCCAGAAGGTCCACTTCAGGAGGAGAGGCCTGTAGGGATGGCTGAAAGTTCTCTTCTTTCAAAGGGGTGAGTACAGCCCAGAAAATTCCTGAGCTAGCCCTAGTTTCAGTGGGACTGCTTAACCCCGCCCCTCAAGAAAAAAAAAAAAGCTCATTTCTTTTCAAATATGGAGAGAAAATAATCAGTTTCAGTTTTGGAAAAGCACACATCCCCTAACCAGGTGCAATCTTAATTATTCCATAGTAAGAACTGAGAAGAAAACACTTACTAAATTCTCTCAAATACATCTTTCCCCCTCTTAAAAAATATTATTTAAAAAATAAGAACATTTTTCCTAAGAATGCTTTTCTTGAAGCAGCTTTTACAAAATACTGGTGCAGAGACTGTCTTCTGAATTTATAATTTATCGACTTAAAATGAAATGATTACGATTTCTTCCGCTTATCTAAGTGTCCATGCATTTCCTATTATATTCAGGTAGTCAGGCTACCCCCATTCAGCAGTATCGGAAACTAAAGTAGAGGACATAGGACCCTGGGCAACAAAAAGAAAGTCTTTAAATACTACAAGATCTGCTAACACCATAACAAACTCGATATTCTAATTAGGAACAACATATCTTTGGGAAGATACCAAATGCACAGAAAAATAAACCCTGCATAATTCATAGCATGGCATTATCACTATAGGCAGTACTTCAGGCTTGCAACTAACACTGTTCTCTTGAGAGAGACTATGTGTAAGATAAATAAAGGGGTTTGCGTGTAAGATGATGGATTCTATACTGGAATTATTCTAAAGTCTATCAAGAGTGCTTGACTTAGGAAAAGAATAACTGTCATTGCCTAAAACTGTAAACAAGCAAAATAATTTATTTTCCTGTAACAACACATTAGTATTTAATTATACTAATATGTCGGGTAATATGTGAGGGTTTAGTGGCTCCCTGGTGATATTGAATGATCTTAACTAACTTTATTTATTTTTATTTATTATTTTTTAAACAATTACAAAAATTTTTATGTTTGGGTTTTGGCCATACAGTGTTCCAGCACCCATCTCTCCACCAGTGCCCATTTCCCACCACCAATGTCCCCGATTCCCTCCCCCCCTCTTCCCTCCCCTTATCCCCTACCCTGCCTCCGTGGCAGGTTCTCCATCTCTTTTTCTCTTTTCTCTCTCTCTCTTCTCTCTCTCTCTCTCTCTCTCTCTCTCTCTCTCTTTCTTCTCTTACATATTGTATATTGTAATACATATACTTAGAGGTTATCATGTGTATTTTTTTGCCTGTATTTATTTTCTGCAAATGGACCACAAACAGAACTGTTTTCAATTACAGAATTTTCCTGTTCTGGATAAAAGACTAAAAATTAAGTTTCCGCCACACATACCTATTAAGAGTGTCTCTAAGTCTACAAGGAAACAACCTACAGGAATCAACCTTTTATGTTTTTCATCTGAAATCACAACGTGATAATGGCATTATTCACAAAATATTTATTTGAAATAAATGTGGAAACTACACTACAAATGATGAACTAAAATCTGTAATTCCTATGGGGCAATTAACAGATTTTTCATGCATTTCTTTTGATTGATATCACTGCTTAAGCAGTTTAAAGAAAAATTTCTGAAAGCATTTATAATAATTGAAAAATTGTGGACATTTTTAACTTCATATTATACAGAGAATCACAATCACAATGTCAGTATAATCGTAAGAGAACCAGTAACAATTATTTGGCATTATGAAAAAACTAATCATTTTTAAAATAAGTATGGGTTTCATCATCATATATTATACGAAGAAATAGTTTATTTCTTGGCACTATACATTGCTTATACAAAAGGGCAAATGAAGAAATGAAAAAGTAATTAGAGGAATCATAATTTCCACTTTCAATTTACTATGGATGAAAGTGATTTGTGTAAGGCATGTACAACCAAGAAAAGCAAAGGCATAAATTGCTATATCAAATGCATAAATGAAGAGATAAATGAAGAGACATCATTACTTGAATTGTAATTTATGTTTGCTATAATGGCAACAGCTAAAAAAAATTAAACTTCTTTATGTTTCTGTCATTATAAAAGGCTAAAGAAGGGAGCTCTGAGCACCTCATTTCTCAAGTCAATGTAAGTAAATCACCAAGCTAGTTAATGGTTTGCTTTTCTATAAAGTCTTACTCATATGTTTGGAAAGGTAAAAATGTCCAGACTGGGGCCGGAGCGATAGCCCAGCGGGTAGGGCGTTCGCCTTGCACGTGGCCGGCTTGTGCCGGCCCAGGTTCGATCCCCGGCATCCCATATGGTCCCCCGAGCACCGCCAGGAGTGATTCCTGAGTGCAGAGCCAAGAGTAACCCCTGAGCATCGCCGGGTGTGACCCAAAAAGCAAAAAAGAAAAAAATGTCCAGACTGCAGAGCAGGATTTTAAGATTATTGTATACTGTTCATATACAATATTGTATAATGTTGCAAATGCATAAAACATGCCAATACTGGGAAGAGAAGAAAAGCAGCATGAGCAACGCAGAGAGTTCTTCGGCTGCATCTGCCCGTCAACACCAAGAAACTGTTCCGAGACTAGCTGGGCTGTTTCTGATTGCTGGCTTTGTTTTCCCCTTGGGTAGAGGTGGGAGGGGTGACTAGGCCATAGTTATGTCCCTCAAGGATTATTCCTGATTCTGTGCTCAAAAAGACCTCTGGTAGTGTCCTGGGAATCATGCATAGTATCAGGGATTCAAGCCAGGGTTGACCATATGCAAGGCAAATGTCTTCCTTACCTCCTGCACTGCCTCTCCGGCACCTACATACTGACTTGTCTTTTTTAATTAAAAAACTTATCTCCTTCTGACAGCTAAAGCTTTATATTCTGTTTATATAATTTGTTTTGGCTAAATATTGTCACCCTAGAATTCATAATAGTCTATGGGCCGGAGTGATAGTCCAGTGGGTAGGGCATTTGCCTTGCACACAGCCGACCTGGATTCGATCCTCGGCATCCCATATGGTCCCCAAGCACTGCCAGGAGTGGTTACTGAGTGCAGAGCCAGGAGGTGGACCCAAAAAAGTAAAAAAAAAAAAAAAAAAGGAATTAATAATAGTCTAATCCCCAGAAACTTTTAATTATGAGAGTATTTGGAGAGAAGGTATTTAAAGCGGTAATTAAGTTTAAACAAATAAAAAAAATCAAATGTATGATAGAGAATCACTGGTCATGTAATATACACATAAACATGCACAAAAACACACACAGATACATATTTCTAAGTAATCAGTGGATTTTTGGGGGTGCAGTAGGGATGGATTGGGGCCACACCCCAGTGCTCAGAGCTTACTCCTAGCTCTGTGTTCGAGGATCACTCCTAGCAGTGCTGAGGAAACCATATCCAGTGCCAGGAACTGAACTGGGTTCAGTAGAATTTATAAATGTGTCATTGATACAGAGATATATAATATAGAACCTTTTAAAAGCTTTCAACAATAAAATAACAAAATAAAAGATTTCTAAAGGAAATAAGCTGTTTTCCTTAAAAATACCTTGTAATTGCTGCAGCAATAGTACAGTGAGTAAAGCTCTTGCCTTGCATGTGACCAACAGAGTTTGAATCTCTGGCATCTCATATGGATCCCAAGCACTGCCAGGAGTATTATATGAGTTCAGAGCCAGGAGTAACCCCTGAGCATGGCTGGGTGTGACACAAAAAAGCCAAAAAAAACAAACAAACAAACAACAAAACTAAACATGGCTGAGAAAATTACAAATTTTCTTTTTTTTTTCTTTAGATCTTAAGATATTACACCAAGGATATAGTGTCAAACTTCTGCCTTAAAATTTATTTTAATATTTTCTTTCTGTAACTGGATTTATAGGCAACTTGATGTATAACAAAGTTTATTTGCTTCATCTTTGGAAATTGTTTATTTCAACTCTATTGTATTTATACTTTTGCAGAATAGAGACATGCTCCCAGAGTTCAAGTCCTCTTCAATAAACAATAGGATTGTTTATTTACATAGTTTGCCTAACTGTGCTGTTTTACTCAAATATCTCCATAGCAGGTATAGGTAATCCCTTTCCTTTTTAACAACTGCATAGCACTTCTTTAGATAGATGCATAGATAGATTATGATTGATCCAGAGAGTCTCCAACTCAACCGCTGATTTCTTTCTTTTTTTTTTAATTTTTTATTTTTACAATTACAAAGATATACAATTAAAAAGTTCATATTTGGGTTTTGGTCATACAGTGTTGCAGCACCCATCCCGCCATCAGTGCCCATCTCCCACCACCAACGCTCCCGGTTCCCTCCCCTCCCCCAGCTGATTTCTTACTCTCTAGAGTACAAACATCATATACAAAGACCAGTGCTCGTTTGTTGATGATAAATAATTAATTTTACTAGCAATTTAATTATGCTTAAAACTTTCAAAAGAGTGATAATTTCAGCAGCATGTATAGCAAGACTGAAATGATACAGAGAGACTTTTAAGCGCTCAACTGGCTGCAGAGCATCATGCCCAACTTTTACTGTACCTACTGCGACACATACCTTACCCATGACTCTCCACCTCACACAAAGACTCCCTGCAGCGGCAGGAACCACAAAAGAATGTGAAAGACGACTATAAGAAATGGATGGAGGAGCAGGCCCACGACCTGACTGACAGGACAACTGCCGCGTTTCAACAAGCCAAGATTCCCCGGACGCCATTCTCTGCTCCTCCACCTGCACGAGCCACGATCCCACCTCTGTCCAGTCTCCTGCATCCTCCTCACTCTGGGATGATGCCAGCAACCCATTTGGGGGCGCATCCCATGATGCCAATGAGGGGGCCCCTCCTCCTGGGATGATGCCGGTGAGACCTGCTCCTGGAATGAGGCCACCAATGGGAGGCCACAAGAGGATGATGCTGGGGGCCACCAATAATGAGTGAGACTCACTGCCCGTCCCATGATGGTGCCCACTCAGCCTGGCATGACTTGCTCAGACAGATGAGGAGAGAGGGAGCTACGTGCTCTCTATATGCTTCCAGTCACTTGCTCTACGTCACTCGAAAATCATGGTGCTGTGACTCTGGGTGATCTCCAGCATGTAAGATGGAGACTCGCTCCCTGCTCTAAAAAGAGGGAGAATAGTTTGGAAGGGGTAGGAAATGGAACCCAAAAAAAGCAATTTTCATTACTGTTGTGGAATGTAGAAATAAAGCTGTCGACTCTTAGTTTAAAAAAATGAGATATAATAACCTAGCTCTTGAATAAAAATGGCGCACAAATTGAAAAACATTCGATACTGAACAAAAGTTAGCATTTAAAATGGCAAATTTTTTGCCAAAAAGAAGAGAATATAATAGGATAGACTGTAGACTGATGGTAACATTTATACAACTGCCCATTAAATTAAAGGTTTTAGCTAATATTTCAATGGAAAATATGCCATACTCCTTATTAACTATAATTTATAATGATATATTTTACTTAAGTCAGCAAGTTTATTTTTTGTTTTGTCATTATTTTATGTCATAATACATATGAAGCCTATTACAACTCTAATTTTTAACTAAGAAACTATTTTGTAAGCAGCTGATTCTAAAAACCAAGTACTGCTCATCATGCAGCTGAACTATTCATGCACATACTCTCTATATTAACAAGAGATTCAGTAGCTGTCTATGCCAATGTTTCAATGCCACAAGGATACAAAAGCTGAAGTGAAACATAAGCAAATATGAAATACACATTTCATAAAAGCCAAATAAGTTTTCCAAATTGATAAAACTACTTAGCAACAATAAAAATAAGCATCATTTTAAAAACTGGGGAGTGGTAGTACAATGGGTAGGTGTTTGTCCTGAATGCGGTTGACCTGAGTTTGATGCTCAGCACCCATATGGTTCCCCAAGCACTGCCATGAGTAATTCCGGACTGCAGAGCCAGGAGTGACAATCTGCATTGTTGGGTATGATCCCCCAAAATATGATAATAATGATAATGATGATGATGATAATAATAATAACAATGATAATGATGATGATGATAACAACAACAACAATAATAATAATAATAATAATAATAATAATAATATTAGTAAAGTAACTGCTGGGCTTGGAAGATAATATAGTACTTGGTAAGGCGCTTGCCTTGCATATGACAAACTGAGTTCAATCCCTGGCATCCCATATGGTCAGCCCTGCCAGGGGTGATCCCTGAGCAAAATACCAGGAATAAGGCCTGTACTTATTCCTGTACATACCACCAAGTATGGGCCCCCAAACAACACAAAATAAAAAAAAACTTTAAAAAAGTAACTAGTTAGATATAACCACAGTGCGAGACCTTTAAAGTTGGAGTTATGGTGATTTTTAGATAATAAATAAGACAGAATTATAAAATTCCATTTAATGAAAACCTTAATTGGAAAAAGAACACTCCATTTTATAAGGCAACAACAGCTATACTGCTTTTCTTGCACTATGGATCTTATTTCTCTTCCTAAACATCTCAGTGCTGCAACATAATCACTAAATGCTAGAATTTCCCACTCTATTTTTGAAGTTAGCAAGTGAGTCAAAGGTATATGGTCTAAGGACTGAAGAACACCCCATTGTATGGAAGGACACCAGGTAAGGTAATTCTTTCTCTTGCAACAAGAACAACAGGGAATTCTGGCAAAGAATGTATGGTGGCACATAACCACTACAGTAGCCCTCTCTCACCTACTGCATTGAGCATTAAGGCATCATTAACATCCTAATAAAAACTTTTCACAGGAGCTTTCTCATCTACATGCAAAACTAAACGTCAGCAGGAGGCCCATAGCTTCAGGAAGTCATAAAGTAAAGCTTGAACCTGGTAATGATCTGCAGCAGGGTGTCTACTGAGACAAATGTACTTGGCTAGGGCAGATCTGAGGCATCACTTGTGTATATGCAAAACTTCACACCATTTAAACTTCAAGTCGCTGGGATCTGTAGACAAAAAGTAGCCTTTTTTCACGCTTCAGAAAGTATTAGCAGTTTTTCTACATTTGCTTCCGAAAGGAATATCATTATTGGTAATCATCTATATTCAAAAACATTAGCAGCAGAGCATAGTGCATATAAACTGGCCCAATTTATGCTGTGACTAAGATAGACGAAAGCAAAAGAAGAAGTAATCTAATATTTATTGCTTGTCTCAGAAGTGTTAACAAGCAAAAGGAGTCAAACTGTGTGCTTTCCTTCATTTATTTCTCTGACATGTCTGGCTGAGAAACATCTGGAAATCTCTTAAAACTGAATTCCTCACAGAGAGATGAAGGAGGAGAAAGACACTGTCTCTCCTGGCTCAAGGGGACCTTAGTTCTGACCACGGAAGCAAGCCTTCCCTGGACCTCCATTCCTTTTCTTTCGTTAAAACAGCAGCTAGTGCATAAAGAGATATAACCAGAGTGTGAGTGAAAGGACATAAAGGGCACTAATACAGTCAGCAGAGACAGACAGACAGCATTAAGGTAAATGAAGGCAGAATCAGAATTAAGGGATGTAGGGAACTGACTACCTCCCAGTAAATTAGTGGCGTGAGGGAAAAAAGAAGAAATTCCCACATCCTAATGAATGTGGTGAGTAAATCAAAATTACCTATAAAACTGAAGCCCCATTTAACAAAAGTAAAAAAATATAAAATACAGTGTATATTTACTTGAAATGAGAAAATAAATCACCCAAATTACTAGAGCCCAGAGAATTCAGGTTCCTTTCTTCTGAGATTTCTTCAGGCCATTTACCAGAAATATGTCCGGTTACAACCTGGCTTCTCCTCCCTCTTAGGACATTCCGAAATAGCTTCCAGCAAATATCATCACTCAGGGTCTGAAAGCCAAGGGCCTTGAACTTTCAGCTTCCTTCGCTTCCTGATAAAACTGCCTCTGCTGTTCCTACTCCCTTGGCTGGACCTCAGCAAAATCCATGAATTTTCAGGTCCCTTCCTTCCCAGCAGCTGCCAATGGTAAGAACATTTCTCATACCTAAGAACACCACAAATGAAGTTATACTGCAAATCAAGTGCTATGCTTAGTGGCTACTGAAAATTATAAATTGCAGTGACCACCCTGGTTTGTATTTCACTTCTCATTCCCTCTTAAAAAAGAACGGCTTGGCTCTTGGGAACCAAGCCAGAAACAGTTATCAAGAAGTTTATCTCCTGTTGACAATTCATTGTTCACAGAAGTGACAGGATCTAAGCCAAACTAGAAACCAGAGTTCCAACACTATTAGGCATCACAATATATTATCTATACAACAAAATATCCATAATGCAGGATCCAGGTAGTAGACTGATCGGAAATTCAGGCACAACACTTTAATTACAGAAATGTCTTACCCGCTCCCCAGTGCCCCCTCAAATAAAGCACTTATACAAGATGTTAGGAAGAAGCCATTCTAAGCATAGGGGAACTTTCCAAAGGAGTGCTATTTTCAACTATAAAGACTTATATTTCCTAATATGGAAGAGGGATTACAGCTCCACATTCTCAGACATTGGCTCAAGTGCTAAGAATGTTGGATACACTGATAGTCCAGTCATTGTTAACCGCCAAGGAATCCATGATCACTCACTATAGAATTGGTTCCTTGTCTTCTCAGGATGCTGACGTTTTAAGAAATATTACATCACCTCTTCATTTTTGTTTCTGTCATCGACATCCTCACTATCATCATCCTGTCAAGTATAAATTTCTTCAGAAGTGCATAGGAAAGGACATCTTAAATGTATAGGTATCTCAGTAGCCCGCTGGGTTATAAGATAATTAATGAGAATAAGACAGAGAAGGACTAGCAGTTAATTCTTACAGGCCACACCACATAAGGGTTTGGTGATTACAAAATTAAATGCTGTTCTCCCAATTAAATGCTGAATAATTTTAACTCAGATTCAAATACAATCTGAAAAAGAAATATAGAGTGTTTCTACTTACAATGGAGGGTGGGCATGGGATCGGATGAGACTCCAGAACACCCTACACGTCCCATTTGCATATCCTATTTCAAGTGTGCTATGATTTAGGATGTACACATACATTTATTTGTCACAACTCATTTTTTTTTGGCTTTTTGGGTCACACCCGCCAATGCTCAGGGGTTACTCCTGGCTCTGCACTCAGGAATTACTCCTGGCAGTGCTCGGGGACCATATGGGATGGCTGGCCGCATGCAAGGCAAATGCCCTACTCGCTGGGCTATCGCTCTGGCCCCCACAACTCATTTTCTAATAAACATTTGGAAAAATTTTAATCTCTGACTTTAAAAAAGATATTATTAAGCTCAAAATATTTATCTTAAAAACTCTCTCAACCGGATGCAAGTGAAAGTACACTTCATTGCAGAGTGAAGACTTGACCACAGCAGATACCCACTAAATATAAAAGAAAATCTTATCTTCCAAACTAATTACAGATGAACTGTAAAATACAGATATTGCATAGAAAACAGCAAATTTACACTATTAAAGTAAAATTGGGCTTCTAACCAGAGTATTTTTAGATTTTAGTGTTGCCACCTTTAAAGCAAGAGTTTGAACAAAGGCTCTTATGTTTAATGCATCACAATTTTGAGAATAATTCTTGATAGCAATGCATAGAATTGTATTGACAATCCTCTTCTCCAAATAGACCCTTTTCACTTTTCAAAGGAAAACTCTCCCTTTCTTACTGCCTATCAAACAGACAACCATGTAATTAAAACCATTTTAACTAATTCTCTTTTTCGCTTAGGTGCCAGAGAAAAGCTAGTACTACTTTACTGTTTGAATAATGATTTCTATTATAATCAAGTTGAATCTATGCTTCACAAAAGTTTTACCATCATATAAGAGAGAAAAATTAATCCATATGTTACAAAAAAATATTTAGTGCCAGATTATGAAATCCACAATAGGAGTACATTCAGCCTTTAAAGGAAGTCTCATTTTTCACAGCACTGATATATAATACTCCTTGCCAGAAACAGAATTGGCAAATCTCTCAAAACATAAAAACTAAAGTTTAACATTTTACATTAAAACTCTAAAAGAAGAACATTATAGAAATTATTTTCTATTTGAGTCTTTCTCCTCACTAAAAAGAAACCTGTAACTATAGTGGCTTGGGAAATGAGCACTATAGATGTATAGCAAATAAGCTGGATGGCTTTCTGCGCTTCCAGCAATATTAATCAGAAAATTATGAAACTCCGGACTCTGACAATAAATTTTCCAATTTAATTGATCATGCAATATATATATATATGTGTAGATTTGATCTGATTTCTAATCTAAAATTAGTGACACGAGTTTTTAACACGTTCGTTGAGATATAAAAAGATATCATAAATTCACCTATTTTTTAGAACTCCATTTAATGACTTTTATGTGATGATGAAATTCAACACCATAGTAGATTTTTTAACATTTATTTTGCTATCAAAAATCTTCCTCTCCTAGTCATCAGCCTCCTTTAGAATCCAGCTAATCACTACCTTGTTTAATCTCCAATTTCTACAGATTTACCCTTGCTGTACTTTCTTAGAAATGGAATCATATAATATGTAGTTGTCTGTGAGTAGTTTTATTGACTTAGCATATATTTGTAAGGTTCTAACATGTCAATACACAAATTTTATGTATTGCTTATAATGTGTTGTTTGCATATAATCACATTTTATGTACCTGCCCATAAAGGGAAGGATATTTGAGTTACTTTCAACCGACATCTTAAAATAGTAATTCTTACCTAGCTCTACTTTACCAACAATAAATAAGCAACCCAAATACCTTCATGAGCATCCTCTTATATTGTAAAATAATTTACTTTCTGTTCAAGATTATGGTAAGTATCCAAAGGTCCATGAAGAGTTAAAACTTGATTTTTATAAGCAAGGACCACTTCCAGGAACCTCAATTTACTCATTATGCTGGATTATAAGTGATGATAAAATTAGTATTAATTTTATCATATGATAAAATTAATAAATGATAAAATTAGTATTAATTTTAATTCTGATAAAATCTCAGCATTTCAAAGTATAGGAATTATTGAAATTAGAAATTAATGCTTAGAATGGCTATAAAATAAATATCAAAACAAAGCTGAGTAAAATCCAAAATTTAGTATAATGACACTATTCTAAAGTCATTTGACAGTGAGATAAGAGTTTTTTTTTTTAAAAAAGGGGCTCTGGTTTATTTCTACTCCCTTCTTCAATCTTTGCCAAGGACTATGTTGGTTATATCTCTCCTGAAACAAAGTGCAAAGAGCCTATTGATGTCTATACAAATTAGCTTCCTGCGGCAGAGAACAAGAGGCATAAAGAAGAAACATCTCTGGTCCCAAAGCATTTCAAACTGTATTTCAAACTTTGAAAGCTAAGGAATAAAATTAAAATATCAGAGTTGCTTGCTATAAGGCCTTGACATTATTAGCATGCATAATGGTTATTTATAGATAGCAAGAATGTTCCGGAGAGTCCAAGTGATAAGTAGTCTGTATGCATTTCTGAAGCACCAAGTAAGCGAAATTAAATGCACACACACAAACACTCATAATGTCACTATCAAGACCACTTTGAGGATTCTGAAAAGGAACACACAGATAAATGTTCCTAACCAGTACAAAACTTATCAACAAATTAAAAATAAACTGAATTTACTCATATAGCAGATAATACAGACACTCATTATTAAAAGTGGAAGTGTTAACAGCATGACCAAAATAGCTTCATTAAGCCTTGTGGGAAGGTTATGACATGAAGATAATAACATTAGCTACTATCAATCAGTTCAAGAAGCTTTACGACTAAACTTGCACTTAAGAAGACTGACAAGAAACGCCTTCTAGCTAAAGTAGAGCTGTAGAACTATCTGATCAAGGTAAAAAGAGTTCCCATGCTATTCTAGTTAGTAACCAGTGACTAATTTACACAGAGGCAATGGGTGAGAAAAAGCCATCCAAAATGGACTTAATATACTTAATATTATATTAAATCAGAAAAGACAACGTCATTTCCTACCATATACTACATCTTTGTTCTTTCTCGCTTTTTGGAGACTAGAAAAAACAATATTGTCATATATCACACAAGGAATGTTTCCTGGACTTCTCAATCTCAAGGCTGACTATGCCTGAGAAATACTGATGATCTTTTTTGTTTGGCATATGAAGCAGATATACCATTAAAAATGCATTTACTCACTTACATATGTGGGATAGAAAGAAACCTCATTAAGGGAATATCAGATGCACAAAGGCAGCAGATATGAAGAGCAGGAAACCTAGTCTTTGTAAGAAGCTTGCCAGCAGGGCAGGGGCGGTTACGGAGAGAAGGGAACAGTAGAACCATGGCGGGGGAAAGTGCCTCCACAGAGACAGGCCGAGGGGCGGGAAGGCATGGGGGGGACACTGGTGGAGGGTAGTGGACACTGGTGAAGAGATGGATTTTGAACATCGCAAGTTCATAAATATCTTTCTAACTTTCTAGCAATCCAGGATGATCCAATGAAAAATACTGAAAAGTGAAAAGCAAAATAAGACAAAGAATAAAAACACTTTAGTGGAAACTGAGACCCCAAATTAGAGACCTGGAATCCAGCAAAAGTTCTGCAGGCAGAGGCTGATGAGAATGTATAGAATATTTATCTCGTCCTTGCTCTAAGTCTATTACCAGAAAGATAAGACTTAATCCAAAATCTTTGTTTTGATATATATTCTAGTGCAGATACACTAGAATATATATATACACATATATATGTATATATATGCATATTTGTATATATATATATATATATATATATATATATATATATATCACAGTGTCTCTGCTCACAAGGGAAGGCAAAGAACAACTCTCTTATGATTACCTGTGTGCAAAATCTGGCATTTCTAAAAATAAATTTTTGTCTTCTTTTTATAAATTGCTTCTTCTGTCCATGCAGTCAGAACAGTTCATTGAAGGAAGGAATCTGTCAGGTTCCATTTGCTGGCTTGTTGTTCAGAAAGGTCTTTCTCGAGTTATCACCGTGTCTTCCAATTGATTGGCTCTGGAGTAGTAGTGGATCTGGGTGTATGACGTTACGCAACTACTTTACAATTACAGTAATCCTGACAAAGTTTTTTATTTGGGAAGCTATAAATTATTTCAGAATGGCATACATCTTACTTGTATTCCTCTAAACTGAAGTAAGTTTAGTTTTGAAAATTTAGTAACTAATGATAACTTCGGTTCTTCATTTTAACCAAGGCTTTGACATGCTACTTCAAAGTTTTTTGAAGCAGTAGTGTGAAAGGTCTATATGATTTTGAAGTGGAAAAGGGAATCCAATTTTATTATGAACCTTCAAAATTACTCCTGCTCTATGGCTATTGAATTCCTTTCTTCCCGAAAGAACTGCCCTCCTCACATTGTATCTGCTAATAGTCGTCCCATTTTTCCTTTCCATTCCAAATTTCAAGTGTCCACTGATACTTGAGTTTTAAGAGCCTTAAATGAGAACCGTGGTACTTTAACACTACTTTCCATGGCGCCTTGGCCTCTGAGAAGTGACAGCTTACTTTAAGCACTACTCCATGCAATCTTGAAGATAAAAAATAGCAACTTCTATAACTCCATAGCACATAACCAGTCACTGAGCTCTCGTGAACTAAATCTATACCTGAAGCACATC